>OW804094.1:136144638-136744638 GCA_942159475.1 Sthenelais limicola
CTTCGCGAATTAACTCGATCACTACTAACGTTGTCTCGGTGACATTGGGAAAAGTTTTTTTTTTTTTCTCGGACCAAACTAATTAAACCCCTAGTCTTAATGCGCCTTCTGGATCTCCCAACACGTTGTCCCTTTCTTCAGAGGGAGAAAATCTATGAAAGGGGGGTTGCTTTTACTTGGGGAGAAAATTACTAAGCACTTTTAAAGTCGATGATTCCACTCGGTCAGTCACGCACGCGAGTACGGGTAAAAAGGGCATCCATTGTAGAGATCACAATGGGCAAAATATTGAGACGAGTGTTACTGTGCCAGCAAATTAATGAGGGCAAAAAGATAAACCCCATAAATGTTAATGAACTTTATCGATTGAATAGCTTGTAAAAATGCGGGGAGGACTATCTATTGTATTAACAGCTCTCTGGGCTGTCTCAAGTTCCTTTTATCCCCCCTCCGAGCGTCCGCCTACTGATACATAGATTCATTTCTAGGCTGGGTTTTTTTTGGAGGGGAGCCGTATATGGGTCAGATTTTCAGAAAATGTACAATTGGCAGCTCTACACATTTATGAAAGTCTCCTAAACGAGGCTGAAAAATGATGAATACCGGGTATATCTGAGTATATTTTGTATGGCATTGATTTAAGGTATTAGTTCTGTTATGTTACACTGCATTTTGAAGCTCATTGTTGTCTTAAATGTGGGTTATTTTAGAGGATTGGTGAAGGCGAATTGTACATTTTCTGAAAATCTGACCCATATATATACATAAACTGCGACCTTTCCCTCGTCGCAACAGTAAATAGCCGGCGATTTTATCTCGCTCGTAAATTGCAGCGACACATGAATCTAATACAAGGTTTTGATCCTAGGAGGGAGCGTTATTACATTTTATCGCTACATAGGCGCGATGGCGATTGTATGGCGACGATCCATTCATTGTTTAAGGTCGCCATAAGTGGACTTTTATGCCTTTTAAGTTTAAAGCAAAATCACATTCGCTCGCTGGCAGGCGGGGGACTTATTCGGCGATCGATCCAAGAGTGAAAGTGGGGGTAGGAGGTGCTGCTGCTGCGAATATAATATCTCCATATAACATTGTGATAGTTACTAGTGAAAAGAGGGTGCATAAAAGTTGATGGGGTGTACTTACTGTACCACCCACCTACCCCACCTTCTCAACGAAACGTCTGGTGCGCTTTCTCTCCCCCTCTATCTCTCTTTCTCTCCTCTCCCTCTCTGCCTGTCTCTCTTTTCCCTTTCTCTAACTCTTTCTCTCTCCTCTCTGGCTGTCTGTGTATCTGTCTCTCTGTCTCTGTCTCTGTCTTCTCCACCCCCCCCCCCCACACACACACTCTCTCCCCCTTTCTCTCTCCTCTCCTCTGTCTGTCTAGTCTACATTCTTCCACCTCTCTCTCTCTCTTTCTCCTCTGTCTGTCTCTCTCCCTCTATTTCTCTCTCTCTCCTCTGTCGCTGTATATCTGTCCCTCTCTGCCTGTCTGTCTCTCTTCCCCTATTTTCTCTCTCTCTCTCTCTCTGTCTGTCTCTCTCTCTCTCCTTCTGTCGCTGTCTTTCTCTGCCCGTCTGTCTCTCTTATCCCTCTCCCTCCACCTCTCTCCCTCTGTCTCCCCTGTTCTCCCTCCATCTTACAGTAGTTCCCAAGAAGCCATATATTTCTGGCGGAATCCCAACAGCTGCGCGTCTAATTATGATATAGATTGCTACAGGACACATAGAAATAAAATACTACCCCGCTAGTAGGCGAAGCACCTTATTTGATAAGGAAAAATATCCAATAAATTTTCCATCAGTACTTTGTGGGAGGTACAAACTATATTATAAAGCAAGCACAGTACTAACGACCCTTCACTCAACCTTTCCCCATTTGAACTCTCTCGGCACCTCCCTCCTAAGACACTTAATCTCTCACTATTTTCATGTCTTCTCATTTTTTAGGCCTTAAAAAAGTGTTCTTCCTCCGTACAGTCTAGACCCAAACCCTCTGATCAGATAAGAATGGTATGTCAGTGATTGGACGCCTATTTCGCTACTCGGTTTCCTGGCCTAGGACTAGGCGTTCAATGTGATTATAATTAATGAAATTTTGCGGTCTTAGTGGAATTATAATGGCACTTTGCGGTTTGAGGCGAGAGGCTTTTCCTCCGTTTGAAGGGACTCTCTCATCTTTGGGCCTAGACTGCATAGTGAAGGGGGCCTCCGGTGTACCTGAATATTACTTAGCGGGAGAAATCATTTACTAAATCAAATTAAGTTTTATTTGACTCATTTGTAAACATAAGAACGCAGTTGGATGAAAGGCAGGTAGTAGTGGGTGCAATCGCCAGAAAATGTACAATTCTCCTTCACCAATCCTCTCAAATAATCCAAATTGACGACAAAAATAAGGTTCACAGTTCAGTCCAACATAACCAAATAGATTGCTCGAATCGAGGCAATACCAAATATACTCAGATATACCTAGTATTGGCCATTTCTCAGTCTAATTTAACAGAATTTACTAAATATGTAGATCAGCAGATTGTACATTTTCTCAAGATCTGACCCATGTATGGGAGGCTGCCAGAGCTTCGATCATGAAGGATTTTCAGAAAATGTACAATTGGCAGCTGTACACATTGAGTAACTTTTGCTAAATTAGGCTGCAATTTGGTCAATACTAGGTAAAGTCGAGTATATTTGGCATTGCATTGATTCTAGCAATCTGTTTGGTTAGGTTGAACTGTATTTTGATCTTTATTTTTTACTGAAATGTGGGTTATTTGAGAAGATTGGTGAAGGTGAATTGTACATTTTCTGAAAATCTGACCCATTTATGGATCTGGATATAGGATCAGCGCTAATGCCTCCTCGCTCATATTTTCCTACATGTCCACGGGGGTCATGATACTGTCAAGTTATCACGAAAGGAGAGGGGGAAAGAAATGCTAATAAAAATAGAATAATCGGCGATGAAAACGCAAGCAGATCTATACATGATAATCAGAGCTTCGTGAAACATTGACCTTGCAATTCTATATATCGGTAATTATTTTGGTTTGATGACAAGAATTAATGCACATCTGTATGATATTGTTTTACATGTAATATAGATGGGTCAGATTTTCAGAAAATGGCAGCTGAATGGCAAATGACAATTGGCAGCTGTACACATTTAGTAAAATCTGCTAAATTAGACTGAAAAAGAGCCAATACTAGGTAAATTCGAGTATATTTGGCATTGCATTGATTCTAGCAATCGGTTGGGTTCGGTTAGGTTGTACTGTATTTTGAACTTTATTTTCGTCTGAAATTTGGGTTATTTGAGAGTATTGGTGACGGCGAATTGTACATTTTCTGAAAATCTGACCCATGTGTAAGTGTAGTGAAGCCTGGTGGAAAATAACGGTTGGCGTAGGCGGGAACCAAACCCACGATCTCCCAGTCTAGGTCCAAACCCTCAGATCAGATAAGGATGGTATGTTCGGGATTGGACGCCTACTGCGCTAATCGGTTTCCTGGCATTGAACTAGGCGTTCTAATCGGATTATAATGTCATTTTGCGGTCTCAAGGAGTGGGGGTTTCTTTGCCCCTTTTTTTTTTTTTTTTTTTTTTTTTTTTTTACACAAATGTAAACTAATATAAAAGCGATATGACGAGGCACGGAAATGATCTAATCTGCCTTACAGGAAAGAAAAGATAATGCTCAAACCTCAAGAAACATACAAAACATAAATATCTTGCTTTTGACGCATTCTATGATTTGATGAGACGATCGCATCAGTTCACAGCACTTCGACTTATTATTCCAAATAGCAAATCTGGAAGAATGGAACGCACCCTATTACGATATCATCGTCAAGCCTTAATAACCAGCATATTACTGTAAATGTATTAATGTTTGTGCAGTATTTATTTTCGCGCACCCACCTTTGTGCGTGAAAATAAATCCTGCGCGAAAGGTATAATTATTGCATAAACAAGGTGTGAGACTTCCTTGATGCGCGAATTTAAATCCACGCGAAAATCTGTCAAATTACTTAGTGCGCGAAAATATATAATCTGCGCGAAAATGAATACGTTTACAGTATATATAATGTACATTACTTCCGAGCTCGGACAAAGATCGATATAATAGAGTTCTTTAATTCATAAGCACTATATAGTTATGGGAGGAACTGCGGTCACTTGGCGAAGGAATTTCTTTCGTCAGTCCATTATTTATTCACATTCTATTGAGATAGCCAATCGGGTAAAAGAAATAGTCTCCATTAGAACAATGTTTATTTCATACGGGTAAAAACGGGGCATGATTACTAGCACAATTGGCCTCTTTTCTTCCGATTTGGCTTTCAAATAGGCTCATAAACAAAAGCTTGCATTAATTATTGCTATCTATGGTGGATATAGAGCTATAAAGAAGACGGTTCTGTCCAGGGTCGAGTAGAGAAACCTGCATAGGAAGTGAACATCGTTAAGAGAATTCGTGGAAAAGTCATTATTGAATGATGGGAATAAGCAATCTGTCTGGAGAAACATGATACTCAGGCTCTCTTTGTTCCGTTCTGTACAATAGACTTTCATTGAGATTAGAGCATCATACATATTGCAGTGATAATGGGGGTCCACCTGTAAAGCTTCGCCATTATTTATGGGAGATGAATGCACAACGCAAATTCTAAGTAAGAAGGAATTGCATTATTCGCCATAACACCTGTCTCAGTCTAGGCCCAAAGTTGAGAGAGTCCCTTCAAATGAAGGGAAAACCTCTCGCATCAAACCGCAAAGTGCCATTATAATTCCATTAAGACCGCAAAATGACATCATAATCCCATAGAGAACGCCTACCTCCTCTGGGCCAGAAAAGCAATTAGCGCAGTAGGCGTCCAATCACTGACATACAATTCTTACCATAGGTTTGTCATACTCCCTGGCGAAATTTAGGATGGATTCTATTGAAATCGAACATACAGTGATAATGGGAGTCAACATGATGTAAAACTTGGCCACTATTTATGGGAGATGAACGCAAATTCTATGTAAGAAGGAATTGCATTATTAGCCATGACACCTGTCTCAGTCTGAGAGTCCCTTCAAATGAAGGAACCTCTCGCCTCAAATCGCAAAATGCTATTAGAGCGGTTAATTACAGGGATACATGACTTCCTTCAAACTATTTATATCCATATACCTATGTTATTGGTCAGATTTTCAGAAAATGTACAATTCACCTTCACTAATCCTCTGAAATAATCCGAATTTCTGACGAAAATAAAGTCCAAAATACAGTTCAACATAACCAAACAGATTGCTAGAATCAATGCAATGCTGAATATACTCAAATTTACCTAGTATTGGCCAAATTGCAACTTAATTTAGCAGAATTTACTAAATGTGTGCAGCTACCAATTGTACATTTTCTGAAAATCTGACCCTTATACGAATCGATATATCCCAGTATGCACTGTGTAAACATAGGGGAGTTGTATGTGCCACTGCGCATGTCTGTCACAGTGCATCATGGGATGGGATTCTATTCAAATTAAACATACAAATATTTAGCAAGATTTTTATCGAAAATTGCAAGAATGTTTTCACCAATATCAGAAATTGTATGAATGAGTTAAGAAAACCAAATGCATGATGGGAAAGATGGCGACGTCATGGAAACATGTACGATACATGGATATTGATATTAGAGCATTGATAAATAGTCCATGCTGAACATGACATGTTTCCTGTATTTTTTTTTAGACTGTACCATTAGTCCCACAATTCCATGCGAATCAAGGTTCAAAATGTAAATCCCCTATTACTCCAAACAGTTTTAAACTGATTGTGATAACCTAAGGTGAATATAAGTAAGTACAGTACAGTACTACTTAAACTAAACAGATGACTCTCAACTTGTAACAAAAATGTTATCACCTTCTGGCCAGCCTAAAAATCTGATATTACGATAATCTAATGTCTTTAATAACTAACAGCATCTTACTTAATGTCTTGTATTGCATTTTAATAACCTCATTCTGTTCAACACTCATGATTTTCAACCCTCATCTGACCATATCATGTATTCCATTACTTTTACATATAATTTATTTTCATGTTCATGTTGTAACTTCTGTAATTAAACAAATCAAGTAGATGGCAACAGGTGGAAGAACTACTTAGATTGTGTCTATATAGACTACCGAATTACCACATTGTATGTAAGATCGTAACGCAATAAAGAATACTTGAATTGAATTGAATTGAATTAGCCGACTGGTAGTCATGACTGTTGGCCACATTGCACAGACCTAGACTCTTCCGTGACCAACCGCTTCTGAAAGAAGCTGCCCATCGGCAGGATCACTACCCATTACAACGTCACACCCGCCATTACGGGTCCAAACGCAAATAGAGAGAGATTGATACTTATCCCCCTGTTTGCCAACGAAATAAATGCTCATTCAGCATTCTTACCTAGCTTACTCCTACCGTATATTAGTAAGCAACGATATTAGCTAGTGATTACTGGAACAATATTGTCTATATACAATGCTAGAGTCAGGTATAGCTCGATAGGTCCCGTCGGGAAGATTCGAATGGACGGCCATTGCCGCGAAATATATCAACAAGCGCCGAAAATGGTGTCTCCCAATGCCGCCGCTGGCGCCACTGCATAGCCTTAGGCCGCTGCTCCGTGCCTACGCACGGAGCAGCGTTATACTATAGGGGTGGGGGTGGGGTGGAGGTGGAGCGTGGACGGGACCTCGTCGGCAACTGTTTTTCTTTATTTATACAAGCAACTAGCCTAAAAGCCAGATCACAACACAACCCAATCCAGCGGTATGCTTTCTGGACTCTCCCGCGACCTACCGCTTTTTTTAAAAAAGCCGCCACCGGCTACTCACTAAAATTAGACCAGGCGTACCCGTTATCACGGTCGTACGAACACAGTAGAAGAAAAGGGAATTGCTGCTGTCTCTGCCAAACAAATACATGCTTATTCAGCTTAGTATCCACGCTCACTCCGACCGTATATTAGTAAGCAACGATATTAGCTAGTGATTACTGGAACAATATTGCCTATATTCAACGATAGGGTCAGGTATAGCTCGAAAGATCCCGTCGGGAAGATTCGAATTGACGGCCATTGCCGCGAAATATATCAACAAGCGCCGAAAATGGTGTCTCCCAATACCGCCGCTAGCGCCACTGCATGCATAGACCATAGTATAGTGATCTTCATATAGACGTTTTAGAAGCGCTGTTTAGCTGAGGCTAAACAGCGCTGTTTAGCTGGGGGGGGGGGGGGGGGGCGCGGGCGGGGGGACGATCCTTTATTTTTAAATATAAAAACAATCTAAAAGCGTTCAGATCTGGTGAAATATAACCAATTTACTTCCTACAAATAAATACCTTGTGCGGTTACTTTCTAGATTCATCCTTCCACACAAGAAGAGAATATCACACACACAAAAAACAAGTTCCTTGATTTATGGCCGAAGGGAGGGAGGATGTCCTCGGTTTTTCTTCCTTAGCTTTGGAATAAGATTGATAGTCTCTAATTAAGCAATCAAAATGAAATGAAATCACTTTATATCAATCTGAATTCCTAGCCAAGCTTGAACAAAGCTTGAGATACGGTAGGACTGGGCGTATGTCTACAGTCGAGTAAGGTGAAACACGCGAAATGTGGTAATTAATATGTTGATTAGTGAGTTATTTAAGTAAAGGATTGGGTTTAGATTACGTTTTAAGCTATTCGCAAAGCATATATGGGTCAGATCTTCATAAATGTACAATCGGCAGCTGTACATATTTAGTAAATTCTGTTAAATTAGGTTGCAATTTGGCCAATATTAGGTAAATTCCCGTATAACTGGCATTGTATGGATTCTAGCAAGGATTCTAGGCCAGGAAACCGATTAGCGAAGTGAGCGTCCAATCACTGACATACCATTCTTATCTGATCTGAGGGTTTGGGCCTAGAGTGTATATATAGCCTACGAGGGGACAGGATGAGTAGCCTAGCGAGACCTATAATATCACACATAAATCGTTTGAAATGTCATATCTGAGACGAAGATATAAATCTAGACTTCGAATCCGTATAATCCCGTGATACATTCTTGAGGAAAACTTGTCTCGGCAGTTCGTTCAATACAGTCCCCCCCCCCCCTCCCCACACCTCCCTCCCCGCCCCACACCTCCCCCAAACTAATGACATCATAGGATAAAAGATATCCATAAAATATCCCTTAACAAAATCCAATCTTCTAGGCACGACAGTTTTTATTACATTCATGTCTTAATCTCGTATTCTTTGCATGTTTTGGAGAATAATGAAGTAGAGGATAGATATATATATATATGTATATCAGATGAAATAGGAACCACATGGAACTCTCTACTTCATACAGGGAAACATAAATAAATATAGACTCTAACTATTTCCTGTAATAATCCAGGTAGGTACACATATTTTTGCTTGTTTAATAAAAGTTTATTTATCTCACATAGTTTATGGGTCAGATTTTCAGAAAATGTACAATTCAACTTCGCCAATCTTCTCAAATAACCCACATTTCAGACGAAATTAAAGTTCAAAATCTAGTTGAACCTGACCAAACAGATTGTTAGAATCAATGCAATGCCAAATATACTTGAATTTACGTAATATTGGCCAAATTGCAGCCTAATTTAGCAGAATTAACCAAAAGTGTAGATCTACCAATTGTACATTTTCTGAAAAACTGACCCTTATATCACATGTACGTATACAGCATTGTACCTGTCGCCAATCTTAAAATTAGTTTAATGCGATTTCTGTTCATTTCCTCCAACATGCAATGATTATAGTCTATTAATTCTGAATTTATTTAACACATATTCCCAAAATAAGTATTCATCACAATCTAGGCTCAGAGTTGAGGGAGTCCCTCCAAACTGAGGGAAAGCCTCTCACTACGAAACGCAAAATTTCATTATAACCTCAGTAGGTAGCCCACTCCTGGGATGGGAAAGTCATTACAGTCAGGTCCAGAAGGTAGTTTTGGACCCCTTTTAGCCTTAGTCTTAGCCTTGTGGTTAAGCTTATCGCTGGATGTGGAATCGAGGAATGTGGCCGTCTGGACCTGACGGATTAGCGCAGTAGGCGTCCAATCACTGACATACCATTCTTATCTGATTTGAGCGGTTCAGAGCCCAGACTGAGCATAGGAAATGTGCATTAGGATTATTAAACATTTCTTCCAAGGGTAGGTAGTTCAGTAATTAATTGATGATCAAATACGTCTTATGAAATCTTTAAACACAATAATATGCACTTTCAAAATACAACTTTGATAAACATTGGTTCTTCCTATGGCCATAGAAGATAAAGAACAATAAAAGTGCAGACTCTGCAAAGTCTGCAAGGTCCGTTCCAGGCTGACTGACTTGGCTTAAAAAACGATACGGCAAAATCAAAAACTTGAATTCTTAATGCCTTAGCGGAAAGTCAAATGGATTTCAAAACCATGCCGAGAGCAGCTCAAAAACGAAGACAGCGTTCCTCTGCATTTCTAACACAATTTCTCAATCGGAGGCAATAATAAGCTGAAGAAAAATGTCACCATTTATTTATTACCAGATTTGTTTTGCCGGGGAACTTTTCCTGAATACTGAATCATCCAGGTTTGACCAGGTTAACCATGAATGAATGATTCCGTCGGGGCAGACTTATGAATATTGGCATTTTGGATCAACTATTGAAAAGAACTTTTCCCCCAAGAAGCATCATTGTTATGCTTTGCGACAGACCCGCGGGCCGCAAGCTCAGTATTTGGGTCCGATTTTCAGAAAATGTACAATTCAACTTCGCCAATCTTCTCAAATAACACAAATTCAGACGAAATTAAAGTTCAAAATACAGTTCAACCTAACCAAACAGATTGCTAGGATCAATGCAATGCCAAATATACTCGAATTTACCTAGTATTGACCAAATTGCAGCCTAATTTAGCAATATTTACTAAATGTGTACAACTGCCAATTGTACATTTTCTGAAAATCTGACCCATTTGGATTTCATTAGTGCCATAATTTGTTGTCCCACTCCCCAATGGCCTCACATTATAGAAGCGACCATGCCACAAATGAATCCCGCACAATTTACATTAAACTGTTTGCAGCCGGTGGGAACACGAGGGGAAATAGAGAATAAATGCTTTAAATGAATGATTTTCTAAGAGCTGCAATAGGATTGATCATGACAGCGCGAGTGGGGTTCATTATAAATAGCAACTCGTTTGGAATACACTTCCAATACCAGTACTCCTGGTTATGAATGATATTTGTGATGATGTGTTCCCGGAAAATGAGTCACAAGTCGCATAATTTTTTAGATATTATCATATTTGAAAAGATGAGATGTCAAGCCGGTTCTGATGGTAGTAAACGTGTTATCGTGAGGCTACAAGGTATTGGATACTACTGTAAACGTATTTATGTTCGCGCACCCACCTTTTTGCACGAAAATAAATCCTGCGCGAAAGGTATAATTATTGCATAAACAAAGTGTGAGACTTCCTTGCTGCGCGAAAATAGATACGTTTATAGTATTATATTAGGCAACGCTCGAAATACGTTGTTGAATGACAATTGCGTCTTTTTCTATAACTATCACAATGGAATTTAATGATTGGCCTGTAAATGAAATAAAAAAAAACATTAAGTCAGTTAATAAGCATTTCTTTATTTTAAGTTTGATATCTTTATTTTTCAAAAAAAGGTTTGCAATATTTCTGGTTGGACAATTATTAGTAATTAGTAATTAGTAATTATATACTCTATAGGATGAGCTTAAAAATGCATGGATATATTTAACACACGTCTTAATTTGGTACATGTATTTATGCGTTAAGCACCCCAAATATGAGAACATTCATTCAAAGATATCTTGCGAATAAAACACTTTAAAAAATATCAATTTTGGTACTCATTTTCCTTTAACACATCACATTCAAGACAATTTTAATATCGCGAGATGCCACCGTCCATTTTGTTAGATTTTTCCATCAGCAAACACTATTCAAAGGCAGGTTTTTAGAATTAGAAAGGCATTAGGCATTTACCAAAGCAAGGGACTGGCTTCTTTTTATGCCTAGAATCGGTGCCATTTAAACAAGCCAGTAGCACGATCAAAGCCCCCCTCTACCACCGTCACCTGCCCAAAATAGAACCAGCCTCAGTAGCAGACAGAAGGATCAGATTTTAAGAAAATGTACAATTGGCAACTGTACACATTTAGTATTGTGCTAAATTAGGCGGCAATTTGGTCAATACTAGGTAAATTAGTGTATATTCGGCATTGCATTGATTCAGGCAATCTGTTTGGTTAGGTTGAACTGTATTTTGAACTTCATTTTCGTCTGAAATTTGGGTTATTTGAGAGGATTAGTGAAGTTCAATTGTACATTTTCTGAAAATCTGACCCAGAAACAGAAACCTTGCTTTTAGTTCTGGCTAAGATCTCCGCATCAATCACTTGACGTGGACAACACAATTTTTGACAAGTTTCATAAATAAAAAAAAAGGGGACAGACAGAGAGAGGAGATTTTGCGAGGATAAAAATAATATGGCCTCTCAATGACAAAGTGAACGGTCTTTTGTGTCTTTCTTTGCCAGCGGCCTCTGCTGGGTCGAAAGTTTTTGAGTTCAAATGACTAAAATCGAGTCAGAGGAAATTCAATGAGAGTGTCAATAAAAAGACAAATCTTGAAATACAAAAGGACAGCAATTCAGACCATTACCAGAATTCCCCTTCCCCTTCCACAAAGTTTTATCATTAACTTGCATCTCGAATTGACACAGTAATTTGCAATGATTCTGTTAAATTAATGTAATTTTTTTGTAGTGACCTTGCATTATGGTAATTCGAATTTAAAGTCATCAAAATAATTAGGCAATGGGGGATTTGCATAGCCGCCATTTTGAATCTTGATACACATGGAATTATGGGACTAATGGTCCAGTGTAAAATCGATAAAAAGACATGTTATATTCAGCATGGCATATTCAACGTTGATCTTAATGCCAATAGCCATGTGTTATACATGTTGCCTTTAGTCTTTTATAGATCATTAACACAAAATATGATATTGGTGAAAAATGAAAATGTTGCTAAATATCTGTATGTCAGATTTGAACTGAAACCATCCCAGCATGCACTGCAGTAAACTTGTACATGCGCAGTGAGACATGCTTCTGGACTAATTTCCAGGTCTTCCAGCAGTTACCAAGAAAGGGAATAGTTGATCTAATCTAACAGGTCTTCCAGCAGTTACCAAGAAAGGGGATAGTTGATCTAATCTAACAGGTCTTCCAGCAGTTAGCAAGAAAGGGGATAGTTCATCTAATCTAACAGGAGGTAAAATACAGTAAAATAAAGTACCGGTAGAATAGTTTCTTCAACGTACACAATATAGCCCTATATATACTTAAGACTTTACAAGTTTTTATGGACATAATACATTTTTTGATGAAAAAAATAAGTTAAGTTGAGATCTAAGTTGAGTCTTGGTAGAGTAAGTATACTTTCTACCTAACCACGTAATGCATAAAATCCCACCTTATTATATGTGCTGTCTGCATTGCTATGAATCTATATGTTTTCTTGCGATCAACTCATTGTAATATAGGCTGGGCGCATTAGAACATCCTGGACTTCCGGGAAAATGTAACCCCAGTTAAAATAAAATCTTAAAAAAAAAATGTTAACTGATCTTAAATCCATTTATTGCAGTTCAATTTATAACATAGATCTGTGTGTGTTAAGGACACATGTACTGAGCGAGACCTATAACTTCCAGTCTGAAGCGTACCAGCCATTATACCTATATTGTGGTACAATAAAATATGTATTAATCAATCAATCAAACTCTGCCTTGGGGACCAGGATTGATATCGGGAATCCATAAATTTCAATATTTAAAAGATAATTCATGGAATCATCTCAATCTAGATGAATAGATCAAACAGATATGTCGACCTGGGTCTAGGATTACTTGCGGACGAGCGAAGGTACTTTGGGCGGGTGGACTTGACAGCTGAAACCTGGAGGTCCCTTGATCATACTCGCCTCATGTGAGGAGAAGGGTCAGATTTTCAGAAAATGTACAATTCAACTTCGCCAATCTTCTCAAATAACCCAAATTTCAGACGAAAATAAAGTTCAAAATGCAGTTCAACGTAACAAAACCGATTGCTAGGATCAATGCAATGCCGAATATACTCGAATTTACCTAGTATTGGCCAAATTGCAGCCTAATTTAGCAGAATTTACTAAATGTGTACAGCTGCCAATTGTACATTTTCTGAAAATCTGACCCATGTGAGGAGAAGGGTGAGATTTTCAGAAAATGTACAATTCGCCTTCACAAATCCTTTCAAATAACCGACATTTGAGACAAAAATAAGGTTCAAAATACAGTTTAACATAGTAAAACAGATATATCAAACCAACACAAAAACCAAATATACCCAGTATTCATCCTTTTTCAGTGTAATTTATCAAAATATACTAAATGTATAGAGCTGCCAATTGTACATTTTCTGACGATCTGACCCAGAAGGTTTGGCAGACTTGGACAGGTCTGCTGCATTCCAGACTCGGTTACATGACCAGGTTTACATTCAGACCCAGTCTAGGCCCAAAGATGAGAGAGTCCCTTCAAACGAAGGGAAAGCCTCTCAAACCGCAAAGAGCCATTATAATTCCATTAAGACCGCAAAATGTCATTATAATCCCATACTTAGAAGGCCCGGTCCTAGATCAGGAAATTGATTAGCGAAGTAGGCGTCCAATCACTGACATATCAATTGTCATTTTACGGAAGAATGGCTGTATACACATTCTAAATGAAAACAAAAATGAAAACTTTTTTAAAAAGAATGTGTTGAATGAAAAAAAATAAAAGAAATCTTTGATACGTCTATAGTAGATTTTATGATATAAAAATATCTCGAAAGCTTGGGAACCTCTTGAAAGAACTGCAGCTACATCATTTGCAGAAATTCATCGATTGCAATGTTTATCTGAGGGCCCGAACCGGACGAAATGTATTTATTCGTAGATATTAGAAAAACTGGAATTTTGCTGATGTAACTAGAAACTTAAATTAAAGATTAAAATAATACCCCCACCCCTTTATACGAGATGAGGGACTGAAAAATTCGTGTTTATACTTGTTACCTTTACCTAAATCAACTCTCTCTATTGTACACGTTGATGTACCCTCTTTATATCGATATGTAGCAACCCATACTATGTTGTGAATTACATGAAATAATATCTGTCAGTAATATTGATTGTTAGCTAGTACCCTCATCTGCCTTTCTCATATGTACTAACTTACTCATCTCCTCCAAAGTTGATGCATTTTGTTATTATTAAGCCCTATATAGGGACTTTCTTTAAACATTTTGTAACAATCACTTCAAAGATAGGAACGTCGGCAGTCAGTGGAAGACCTGGCCTGTCCCTATGTCAGAAGTAATGAAATGAAATAAAGAATTTTTTAATTGAATTGAAATTAAGCAGGCAAATTATATTCTAAATATAACACACATACAGAAGAGCAAACAACTAGTTTATCTTGATTTAATATGTATTCTTCCCATTGTGTATATATTTTTTATATTTATTTCTGTCCTCGAATGATGGTGGAAAGGATCATGATTATGAAGATGTTTATATGTGATTATGATCTACTTTTAATAAATACAATACTATATTTTGATTAAGTAACGTAAATTATTATCCAGATGTATATTATAAACTGTTATAATTTTATTTTTTCTAATAAATCTTTTCTAAAATATTATTGGATACAGCTGTGCTGAGAATAATGTATTTTGCATAATGCATTCGGGTCAGATTTTCAGAAAATGTACAATCGGCAGCTGTACACATTTAGTAAATTCTGCTAAAAAATGATAGATTTTGGGTATATCTGAGTATTATTTGGTATCGCATTGATTTAAAGCTGCAACTGCATTTCAAACTTTATTTTCGTCTGAAATTGGTTATTTCAGAGAATTGGTGATGATGAATTGTACATTTTCTGGTGACATCACCCATTTGCTGAATAAAAAGATTACAAACTACATGCAACATATCGTATTACAACTAGAAGTCCTTAAATAGATAACAAAAACACCTGTGCATATATATAGAGAGATATCAATGCACCCAGGTAAAGTAATTCCTATCATTTCCCATTCCAGGAACTCTATCTATTCTGTCCTATCACCAGGAAGCATGCAGCCACGTACAAGTACCATTTACAGGCAACCTCTCAATAAGTTATGGGTCAGATTTTCAGAACATATTGAGTAATTTCTGTTAAATTCTGCTAAAAACATGATAACTTATGGGTATATCTGAGTATATTTGGTATCGCATTGATTTAACGTATCAGTTCTGTTATGTTAAACAACATTTTTAATGCTCATTTCTGTCTTAAATGTGGGTTATTTGAGAGGATTGGAGAAGGCGAATTGTACATTTTCTGAAAATCTGACCCTTATACCGGTAAGGGATACACCAATATCTAAAGATAGAGCGAGCGGACATCAGATCAAACGGGCACTGACCGTCATTGATAGCTACACCCGGTGACATTAGCAAGTCCTTCAAAGGCACATGGCAAGGGAAAGGGATTCTTCTGTGTATGACATTTTGGGGCAAAGCCAAGCCAGTGATGTCTGGAAGCAATGTGCATTCATGACTGATCAGACGGAGGAGGAGGGGTGCCACAGTACGTACAGTGACATCGATAATGTCATGTCTACTAGGATCTGGCCAAGAGTTGTTGGGGAAAGTGTCCACTTTCTCCCAAGCTAACCTACCATTCCTCCACGTAGCCACCAGGGTAAGATTTTCACAAAAATGGACAATCGGCAGCTCTGCAAATTTGGTAACTTTTGTTAAATTAGACATAAAAATTGTAAATAATGGGTATGTCAGAGTATCTTTGGCATTGTGTTGATTAGAAATATATCTTTCATTGTGCATTATGAACGTCACTTCTTACTTAAATTTGGGTTAATTGAAAAGATTGGTGAAGGTGAATTGTACTGGATTTTGAGATATTATTATATTGGAAAAGATGAGATCAAGCCGATTCCAATGATGGTAAACATGAAGGACATCTAATAAGTATTCTATATTTTATGTTTGATATATTAGTTTTGAAAAAGAAAATGCCATATCTCTGGGTGGACATTTACTAGTTAAGTAACTAAATATACTCTATAAGATGACCTTCGAAATGCATGAATATATTTAATACACTGTCTTGAAATTTGGTACTTGTATTAATGCTATGAATAGCGTTAAGCACCCCAAACATAAAAACATTCCAACAGATACATCTTGTGAATAAATCATTTTGGAAAATATCAATTTTGCGACTTGTGACTCATTTCCATGTAACATATCACATAAAAACCATCACCAAGAATGTGTTATTTCTATCTTATGAAGACACTCGAGGAATATAGCTCTGAATGTGGGCATGTGATGATATAAGACGACCCTTTTGCTAAATCAAATGAGTAAAGGATTATGTTATTCTATGTTATATTGCATGATCTTAATTGCAAATAATATTAATGCCCGATATGTATTAATATATAATTTATCAGACTGTTTTCATCATTTTTAAATCAGCACAGCCAGAGAATAGTATACTTTACATAACGTTTATGCTGAATAAAATTCTTTAAATACAAATAAAGAAAACTTTGTTACTATTTATCCCACACATAACTCACAATCTGGAAAGGCCAAGGCAAATTTCCCGCATCCGCCATTCCCTTACCCTACCATTTCACAACGTTTCTATAGGTTTGGCCTAAATAAAAATCATCATTACCCAAAGGGGAATACAAAGTACATCATGTATTTATCTAATATCACTAAAACATCCAGGGTGGATATACGTATTGTCAAAGTAATATATGGGTTTTTTTCAGAAAATGTACAATTCGCCTTCACCAAACCTCTCAAATAACCCAAATCTAAGACAAAAATCAGGTTCAAATGTCAGTTCAACATAACCAAACAGATTGTTTGAATCAAGGAAATACTAAATATACTCTAGAAATACTAAATATACTCTAGATATACCTAGTATTGACGAATTGTCCGTCTAATTCATCAGAATTTGCTAAATGTTTGGATCGGCCAATTGTACATTTTCTGAATAATGATATAATTTATCTTTTGTTTCTTTTTGGTAAAGGTAGTTTTTTCGATGCGGTGGTTTAATGCATTGCTCACTTTTTCTCGTCTTTTCCCCACATAATCGACTTCAAATTCGTGTTAAACCATATTATAACAGCAACATATCCATGCATGAAATCACTCCTATACTTTGAATAATGAGCAAGTATGGTAAAAACATTGATGTCTATTCATGAATATGCGAAGCCAGCTTTAATTATCGATTATGAAAAAAAAACTGTATCATGAAAATTCACCTACTGGCATATAAAGCCATTGCCATGATTGACACTGTTCATGCTAAACTATTCAAAGAAACAAAGCGGAAGATATCATATTGTATTTTTCTTCTAATGGAAGAAACACTTTGTCATAAACTATGTATCATATAATACCTTTATTCAAATTACATACTTAAAATCATTTCTGGCTCACCTGAAAGATCTGCCTAACAGAAGATGTCAGCCCTATTTCTGTACATTTTATGGAAATAAAAACTACTATATATAATATCTGTACTCATTCTGGGTCAATTACTCTACAATCGGGTACTATAAATAATATATACATATACACGAGATCTCATTGTGGCCTTACCTGTGTGAAGAAATGGAGCAGCTCTTTTTCATCGGTGTCAGGGTAGGAGCAGTTCGTGAGAGCACCTCTTGTATGAGCCAGAGAGTAAAGGGTGTGGCAGGAGTGTGAGAGAGAGTTGGGGTTAGAGAGAAAGAGAGAGAGATTGACTAGGGAGAGGAGGGGGGTGCTGCTGCTAGAAGGCTCACAGGCAATGGGTAGAAGAAGCCAGTGGTGAGTGAGTCGTTGGTGGCTTGATGAGCTCAATGCTTGGTGGAGGAGCGGGTGGGTAGGTAGGAAGCTTCTCTCCTCTCCGCTAAGGTGAGTTGATCCAGAGCTGCTCTCACGTTCCTGTCACTTGCTCGCGTTCTCTCTTCTCACTCCCACTCTCACAGTGATTGGGAAGAGGAAGAGGATGGATTTATGGTGGGGAGGATGAAGAGGCGGATGATCCTGCTGAGTGACTCATCCACGGATAACAAATATAATATGAGCAACTCTGAGCAACTCAGTCTTCTTCAGCCGGAGCTGCAGGAGGAGGAGGAGGACGAGCAGGAGGAGCAAGAAGAGCTAAATAGCTGCTATGTCAACTGCTCAGAGCACCTCCACTGGTACAACCACTACAACTACTCACTCCTGCTCCTCGTAGTACTACTACTACTCGTACAATCAACTGCTTTCTTCGGGGTTACTGCTGTTTCTGCGGTGGCGGCAAGGCCTGCTGCCAATACTAGAACAACCTGCACCACTGGCACCTCCTCCACCACTGCAACAACAACCTGTGCTGCTTACTACCTCTCCCTCCTTTACCTCCTCCTCCTCCTCCGCTAGATCCCTCCTTCTTCCATTGCACCTCCTGTAGTCCCCTGGCTCCTGCCACTCTGTAGTAGTAATAATTCTGCAACACACAAAAAGCATTTCACTGTGAATAGGGGAGTTGCATAACTGCCATTTTGAATCTTGATTCGCATGGAATTATGGGACTAATGGTACAGTCTAAAATCTAAAGAAAACATGCCATGTTCAGCATTACCTATTCATCAATGCTCTAATGTCAATATCAATGTCTTCCCAGATGTTCCCATAACACAAGTCCCCATCTTTCCCATCATGCATTTGGTTTTCATAGACCATTTATAAAAGCTATGATATTGGTAAAACATTCTTGCAATTTTCGATAAAAATGTTGCTAAATATCTATATGTCAGATCTCATCAGAATCCATCCCAGCATGCACTGCAGTAGACATGCGCAGTGGCACATGCAACTCCCCTATTAGATTCGCTAGGGAGGAGGAGTAGAAGTAAATGACCGAGTCATCTGTCCTGGCTGTATTTAAAGATAATGTTAATCGAATAGTAGTACTCCTCCGTAGCAGTAGAGTCGGTGACTATTAGGGGTAAAAAGGTCTACTGGTAATAGGCAAAAAAAAGCCTCTTGTTTTATATCACGTAATGATCTTCGTAGGGGACAACGACTTTTCAGTTCTCTTGACAACGTATCAAAAAGTCTTCCCGGACTGAAGGATCATGCAAATCATAAAAAACCTATCGTGATCACTGGGAGCACGGATCATTGTCAAGAATGCATTAAAAATGAATAATCATAAGAACACGTAATCGTAGTACGAACAGTAGATGATTTTTTACCCCATTCCCAGTATATGGGTGAAGTCACCAGAAAATGTACAATTCCCCTTCACCAATTCTCTCAAATAACCCGAATTTGAGACGAAAATAAAGTTCAAAATACAGTTCAACCTAACCAAACAGATTGCTACAATCAATGCAATGCCAAATATACTCGAATTTACCAAGTATTAACCAAATTGCAGCCTAATTTAGCAGAATTTACTAAATGTGTAGAGCTGCCAATTGTACATTTTCTGAAAATCTGACCCATATATGCTTAGTTTATCTGATCGTGTCCATTTTTAATGAGAGCTTAAGACTGATTATGGAAAGTTTTTTTATATGCGATTAGTGAACACATAGTAATGAATACCGAGGCCATTTACTTTTTTCCATATGAACGGATTGACATCATGGGAACAATTTAAAGAGATAAACCATAGTCATACGCACTGCTGCAGGCGGGAGTTCAAGGAACTAATGCATGAAAAATAAGGATTCACAATATTTTTTTCAAACTTTGTCATGAGAAAGAACATGGTTAGGGGGACAACAAAAAGCAAAAAAAATGGATCTCAGCATATTTTTTTTTCATTCTAGAGACCACCAAAGTTTAGTCTTGAAGTATGAGGGGAAAATGGATATTTTCTCAGTTTTTCCAAGATTTCAGACAGACAAATAACATATTTCAGTTGAAATGTCTTCTAAACATAGACACTATACAGGTTTACCCTCATGCATGAAAGAACAGGGTATCAACATATTTTGAACAATATTATTTAGCATTGAAAATCTTCAATATTCCTGTTTTTAACTCATTAGGAATCAGATTCGGTTGAATAACTTTTTAAAAAGGTCGGTGACCCCCATTTTTTATTGCTTGAAAGGGTAAAGCAATATGTTAGCTACGTCTACAGAGATTTTTAGGAAAAAGTTATTTTCAGTTTTTTTCCCAGTTGAACTGTGGTTTATCTCTTTAAGTCGTTATATGTGTGTATATAGGAAGTAATTCAAGCACTACTCCATCCAATTATAAAATGTCTGTCTCCTTTCATAACCATGCAGTCTAGGCCCAAAGTTGAGAGTCCCTTCAAATGAAGGGATAGCCTCTCGCCTCAAAGTGCCATTATAATTCCATTAAGACCGCAAAAGGTCATTATATTCCCATTAAAACACCGAGTCATAGGCCAAGGAACCAAAGTAGGCGTCCAATCACTGACATAGCATTCTTATCTGTTCTGAGGGTTTGGACCTAGAGTGCATGGGTAAAACAGGTTGGTTTTACACACTGTTCCGATGTAATCATATAAAATTACCCATTGGAAATTAAAATGACAATTCTCTTAGAATATTTTGTAATGCTTCCAATGTTTAACATGTTATTATGAGTGACTATAAGTCAATGATGAACTGTTAAATTAAAGAGTAAATAACACGTCTAGTGCCTAAATCTCACCCCTATACCCATAGGCCTCTCGCCTCAAACCGCTAAGTGCGATAATAATTCTATTAAGACCGCAAAGTAAAGTGTCATTATATTCCCATTCAAACACCCGAATCATAGGCCAGGGAACCGATTAGAGAAGTAGGCGTCCAATCACTTCAGAAAATGTACAATTCCTCTTCACCAATCCTCTCAACTAACTCATATTTAAGACAAAAATGAGTTTCAAAATGCAGTTTAACATAACAGAACTGATACTTTAAAGTATACTCAGATATACCCGGTATTCATAATTTTTCAGCCAAATTTAGCAGAATTTCCTAAACGGGTAGAGCTGCCAATTGTACATTTTTTGAAAATCTGACCCATATACCCATAGGCTTACCCTATTTATTAAGTGCGCATATATAGCAACAGGGATCGCCCACCTTAATGCAGTCCATTGGGAAATAACTAAGATTGTCCAACAACCCAGTTGTTAAAACTGTACCAAATCTTGGATAAAATACAATAAGGTGGGCAAACTACATATAAACTAGATGTAGAAAAGAAAGATTAATGGTAATTATGCTATACGAAAAATTACCCGCAAAATTATTGACCCAATACCCCAAACGAAACATTATAGTAATCCACTCAGATAAGTGAGTGAGATTGGTTGCTTTACGCCCTTATCAACACATTGAAAGGTTATATCAAGGGCGGGAGAGCTGAGAGGAGGGCAGTTTATGATCATACCTAGGAAATAGAGATAGAGAAGAAGGGAGAAATAGACAGAAAAAAAGAGACAGAAAGGCATTTTATGGTCATACCCAGGACCAAACTCAGATAAGTAGTGGGCTTAAAACACAAACATGGAGGAGAGTACACATCTGATCTCGCTTCATGGCATGTAGCATGCCCAATTTATTGTTTATTGTTTTGTCTTTTGTGCTGTTTTTACTGCCATATTAATTTGTCATGCTAGTGTAGTCACTGCATTTGTCTATCTATTAACTATTGCTATACCTGTTTAATAACGTGACTCCATTTTTGGAAGGGGGCCCTCAGGAAGGCCTATGGTTTCATTGAGGAGAGGCACTCCTTTTGCGGTGTAAAAAATATTGATTGATGTTTATATTGAAAGTCCGGAAATAAAGCATTATACATACATACAAAGGCGATGAAAATGCATATAATGGGTGAGATCTTCAGAAGATGTACCAGCAGCACTACACATTTAGAAAATTCTGCTGAAAAAATGGTCCATTCTAGGTATACCTGGGTATATTTGTTATCGGGTTGATTCAAACAATCTGTTTAGTTGTGTTGAATTGTATTTTAAACCTCATTTTTGGCTTAAATTAGGGTTATTTGAGAGGATTGGTAAAGGCGAATTGTACATTTTCTGCAAGATTTCACCCACATCAAACTGAGTGGATGGTCGTATACTCGCTGGTGATAATAACAAGACTATGGCAAGCCGTTTGGGTAACAATTCAAGAAACACTGTTTCTTGAGATAAAACACTGTTTTAACTCGAGAAACACTGTTTTATCTTGAGAAACACTGTTTTATCTCAACAAACATTGATTTTCAGGTGAGAATCAGTGTTTCTCGAGATAAATCGGTGTTTCTCGAGATACATCGGTGTTTCTCGAGATACATCGGTGTTTCTCGAGATACATCGGTGTTTCTCGAGATAAATCGGTGTTTCTCGAGATAAATCGGAATTGTTACCCAACGGCTTGCCATACAAGACACTCTAGGTCCAAACCCTCAGATCAGATAAGAATGGTGTGTTTGCCTACTTCGCTAATCGGTTCTCTGGCCTAGGACTCGGCGTTTAATGGGAATATAATGACATTTTGCGGTCTTAATGGAATTATAATGGCACTTTGCGGTTTGAGGCGAGAGGCTTTACCTTCATTTGAAGGGAGTCCCTCAACTTTGGGCCTAGACTGAAGAGGGGCGGATGGAGTAGAGAAGCGAGTAGTGGGATATCGCCAACAAAGACTTCCAAGTGTCAGATCACATTCGCATTAGAATTCTCACAAACCCACCCGTCCAGATCATCTAACTGACTAACTGCTATTGACAAATAGGTTCTTCTGGTGGTACAGGTTGACGTGATATGGGTCAGATAGTCAGAAAATGCACAATCTACACTTCTACACATCTATCAAATTCTGTTAAATTAGAGTGAAAAGTTGATAAATTCTAGGTATATCTGAGTATATTCTGTACTGTATTCATCCAATAAATCTCTCTGCTTGCGTTGAACTGCATTTTGAACCCGATTTTCGTCTTAAATCTGGGTTATTTGAGAAGATTGGTGAAGGCGAATTCTACATTTTCAGAAAATCGGACCCATATAGGCTTTTGTGCATCATAGGGTATCATCGGTGCGAACCGGCCACTGCAATATGGAGCGGTAGGACTTACACACTACAAAAACACCCTGCGAGGATGTGGGCCCTAATTACCAGTAATAATACCCATCGCCACTAGTGTCTAGCCAACGACAATGGATCAACCACTTTCTATCATGCAATTTCATATTTACCCGCCGCATAGAAGCCAATCTTTTTAGCTGGAATCATTTTAGCGTGGCCAAACAGCCAATAAATGATGCCAATTCTCTCCTTAAATACCAGCCGAGGCCTTTGAGTGAACAGGGAAAACATGGCTTAGCTTGTCATTCATGTCTATACCTGTAGGGGGAGGGAGGGGGAAAAGGGGGGGGAAGAGGACCAAGAGGGTCAGGTTGTCAGAAAATATACGATTCAACCTTCAGCAATCCCCTCAAATATCCCAAATTCAAGACAGAAATGAGGTCCAAAATACAGTTTAACATAACCAAACAGATTATTTGAATCCAAGCCATGCCATATCTACTCAGATTGACCTTGTATTTGTTACATTTCAACCTAAATTAGAAGAATTAATTAAATGTGTATAGCTAGCGATTGTACATTTTCTTAAAATCTGGCCCAAGTGAGCGTGAGGGTGTGGGGGGAAAGAACCTAAAATATGAAGTTACAATGATTTAACATACAAAGTCAAAATGCTCTAACTATATAAACTCCTACAATCATAATAGGGGATTTGCATGTGCCACTGCGCATGTCTGGTACTTGTGCATCCTGGGATGGATTCTGGTGAAATCTGACATACAAATATTTGCCAACATTTTTATCGAAATTTGCCAGATGTTTTCACCAATATCAGAACTTGTGTAAATGATCTATGTTAACCAAATGCATGATGGGAAAGAAGGGGACAAGTGTCATGGAAACATGTATAACACATGGATATTCACATTAGAACACCGATAAATATTCCATGCAGAACATGACATGTTTTCTATAATATTATACTGTACAATTAGTACCATAATTCCATACACCATGTACGTCAAATTTTTCATGTCAAAACCTCATGATGTACTGCTCATTTACCATCTCATTTGCCATCTAATTAAATACTAGTCTTAGAAAACCATTAGAAACTATGTAACATAAGTAAAGTTCAAACAAGAATCAGGCACCCAACGGAAGACCTATCTAGACATCTGTTTATTTAGAATGTGGGTCCACCTTATTGTAAAACATCTACAGCAATAAAGAATTCTTGAATTGAATTGAATTCCATGCGAATCTAGATTCAAAATGGCGGCTATGCGAATCCCCTATTCTACCCGGATGAAATTTCAACAGCCTTGAGTCAATGAAAATGTCAGACATTCAGTTTTGTATCCTGGCTAACACAAAGGAAACCATTCTCTATCTAATACCAGAGCCAAAGCAGGTAAAACAATAGGGCACTTCACATATTCGGCGATCAGTGGGTGCGGAGTTAACCTCTATCTCTGTACACATGTGCAACTAATTAGGGCCACGTCCATCAGCGGGCAGAACTACAACTTTTTGGTGATACATTCTTATAAAAGTTGCCATATTGTAAAATTTAGCGGATGATTTAAGCTGGAATTTTGCATGAACAATCTTAAAACATGATCAAATAATCTTGCCTAATTTGTCGAGCACAAAGCAAAAAGAATTGCTATGGCAAGTGGGTAAACTTTTGACACCTATAGTGGAGGTATAGGGCACTGGAAAACTGCCCGCCTTGACCCCTCATATTATTTGGGTCACCACAGTTGCTGCGGGACTGAATGAATTTGTGAAATGCCCTATTGCTAGAAATGTAACAATAGTAGATGATCACGAGGATGATAAATAACATCAGTAATTGCTTCCTATTCTTTTGTTTTAGTTTTTGCAAAACGATTTTTATTCAAATAGCTAACTGCCTTTTTGGCTCCGACAATGCTAATTAAAACAAGTCATTTCAGCGTTTTTTTGTAATTTTCTTTTTTCGTTTTTCTGACTCGGATCTGGAATTTGATGGATGACTGCTGCGTCAGGTTGTAGGTTTAAGATGGAACCCAAGACAGGAAAAGGACATTGAACCCAAGGCAGCCTAAATTGAGCAACCCCAAGTTGATCATTAGCCCCCAAACCCAGATTCAAGTCTAAGACTAGGTGTCATATGTTACACCCCCACACGCTCACTCAAAGAGGGGCCTCAAGTTCAGCATAGATCGTATAGCCGGCAATACGATCTATGAGTGAGTGAGTGAGATTGGTTGCTTTACGCCCTTATCAGCACTTTGAAGTGTTATATCAAGGGCGGGAGAGCTGAGAGGGAGGCAGTTTATGATCATACCCAGGAAAAAGAGATAGAGAAGAAGGGAGAGAGAGACAGAGAAAAGAGACAGAAAGGCACTTAATACGATCTATGAAATCAGGTACAGATAAACCTGTCCATGTTAGACACCCTTGGGTCTGGATTAACGAGGGGGTCACAAAATAGGGATGTACAGCAAAAGGACATGGTCTAACACTCCACAATAGAGAGGTTCAGCAAGTGTAACCTATACATAAACGTATCTGTGATATACAAGTTTTTTTGGTTTTTTTTTGCTAATAGGTGGCCGTGTTAAGGAAAAAAGAGGTTCAGCCAAATATGGGGGAAAAAAACGTAATGTAGCATTTCAAATCTACAGACTCTACAATAAAAGGAACAGAGGGGGAGGTGCATGTTATCTTGCACAGACTCTACATAAGAGGAACAGAGGGGAGGTCCATGTTATCTTGCACAGACTCTACAATAAGAGGAACAGAGGGGGAGGTCCATGTTATCTTGCACAGACTCTACAATAAGAGGAACAGAGGGGAGGTCCATGTTATCTTGCACAGACTCTACATAAGAGGAACAGAGGGGAGGTCCATGTTATCTTGCACAGACTCTACAATAAGAGGAACAGAGGGGGAGGTCCATGTTATCTTGCACAGACTCTACAATAAGAGGAACAGAGGGGGAGGTGCATGTTATCTTGCACAGACTCTACAATAAGAGGAACAGAGGGGGAGGTCCATGTTATCTTGCTCAGACTCTACAATAAGAGGAACAGAGGGGGAGGTCCATGTTATCTTGCACAGACTCTACAATAAGAGGAACAGAGGGGGAGGTCCATGTTATCTTGCACAGACTCTACAATAAGAGGAACAGAGGGGGAGGTGCATGTTATCTTGCACGGACTCTACAATAAGAGGAACAGAGGGGGAGGTCCATGTTATCTTGCACAGACTCTACAATAAGAGGAACAGAGGGGGAGGTCCATGTTATCTTGCACGGACTCTACAATAAGAGGAACAGAGTGGAGGTCCATGTTCTCTTGCACAGACTCTACAATAAGAGGAACAGAGGGGAGGTCCATGTTATCTTGCACAGACTCTACATAAGAGGAACAGAGGGGGAGGTGCATATTATCTTGCACAGACTCTACAATAAGAGGAACAGAGGGGGAGGTCCATGTTATCTTGCAAAGACTCTACAATAAGAGGAACAGAGGGGAGGTCCATGTTATCTTGCTCAGACTCTACAATAAGAGGAACAGGGGGGGGGGAGGTCCATGTTATCTTGCACAGACTCTACAATAAGAGGAACAGAGGGGAGGTGCATGTTATCTTGCACAGACTCTACAATAAGAGGAACAGAGGGGAGGTGCATGTTATCTTGCACAGACTCTACAATAAGAGGAACAGAGGGGGAGGTGCATGTTATCTTGCACAGACTCTACAATAAGAGGAACAGAGGGGAGGTCCATGTTATCTTGCACAGACTCTACAATAAGAGGAACAGAGGGGGCGGCCCATGTTATCTTGCACAGACTCTACAATAAGAGGAACAGAGGGGGAGGTTCATGTTATCTTGCACAGACTCTACAATAAGAGGAACAGAGGGGGAGGTGCATGTTATCTTGCGCAGACTCTACAATAAGAGGAACAGAGGGGAAGGTACATGTTATCTTGCACAGACTCTACAATAAGAGGAACAGAGGGGGAGGTCCATGTTATCTTGCACAGACTCTACAATAAGAGGAACAGAGGGGGCGGCCCATGTTATCTTGCACAGACTCTACAATAAGAGGAACAGAGGGGGAGGCCCATGTTATCTTGCACAGACTCTACAATAAGGGGAACAGAGGGGGAGGTCCATGTTATCTTGCACAGACTCTACAATAAGGGGAACAGAGGGAGAGGTACATGTTATCTTGCACAGACTCTACAATAAGAGGAACAGGGGGGAGGTGCATGTTATCTTGCACAGTCTCTACAATAAGAGGAACAGAGGGAGAGGTCCATGTTATCTTGCACAGACTCTACAATAAGAGGAACAGAGGGGGAGGCCCATGTTATCTTGCACAGACTCTACAATAAGGGGAACAGAGGGGGAGGTCCATGTTATCTTGCACAGACTCTACAATAAGGGGAACAGAGGGGGAGGTCCATGTTATCTTGCACAGACTCTACAATAAGAGGAACAGAGGGGGAGGTCCATGTTATCTTGCACAGACTCTACATAAGAGGAACAGAGGGGAGGTCCATGTTATCTTGCACAGACTCTAGTGTCCGCAGATGCTCTAGATTCCTGGGGCCACATAGAGTCTAGGCCATAGTGCTCAGTGCCAAATCAATCATTGCAAAATATGCCCAGATTGATATAGCTCAGGCGCAGAACATCACTCGGGCTTTTATGAGGTTTATATAGAGGTATTGAAGTCTATGGATGTGTGAGAGTGTGGCGGAAAAATCAATTGACCGAGATCTGTCTAAGTACGGGCCGGTCTTTCTCGTCTTACTTGAATCGGGGTGTGATGGGGGCAGGAGAATTGGGGGGGGGGGGGGGGGGGCACAGTACCTTTTAAGATGTTGAAGGGTGTGGTTCCATTGCTTGCCCCAAAAAGAGAAAAAAGAAAAAAGAAGGGACGTTGAAACCCTAGCAATAATTCTTTATTTTGACTTTTAGCCGGCGTTCCATAACTTGGAAATAAAACTAAACCGGAGATGTTGTGAGATTCTGCAGAGGCTGTCGTAAGTAAGGTAAGGGGGCTGCTTTCCAAATACCTACACTTATACCCCTTTCACACTACACAACCGAAGTGAAGCGTGGCGAATCGTTGCGAACTGGTTTCTATAATTCGCCCCATGCAGACTGCAGCAGAGAAGCGCTTCGTAGCGCTTTCAGTACGTCGGTTCGATTCAGACTGCAGGGCAGGTCGCCGTAGTATTCTCCATACGTTTATAAGCAACACATCTGATCGATGACGTCAGAAACCACTTCACTTCACTTTGGTTCCATTCACACTACCAGAATTAGCACTGAGAAAGCGAAGCGAAGCGAAGCGGTTTACCCAATTCACCTATCTGAGGTGAATTACCCAATTCGCTTCTGAGTCGGTTTGGAAGCGCTTTCTACAAGTCGGTTCTATTCACACTACACCTCCAAAGCGCCTCAAAGCGCTTCGAAGCGCTTTCTGGGTGTAGTGTGAAAGGGGTAATATATACAGGGTTAACCTTGGTTAAACTGCTCATGGACAATCCAGGAGTTCCATATGATAACAGGACATCAGCCTTCAAAAGCCAACTATGACCCCCCCCCCCCCCCCCCCCTATGAAGAACTACTGAATAGCGGATTTGCATGTCTATTACGGTGCATCATGGGATGGATTCTGATGAAATCTGACATACAAATATTTTCCAACATTTTTATCGAAAACTGCGAGAATATTTTCACCAATATCAAAGCAGTAAGCTTGTATAAATGATCTATGAAAACCAAATGCATGATGGGAAAGAAAGAGGCTTGTGTCATGGAAACATGTTCACCACATGGATATTGACATTAGAGCACTGATAAATAGTCCATGCTGAACATGACATGTTTTCTATAGATTTTAGACTATACCATTAGTCCCATAACTCCATGCGAATCAAGGTTCAAAATGGCGGCTATGCAAACCCCCCTATTGCCTGGAGGTTAACTAGTGTCCCTTCTCACTCACTACACTCGGCAACAATCGACAACCTGAACCAATCCTGTCTCTGGTTCCTTCAGAAGATATAACGTTCTAGATATTGACCCCTCCTCAGCACAAGAATTCAATAAGTTCCAGTTACATGACTAACTACTGACTGACTTGGTATTGGAGTAGAATAGGGGTTACTGCTGTTTCTGCGGCTGCGGCAAGCCCTGCTGCCAATACTAGAACAACCTGCACCACTGGCACCTCCGACCTCAAGAATTATATACTCCATAGATACGAGGGCCAGATTTTCAGAAAAATGTACAATTCACTATCACAAACTCTCTGAAATAACCTAAATTCCAGACGAAAATAAAGTTCAAAATACAGCTCAACCTAACCAAACAGATTGCTAGAATCAATGCAATGCAGAATATACTCGAATTTACCTAGTATTGCCCAATTTGCAGCCTAATTTAGCAGAATTTTCTAAATGTGTACAGCTGCCAATTGTACATTTTCTGAAAATCACGAACATAATCATCCCTCATCATTTCTCTTTTTCATCTGTCTGGTCCAAATGGATAATTATGTACCTTAGATAATTGTATATCTATTCATAATGGAATTGTATTCATTGTTGTAAATTGTATTGAAACACACCAAAGATACGTATCATGAATATAACCTATAAAAACGCTTATTGTTAGCGACGGTTACTTCTGCAATTTTCCTGTTTTAGTACGAAAATAAAAACGTTAAAAAAAAGAAATGAGAAGAGCTAACCAGAGACGGGGAGACGCAGCTGAGAGACAATCTTTGGTCACAAATACTCATGACAGGAGCAATAAAACGATACTTTAAACCCTTGTATGGGTGATGATAGATAGCTCCAGGGGCTGGTGGGTGTAGCAGGGGGACCTGGAGTAAGAAAGGTTAGCAGGAGAGAACGATATGAGCCACATTGCCCAAAAATGCACAGTAGGTCCTTACAATATCCCACATTTAAAACAAAAATTAGCTTCAAAATGCAGTTTAACATAACAGAACTGATACTTTAAATCAATGTGATACCAAATATACTCAGATATACCCGGTATTCTTCATTTTTCAGCCTAATTTAGGAGACTTTACTAAATGTGTACAGCTGCGAATTGTACATTTTCTGAAAATCTGACCCATATATACAGGGGTGTTAGCCAAACAGGCTTACAGTTCAACATTTAACCAGACAGATTTATTGAATGAATATAATACAGAATACACTCAGATAATATAATACAGAATACACTCAGATATACTCAGTATTTATCATTTTTCACTCTAATTTAGCAGAATTTGAGAGATGTGTAGAACTGTAGATTGTGCATTTTCTAAAAATCTGACCCATATATGGGTAAGATTTTCAGAAAATATACAATTGGCAGCTGTACGGTTTTAGTAAATTCTGTTAAATTTTCACTCAATACTAGGTAAATTCGAGTATATTCAGCACTGCATTGGTTGTAGCAATCTGTTTGGTTAGCTTGAACTGTATTTTGAACTTTATTTTTGTCTGAAATTTGGGTTATTTCAGAGAGTTTGTGAAGGTGAATTGTACATTTTCCGGCGACTTTAGTTTACCCATATGGGTCAGATCGTCCGAAAATGTACAATTGACAGCTCTACACATTGATTAAATTCAGTTAAATTCAGCTGAAAAATGAGAAATATTAGGTATATCTGAGTATATTTGGTATTGTGTTGATTTAAATACTGGATTTGGGAATACTGAACTGTATTTTGAACCTAATTTTCACCTGAAATTGACGATATTTCAGAGGAAGGGTGAAAGTGAATTGTACATTTTCGGACGATCTGACCCATATAGACAGGGGTGTTAGCCAAACAGGCTTACTACAAGCTCCACCTTCAGTATAGTGGGTGAGGGGGAGGTGAGGACAGGCTCAGTACATCTAGACATACATCCTAATGGATCGATTCCCTCAGGCACGAGAATGCAGTATTCATCCCAATCCCCGCATCCACATGGGAAATAATTCGAGTATATTTGGCATAGTATTGATTCTAGCAATCTGTTTGGTTAGGTTGAACCGTATTTTGAACTTTTTTTTCGTTTGAAATTTGGGTTATTTAAGAGGATTGGCGAAGTTGAATTGTACATTTTCTGAAAATCTGACCCATATAATAAAATGAGTGTAACTCATAAACTGTATTAAAACTGGGATAAAACTGCATATATACACAAACATACATACTTTCAGAAAATGTACAATTCACCATTACCAATCCTCTCAGATAACCCAAATTTTAGACGAAAATAAAGTTTTCAAGCTAACCAAACAGAATGCTAGAATCAATGCAATGCCGAATAGACTCGAATTTACCTAGTATTAACCACATTGCAGCCTAATTTAGCAGAATTTACTAAATGTATACAGCTGCTAATTGTACATTTTCAGAAAATCTGACCCATGTAATAAAATGAGTGTAACTGTATAAAAACTGGGATAAAACTGCATATATATACTACACAAACATACACACATGTACATGACAACGTAAGCTCATTCCTCTGCCTGTCCTCGTCCCTAGTGCCAACGTTAGCATGTCACACACAATGCCAGAAGGCAATCGATACCATTGGCAGCACAATCTCACCTGGCTCTCTCACACACAGTCTCACACTATATATAATGTCTTACTTTGCTTCAAATAGATCATCTCACCAATCGATGCGCTATTTATAAATGGAAAATTTGGGTTCCAGCCAGGAGGTTCATGACTAATATCTCAGTTCATGAACTGCGGGCTCTAGTCGGCGGGAGAGTGGCCATGCAAGGGCTAACTATTTTTTTTTTTTTTTTTTTTTTTTTTTTTTTTTTTTAGAAACGTTTATTAATCGATACACAAAATAATATGACAATACACAATCTATTCTTGCAGAGTACAATGACATGTGTATAATTGGTAGGAAAGGAGTATAAAGGGCTTAGCAGAGTCTAGGCCCAAACTTGAGAGAGTCCCTTCAAACGAAGGGAAAGCCTCTCGCCTGACCCGCAAAGAGTCATTATGATTCCATTAAGACCGCAAAATGTCATCATATTCCCATTAAAACGCCGAGTTCTGGGCAGGGAAACTGATTAGCGAGGTAGGCTGACATACCATTCTTATCTGGTCTGAGGGTTTGGACCTAGAGTGTTAATCAGGAGATGTTTTTGATATGGCCCAACAACAAAAAAGGAGTGTTTCCGATTAACCCACCCCACCCTGCTACATAGAAAAACCTCCCCCACCTGAAAAGATTTTGACCATACCAATTGTGTAATAGTTTACAAAAAAAAGCTAATAATTGCCGAAAAACAGGTTTTCCTAACAAGGAACCGTTAAAAAGCATATTTCTCCTGTTTAAAACTATTATCTAAGGCAAATGGGTCAGATTTTCAGAAAATGTACAATTGGCAGCTGTACACATTCAGTAAAATTAGCAAAATTAGGCTGCAATTCGGTCAATACTAAGTAAATTCGAGTATATTCGGCATTGCATTGATTCTAGCAATCTGTTTGGTTAGGTTGAACTCTATTTTGAACTTTATTTCCGTCTGAAATTGGGTTATTTGAGAAGATTGGTGAAGGTGAATTGTACATTTTCTGAAAATCTCACCCAAATAGACATTTGTTCCCGTGAAGAATGAACATAGAGGTGAAAAGTCGCCCTCTGAATAAACAGTTCTTCATTTATTCTCACGAATCTAAAAGCACGAGTCGGTAGGAGGAGGACAGCCGACACTCAAAGTGAGATATGCAGATAAGAGTTGAGGCCAGACCGAGAATAACACACCCATTAATCAAACATTTTTTTTCCCGGTATAAAACCATGTTGAGGCAAGCATGATAAAAGCTACATAGCCAACGACAGCACGTTATAACATGGGTGAAATCGTCGGAAAATGTACAATTCCCCTTCACCAATCCTCTCAAATAATCCAAATTTAAGACAAAAGTAAAGTTCAAAATTCAGTCCAATATAACCAAACAGATTGCTAGAATCAATGCAATGCCGAATATACTCAAATTTACCTAGTATTGACCAATTGCAGCCTAATCTAGCAGAATTTACTCAATGTGTAGAGCTGCCAATTGTACATTTTCTGAAAATCTGACCCATAGATACTAAATAGAAAATATGGATGTTATTTATATATAAAAAGAAAATATAAGCGAAATGAAACATGGGTGAAATCGTCAGAAAATGTACAATTGCAAATAGAAAATACTAGAAAACAAGAAAGACATTTGAAGAGCAGACAAGGGAACAATTGTATCGGATTTAATTAATTAAGACAACAAACTGAGTCACAGAGAAGAATTTATACAATCTCGCAACACTATTTTAGAAATGAACAATGACAATAAGTCAAAAATAAGAACTATAATCCTATATTTTAATAAAACTTTATGTAAGATCGAAATATTTGTAGGGAATGGATCTCTCAGGAAGACCTGCTTAGGCAGAGAGCATGTATCCAATTTCGGAATGTTATTGTCTGTTCTGAATAAAAATGCAATATACATGTATTTTTATAATTCCCCTTCCCCAATCCTCTCAAATAATCCAAATTTAAGACAAAAGTAAAGTTCAAAATACAGTCCAATATAACCATACAGATTGTTTGAATTAAGGCAATATCAAATATACTCAGATACACCTAGTATTGACCATTTCTCAATCTGATTTAACCAGATTTATTAGTATGTGGATCTGACGATTTTACATTTTCTGCAGATTTGACCCATTATAAGGGTCAGATTTTCAGAAAATGTACAATTGGCAGCTGTACACATTGAGTAAATTCTGCTAAATTAGGCCGCAATTTGGTCAATCCTAGGTAAATTTGAGTATATCCGGCATTGCATTGATTCAAGCAATCTGTTTGGTTAGGTTGAACTGTATTTTGAACTTTATCTTCGTCTGAAATTTGGGATATTTGAGAAGATTGGCAAAGTTGAATTGTACATTTTCTGCAGATTTGACCCATTATAAGCCGAGCTATAGCGTTCGCAGGAAGATACACTAAAAGACCTCAACGTTTTTCAGATTCAGAATTTGTTTTCGCGATTCTGGTTTCTCAGGAGAGAGACCTAGTTGATAACTTGTGAGAACAGATGTTTCAGATTCGAGCGCAGAGAGATTTGATCCCGAAACCTGTTACACCGGCACGTCCACATTTGACAGGACGAGATGGAAATCCTGGGAAGTACTGTAAACGTATTTATTTTCGCGCAGATAAATTTTCGCGCACTAAGTGCTTTGACATCTTTTCGCGCGGATTTAAATTCGCGCAGCAAGGTTGTCTCACAGCTTGTTTATGCAATAATTATACCTTTTGCGCAGGATTTATTTTCGCGCAGAAAGGTGGGTGCGCGAAAATAAATACTGCGCGAACATTAATACGTTTACAGTATTCCTCAGTCCGATGGCTTTTTTGTCCAGAGAAGTTTCTCCCAGCGCAACAGAAGAATAGATTCCTATTACTACCATGACAGTGTGGCCGATTTTTTCATTTTTTTTTCGTTTCTGGATAGATATTCTCCCTATTTCCTTTCTAATTTGGAATCAGCAATATCCTTACGAATAATAGGACGGTGGGCGATCTCTTGGGGAAATGGAATAGATTACGATCGTAATGGCAGAAAAGATAATGACAAACATAGCTATAATGTATATCCAATTTGATTAGAGATGCGAGGAAAACTCAGTTCTCAAGTATAATTAATGTCTACTCAAAAAAAATTATTGTGCGAAAATTACAAGCCAATAACTATAAGCCATGCACTGAGAGATTTTAGAATTTTGAGAGACTTTACCCGTTTGGTAGTAAGTTGAATTAAAATTATGATATTTTCGAGGCAACTCGAGGGGTTGCAGGGAATACATAAATATTAGAGAAAGTAGTTATAAATATTTTGTTTTATACTTAAAAACGCTTTACTTCTATCATTTTACCTGGATAAATATAATTGTTCCAAGGGTGATCGAGATAGAAAAAAGACACACCAGGAAAAAGATATAGATAGATGGATAGATGTCTATGATAGATAGATAGATAGATAGATAGATAGATAGATAGATAGATAGATAGATAGATAGATAGATAGATAGATCAGATACGGGTCAAATTTTCAGAAAATACACAATTGGCAGCTGTACACATTGAGTAAATTCTGCTAAATTAGGCTGCAATTTGGTCAATACTAGGTCAATTCGAGTATATTTGGCATTGCATTGATTATAGCAATCTGTTTGGTTTGGTTGAACTGTATTTTGAACTTAATTTTTGTCTGAAATTTGGGTTATTTGAGAAGATTGGCGAAGTTTAATTGTACATTTTCTGAAAATCTGATCCATACTCTAACGGTGGGAGGCCAACAGAAAGAACAGACAGGCAGAACAACAGACAGTCACAGTGAATTCTCACATATATAACAACAGAATGTGATAACTGGGTCAGATTTTCGAAAAATGCACAATTGGCAGCTCTACAAACTTAGGAAATTTTGCTAAATTAGACTGAAAAATGATGACTACTGGGTATATCTGAGTATATTTGGTATCGCACAGATGTATAGTATCTGTTTGGTTATGTTAAACTGCATTTTGAAGCTCATTTCTGTCATAAATGTGTGTTATTTGAGAGAATTAGTGAAGGCGAATTGTACATTTTCTGAAGATCTGGCCCAATTATAAAAGTACCATCTCTCCAAACTTCCCCTTTCATCTTTCTGTCTTGAATTACTCATCCAATCCCACAGGACATTCCCTTCTCTATGCCATCCACACAAGAACCAACAAAATGAACACTTCATTGTAAGCCACGTCAAGAGAAACACTCTCTAACTGGGTCAGATTTTCCGAAAACGTACAATTCGCCGTCGCCAATCCTCTCAAATAACCCAAATTTCAGACGGAAATAAAGCTTAAAATACAGTACAACCTAACCCAACCGATTGCTAGAATCATTGCAATGCAAAATATACTCGAATTTACCTAGTATTGGCCATTTTGCAGTCTAATTTAGCAGAATTTACTGAATGTGCACAGCTGCCAATTGTACATTTTCTGAAAATCTGACCCAGCTCCTCAATCAGTAGCAAAATACTTCCAGAAGGAGAGCGTCGTGGGAAACAAGTCCAACACAGAGTCCTTCTTCACGTGGTAAGGTGCTATTACCAGCCAATACTAATATAATTCTCCAGCCAACATAACATAGGACCTGCCATCATTTTCATGCCCTTTCTTCTCTTCGCCGATACTTAATCCTGAAGGATAATGAATTTATTCCCCTACAGTAGCACCCATGTTCCTATATTATAAAATGTGATGTGTTATGGGAAAATGAGTCAGAAGTTGCAAAATTGATATTTTTCAAAGTGTTTTATTCACAAGATGTCTTTGTGGGAGTGTTTTATTTTTTAGGTGCTTAATGCTGTTTGTACCATGAATAGACTTAGCAAATTAGAAGAGAGTGTATTAAATATATCCATGCATTTCTAAGGTCATATTACAGAGAATATTTAGCTACTTTAATAGTAAATATCTACCTAGAATTATTATACACGCTTTCAATACTGAGGCCCCGACAGCCGCACATTACTTGTAACGTGGTATTGGACTAGTACATTACCGGCGCGTTGTCATGGCGACGCAAGTTTGGTGGCGCAAGATTGCAGACGCAAGTTTGCCGTGTGCAAGGGCTTTCTTTCTCCAACATTTCAACTGTTTCTATAGTTATATTCCTCTTGTACGAACACCAGATATGGCAAATTATGTTAATGTATCTTTAATTAAGCATGTTTTGCATGCAAAACTAGGCATGTATAATAATCAACTTATAGGACTCGTTGCCGCACGGAGCGTAAATAAAGGACTCGACCTGCGGTCTCGTCCTTTATTTACACTCCGTGCGGCAACTCGTCCTATAAGTGCTAAATATTGCACTTTTCCCCAAAAAATAAAAATATCAAACTTAAAATATAGAAATACTTATTAGGTGTCCAACTGTTTAGTATCATTGGATCCTATCTTTTCAAATATGATGATATGTCAAAATCCATTTTTTCATTCTCGGTCCAAACCCTCATGATCAGATAAGAATGGTATGTCAGCCTACTTCGCTAATCGGTCTCCTCGCCTAAGACTCGGCGTTTTAATGGGAATATAATGACATTTTGCGGTCTTAATGGAATCATAATGGCACTTTGCTGTTTGAGGCGAGAGGCTTTCCCTTCGTTTGAAGGGACTCTCCCATCTTTGGACCTAGACGTTGAGATTTATGACTCATTTTCCTAAAACACGTCACAAAGAGAACAAGAGAAGGAATAAAGATGGAGATGCTGTTGAATTAATCCTTAGAAATATGAGCTCGGCTAAGAATGTCTATATAATCCCAAAGGAGATTGACAACAACTCACTATACAGGTCAGATTGTTAGAAATGGTACAATTCGTTTTCACCAATTCTCTCAAATAATCCCCATTTAAGACAAAAATGAGGTTCAAAATACAGTTTAACATAGCAGAACAGATATATTAAACCAACACAAAACCAAATATACTCAGATATACCCGGTATTCATCATTTTACAGCCTAATTTAGCCGAACTTCCTAAATGTGTAGAGCTGCCAATTGTACATTTTCTGACAGTCTGACCCATACAAAGATACTAGATACATTCTACCTGCATTAGCGCAGCGCCACTGTTATGGTTCCATTTTCACCACAATGCTAAATATCTCAATTATAGCAGAGAGATTAGATACTATCTAGTCGACTGTTTTTCACTCCTGGATGTTATGAAAATATTATACTAATATAGGTACACAATCGTGTTATCTTTATTTTTAATCACAACATATCTCTAGCACAGAGGTCAATAGTTCGTATGGGTCAGATCTTCCGAAAATGTACATTCGCCAGCTCTACATGTTTAGTAAATTTGGTTAAATTAGACTTACAGATGGTCAATACTAGGTATATCTGAGTATATTTGATATTGCCTTGATTCAAACAATCTGTTTGGTTATGTTGGACTGAATTTTTAACCTTATTTTTGGTCTTAAATTTGGATTAGTTGAGAGGATTGGTGAAAGAGAATTGTACATTTCCTGGCTATTTTTTACCCATATGTGGGTCAGATTTTCAGAAAATGTACAATTCACCTTCACCAATCTTCTCAAATAACCCAAATTTCAGACGAAAATAAAAGTTCAAAATACAATTCAACCTAACTAAACCGATTGCTAGAATCAATGCAAAGCAGAATATACTCGAATTTACCTAGTATTGGCCAAATTACAGCCTAATTTAACAAAATTTACTAAATGTGAGCATCTGCTAATTGTACATTTTCTGAAAATTTCACCCATATAATATATCACGTATACATATAAGGGCGTGATATAAATTCGGTTTCTAGCGAACGCTAAGCTCAGATTAAGCAGGTTTGCACGAACACAGGCTTTCAGTCAACTCTAAGACAGGCAGTTCCTGGGGGACTTTTCCCTTAAGCCTCATTAACAAGTTTCATTAATTATAGCGGTATTCAGGGGCTGAACGAGGTGATTTATTGGGGGGGGGGGGGGGCGAGAGACAGAGGGAGAGTGGGTGTTTATTAGTATATGGGTCAGATTTGCAGAAAATATACAATCGTTAGATCTACATATTTAGTCAATTTTGTTAAATAAGACTGAGAAATGGGCAAAACTAGGTACATTTGATATTACCTTAATTCAAACAATCTGTTTCTTCATGTTGGACTGAATTTTAAACCTTATTTACCTCTTATATAGGTATATTTGATTGTATTTGATATTGCCTTTTTGGTTATGTTGGACTCAATTTCGAACCTTATTTTTGTCTGAAATTTTGATTATTTGAGAGGATTGGTGAAGGGGAATTGTACATTTTCTGACGATTTCATCCATATGTAGTGGGGTGTACCAATTCAATCCACTATATTATTTATTTGCATCTACCAGTGTACCCAAAAGGTAACATACATCTGAAAGATGACTTCCAGGTCTTCAAGTATGTTGATGAGGGTTAAGAGAGGAGGGAGAAGAGTCAGGGAGTACATGTGTGTGTGTGTGTGTGTGTAGCGGGGGGGGGGGGGCAACTGGACTGATGGTGTCCAGTAACCAGTCCAACTGGACTGATTGTGTCAAGTAACCAGTCCAACTGGACTGATTGTGTCCAGTAACCAGTCCAACTGGACTGATTGTGTCCAGTAACCAGTCCTGTGAAATTATAATTGTTTTTTTCCACTTAAATCTCCATGGCTCATCATCCTGTCCAGGAACCAGTCCATTGAAGATTTTCTCCCACTGGACTGGTTACAGCCTACAGAAGTCTGTGTCCTATAACCAGTCCAGTGTCCAGGAACCAGACCAGTGCAGATTTTCTCCCACTGGACTGGTTACAGCCTACAGAAATTTGTGTCCTATAACCAGTCCAGTGTCCAGGAACCAGACCAGTACAGATTTTCTTCCAATGGACTGGTTACAGCCTACAGAACTTTGTGTCCTATAACCAGTCCAGTGAAGATTTTCCCCCCGCTGGACTGGTTACAGCCTACAGAACTTCGTCTCCTATAACCAGTCCAGTGAAGATTTTACCCCCACTGGACTGGTTACAGCCTACAGAACTTCGTGTCCTATAACCAGTCCAGTGAAGATTTTACCCCACTGGACTGGTGACAGCCTACAGAACTTCGTGTCCTACAACCAGTCCAGTGTAGATATAAATGTAACATATTTCTAACTTTACCCGTTACATGTAGAGCTGGTCAAGGGCGAGTTATAAACACGTTAAGGGGTGCTATACCCTGGCCTTTCCCATCAATAGCAATGGTAGCTTTACATGTGTATGCCCACTTACGCGCCTATGGGTCAGATCTTCAGAAAATGTACAATTCATATTAACTAATCCACCCAAAAAACCCGAATTTATGACAAAAATGGTTTTCAAAATGCAGTTTAACATAATCAAATAGATTGTTTGAACCAGGGCAATATCAAATATACTCAGGTATACCAAATTTTGGCCATTTTCCAGTCTAATTTAGCAGAATTGACTTAATGTGTCGGGCTGCTGATTGTGCATTTTTGACATTCTGTCCCATATACACATGGCCGACCTTTGATAACGGAGTTGACGTGCACTGGGCATGAGTGAGATGACACTTAAGTCTACCTGGCAAACGCCAGAGGGCTAACAAATGATTTTTTTTAAAATTCAAACTTTATTTAGGTTATAGAATTACAATCATTGTGTTGAATATTTTCAAATTGTATTCATACCAAACTAAATATGAATAATATGATAAGCTGCTAGCTCTGTATCAATATGAAATTTTCTCATTGTTGTATAAATAGAGCCGACCTGCCCCAAGTTAGTCATTAGCACTGTAACAGTCTCTGATGAAGAACATTTAGCTCCGAAACGTCGTACCACACTGTTATGTCAATAAAACAAAAAAAATTATATTATTTGGACTGATTCAAATCAATTCATTATTACACACATGAGCAGTTAGAAAGGTGCAGTTCGGGGTTTCGGTTTGGTTGATCCGAACTGTTCACATGATCAGTTTGAGCTTCCATGGTTACACGTGACTAAATGACGCAATCTCATTGGCCCAGCATAGAGCGTGCAGCGCGCAATGGTTGTCCGGCTGTGACCAAAAAGTATGATAAACTTGTGCAGGGAAGTACACTGGCATGCAATAGTACGACAAGAGCTAAAGTATGTTGGTGAATGACCAATGTCCATTCATGGAGCGTTTATTTACGGTGAGGCTTCTGACAGTGTAGCAACAAAATAACATGTAAATATTGGCTCATATATGCCCCGCCCCCTCTTCACCTCCTCCCCCCCTCCCCCCGCCCCCCGCCCCACACACTTGTACGCCTATGGCCTGTATATATACAGATACAAAGGAGGGGTTATACCCTTACTAAACAATCTTCAGGGCTCAGTCTACTGCTTCCTACTGCTTCCTTACTGGCATACAGAGCAGGGGGGGGGGGAAGCTTGGCACACATCACGGGCAGGCTGCTGCAGCTAAAGGTACTTCTCAGGACATAGCCTTCCTCCTGAGGCCAACTCCTACATAGTTGATTCTCGCCTACTATATTAGTATTTCCACACATCGATGACATATTTGTCTTGCTAAACATTGGTGTAAATGTTAAGAAGAGGAGGAGGAGGAGGAGGAGGAGGAGGAGGAGGAGGAGGAGGAGAAGGAAAAGGAGGAGGAGGAGGAAGAGGAGGAGGAGGAGGAGCATAAGGAAGAGGAGCAGTACGGGGGGGGCAAGAGCAGGAGGAGGAGGAGAAGGAAGAGGAGGAGGAGGAGGAGCATAAGGAAGAGGAGCAGTAGGGGCGGGGCAAGAGCAGGAGGAGGAGGAGGAGGAGGAAGAAGAAGAAGAAGAAGAAGAAGAAGAAGAAGAAGAAGAAGAAGAAGAAGAAGAAGAAGAAGAAGAAGAAGAAGAAGAAGAAGAAGAAGAGGAGGAGCATCTGAGGAGGAGGAGGAGGAGGAGCAGCAGAGGAGGAGGAGGAGGAGGAGGAGGAGGAGGAGGAGGAGGAGGAGGAGGAGGAGGAGGAGGAGGAGGAGGAGGAGGAGGAGGAGGAGGAGGGAGGAGGGAGTAATGTCGTTTATTTCTTATATTATCAGTGCCTGGATGTGCATAAAGTTATTAACTATTCATTACATAAATTGTACAATGGGGACGATACGTTTTTCTTCATAGCAAGGAGCCCACATAATAAATATATTGGAGAAAACACACTAGCACGGTTTGCATCACAGAGAACTAGAGCCTTTCCAATGTAAACTATCACAGAACAATGGCCTGGATTATTCGCATGGGTGAGGTGAGTGGGGACAAGATGCTACTACTACAACTTTGGACTAATCCAGATCTACTTTACCCCCAACGATCCAAATCCTTACCTTACGATTACATACAAGGGTCAGATTTTCAGAAAATGTACAATTGGCAGCTCTACACATTTAGGAAATTCTGCTCAATTTGGCTGAAAAATGATGAATAGTGGGTATATCTGAGTATATTTGGGATCGTATTGATTTAAAGTATCAGTTTTGTTATGTTAAACTGCATTTTGTAGCTCATTTTTGTCATAAATTTGGGTTATTGGAGAGGATTGGTGAAGGTGAATTGTACATTTTCGGACAATCTGACCCACAAGCAGGAGGAGTAGTAGTAGGAGGAGGAGGAGAAAGGGGCGAGAACTCGTGCCGTTGCACTGCAGCAACGCCTACACATCTGGTGATCGGAACCCATTCAAGACAGGGCTTTCCCCCCCTTGAGATCAATGCACACTCACTGTTGGATCCCACCAATGCAGCATCGCTAGGGTTCTCCGCACCAATTTGAATGGGTAACGATCGCTCGCTCGGCCTTTTGTAGGAACAGTGAAATGAATCAAATTTCTATCTCTTCTCTCTCTCGCAGATTCTCGCAGACTCTCGCTTTCCCCGGGAAATGAAGTTGACAAATGTAGAGGGAGTGAGTGGGTGATGGTAACCAACAACTCAGTCAACTGGAATAAGCTGAACCAATAGTAACAGAAATTGGATAAAAATATTGTTAAATTATGCCACTTTTCTTCTCCCCCCCCCTCACATATATAGGGAGAGTGAGTGTGTGATATTGGTTGCTTTACGCCTTTATCAACACATTTAATATGGTTATATCAAGGGCGGGAGAGCTGAGAGTGAGTGAGTGAGTGAGGTTGGTTGCTTTACGCCCTTATCAACACATTTAATATGGTTATATCAAAGGCGGGAGAGCTGAGAGGGAGGCAGTTTATGATCATATCCAGGAAATAGTGATACAGAAGAAGGGAGAGAGATACAATTGAGTAATACATTCTGTTACACCACAATATTGGGAATGTTTTATTATATATGTTTTTGGTTTATAATGACCGAAAACGGTGAATGAGGTCTTTTTGATTAATGGTATGTCGAAAATTCGTGTCTGTATGTATTCTATAATAATTTTCAAATCACATTTGTATAATAAACATTAAACACTTGAAAGTATCCATGGTGGACAAAGTGTATTTACATTCAAACTTTACTAAATGTCTTGGACGTAAAAGAAATAAAAATAAATAAAATATTATTATGTCGCATTATAGGAACTAAGGGAAAGGAATATCAGATTCTGAAGTGTGTGTATAAAACCTTCATTAAATATTTATTGGAATTCCTCGACATCTCCATTCTGTGCCTCGTCCTATTAAGTCTGGAGATTAAGAGAACTAATTAATTAGCACTTAATTTCATTGGGAAAACAACACCTTGAAAAATAGACAATAATTATATTTTTTCCTTGAAAGAAAAGTGCTTCCATTCAAATTTAATCAGCTAACAGATAGGCGAATTTGTAGAGTCACGCCAAATGAAGATCGATCATTGGCACAAAATTTGAAAATCACGCAAAAATCAGACCGAGAGCGGGAAAAAGGTTATTCTCGTGAGGACATTGAACTGAGGAGGGATGCTGTTAAAATGCATATCATTAACAATGTAAATAATAAGTGAGGTTGACATCTGGGCCGCCGCTAAAACAGTCTAGGCCCAAAGCGGAGAGAGTCCCTTCAAACGGAGGGAAAGCCTCTCGCCTCAAACCGTAAAGTGCTCTCATAATTACATTAAGACCGCAAAATATCAGTATAATCGCATAAGGCCATGAAACCGATTAGCGAAGTAGGCGTCCAATCACTGACATACCATTCTTATCCGATCTGAGGGTTTGGGCCTGGACTGAAAAGAGTAGCCTATGATATCAATCATGCTACATGGCCAATTTTACAATAACCTCGACTGACGAATATTTGAGTGAGTGAGTGAGATTGGTTGCTTTACGCCCTTATCAACACTTTGAAGTGTTATATCAAGGGCGGGAGAGCTGAGCGGGAGGCAGTTTATGATCATACCCAGGAAATAGAGATAGAGAAGAAGGGAGAGAGAGAGACAGAGAAAAGAGACAGAAAGGCACTTTATGGTCATACCCAGGAAATAGAGATAGAGAAGAAGGGAGAGAGAGAGACAGAGAAAAGAGACAGAAAGGCACTTTAAGGTCTTACCCAGGACCAGGCACTTTAAGGTCTTACCCAGGACCAGACGAATATTTGAAATCTAGGAATTAATTTCGCTCGATGTCAATAAAGGGAGCTGGGGCGTTTTATTGATATCCCCCCCCCCCCACCCCACTCCCCTCTCCCGCTATCTAAATGATTTAAAGCCTGACAAAATGGAAGGGGAAGTCAGATAACTCGATAGAAATTACCGATCAATGAGCTGCACATTTCAAGTCTAACTCAATTTGTATAATCAAAGAGTTTTCTTTTTAAAAAGATATCGATTTCTCCGGGAGCATATTGAATAATGTAACTCGTGATCAAAATAACATGCTCGGAGGGGGGATGGATGGTTGATTAAAGGCCCAGGGTAGTTTACTAACAATCTAAACGCATGGAGGTTCCACAAAAGCCGATGTATAATGAGCAAAAGTTCGGGATTAAAATACGAATAAATTCAAAGTAGCTCGCTAACAAACAACATTAAAGTGCTTTAAATATAGCAAGTTCAGAGTTTATGGCATTCGCATGTTGAAATAAAAGTTTCGATAATGTATTATTTTAAGTCTAAGCCCAAAGTTGAGAGTTCCTTCAAACGGAGGGAAAGCATTTCGCTTCAAACCGCAAAGTACCATTATAATTCCATTAGGACCACAACATGTCATTAAAATCCCACTAGAACACCTAGTCCTGGGTCAGGGAAACCATAAACGCGGTAGGCGTCCAATCACTGACGTACCATTCTTATCTGATCTGAGAGGCTATGAGCCTAGACTGTTAAAGAGACTTTCTGCCAAATAAATAACACCTTAGGCAGCAACATATAATTCTTATGAAAAAAAAATCCGATTTGACTGTGATGAATAAAAAATGTAGTGTATCCCTCTGGCTGGTCTATATGGTTATGCTTGCTCTAGACAATAAATAATATATGGAAATTGTTCACATTACTCTTTTTCCTACAGTTTGGTAATGTTTTCTTTAAAAAAAAAAAAGTTATTGTATCGAGGCACAAAAAGGTAAATCGAATTGTATGTAATCATAGTTCAAATTGTGAACGATTGATTGAAATATGTCATGCATGTGTTTGTTTTGGAAATAGAAGATATTGTCAAAGTTTAATAAATACCTAGGAAGTTTATACTAGTAACTAGAAAGGTGTCACATCATGCGTTTATTTAGATGGTGACCAAACTAAAACAAAGCACTACAACCCATGTACCCTCCAGTGTGCAACATAACCCAGAGACCGACGCCCAGGTCTCCATTGAACTTTCGTCGGTCTCTGAGATTGTTATTTGTCAGGGCCCGTCGGTCTCCAATGAAATATCCAAGTGATAAAATGTTTAAACTGCTCTGGACCACGGGACCCCTATCTATGACCCAGACTTTTTTTTGGTCTCTGTAAAATCTTTTCGGTCTCCACTGTTTCAATTTGGCAGAGACCGACGGTCTCTCATCTCCAAATTCACTATGTTGCACACTGCCCTCGTCTCTTATATGGGTCAGATTTTCAGAAAATGTACAATTGGCAGCTTTACACGTTTAGTAAATTCGGCTAAATCAAGGTGCAATTTGGTCGTTACTAGGTAAATTCGAGTATGTTCGGCATTGCATTGATTATAGCAATCTGTTTGGTTAGGTTGAACTGTATTTTGAACTTTATTTTCATCTGAAATTTGGGTTATTTGAGAGGATTGGCGAAGTTGAATTGTACATTTTCTGAAAATCTGACCCATGTACTACACACAGTACATGTACATGACACAATCGGGACCGCAACATGCCGGCAAGACAACAGCTGTCCACAATCAAAATAATATTTTTTTGTATGTCGTATTCTGCATTTACATTAAACACCCATTAAAGTGAAGTAAAAAATACATCCCTTGAGGTAATAATGGAACTTGAACTAGAGATAACGAGTGAGAGTGATAGGCTAGGAGCATACAACCGACTGTCTTCTGTTAACCCAAGTTCAAACCACCCAGTCCCAACGTATAGTAACTACTAGTACTTAGTATTACCAAGGTGTTTTTTGACCATGTCATCTTAAGCTAGTATTTAATACATGGTCGATGCCTGGAGGGGACAAAATTGGAAGGACTGGACTGATGGATGAGGCTTCATGTACCGGTATGTTTTATATGGGTCTGCTTTTCATAAAAATGTACAATTAGCAGATGTTCACATTTAGTAAATTCTGTTAAATGAGGCTGTGATTTGGTCAATACTAGGTAAATTCTAGTATATTCTGCTTTGCATCGATTCTAGCAATCGGTTTAGTTAGGTTAAACTGTATTTTGAACTTTATTTTCGTCTGAAATTGGGGTTATTTGAGAGGATTGGTGAAGGAGAATTGTACATTTTCTGAAAATCTGACACATATAGTGCAGAAATGCGGGGTCGCAATGTGTAACGTGTCGCACCTGTGTGACACGATACTGTTGTCGCTACATGGAAACGACAGAAAAGTCATTATTAAGTACCATTAAACTCATGGTCAATACCTGCTGTCATTGTCAGCAGTGCGGAGGGGGAAAACAGGTATATTGCACTGGGGGGCGGGGGGTTAGAACTGATCGCTTAATAGGGGAGTTGCATGTGCCACTGCGCATGTCTGATACAGTGCATGCTGGGATAGATTCTGATGAAATCTGGGATAAGATAATTAGTCCCATAATTCCATGCAAATCGAGATTCAAAATGGCAGCTATGCAAATCCCCTATTGAATTGAATGATTCTTTATTACCTAGTCCAAGTTTACAACAAGAGAATTGGGGATTTGCATAGCCGCCATTTTGAATCTTGATTCGCATGGAATTATGGTGCAAATGGTACAGTGTATATGCTATAGAAAACATGCCATGTTCAGCATGGGATATCTATCAGTGCTCCAATGTCAATATCCATGTGTTATACATGTTTCCATGGCACAAGTCCCCATCTCATCAATCATGCATTGATTGGGTTTCATAGATTATTTATACAAGCTGTGATATAAAAAAAAAGGTTGCCAAATATTTGTATGTCAGATTTCAACAGAATCCACCCCAGCATGCACTGTAACAGACATGCGCAGTGGCACATGCAAATCCCCTATTGATCTTCTGCAATGGCAACCCAGGACTTCATCGAGTTCATGTCCCCAAGTTGTCCTCACTTGCAGAAAGTAGTAGTCTAGGCTCAGATCCTCTCAGATCAGATAAGAATGGTATGTCAGTGAGTGATTGGACGCCTACTGCGCTAATGGATTTCCCGCCCCTGGAGTAGGTGTCCTAATGAGGTCATACTTGCATTTTGTAGTTTGGAGCGAGAGGCTTTCCCTCAGTTTGGAGGGACTCTCTCAACTCTGTGCTTAGACCGTATAACTGTATAACAAATTCAATTTATACATGATATTCATGGTTTTAGTGTGCGGCCAAGTGAGGAAACACGCTGATGGGATATGATACCCTACTCGTTTCAAACATAGTCGGTTGTCCTTTCACATTCACTGAAATTGTTTTGCAAATAAAATTTTCTAAAAAAATAAAGATGCGTAAAGCCAGTGAAATAGTACTAAGATATGTTTAAACTAGTATTAACAGGTATAGGCGACAAACATTATCATTATTACTATTATAATTTATTTATTTATTTTTACAGAAAGGCAGAACTGATAGCTGAATTGAATGATTCTTTATTACCTAGTCCAACTTTACAAGAGAATTGGGGATTTGCATAGCCGCCATTTTGAATCTTGATTCGCATGGAATTATGGTGCAAATGGTACAGTGTATATACTATAGAAAACGTGCCATGTTCAGCATGGGATATCTATCAATGCTCCAATGTCAATATCCATGTGTTATACATGTTTCCATGGCACAAGTCCCCATCTTATCCATCATGCATTTTTTGGTTTTCATAGATTATTTATACAAGCTGTGATATAAAAAAAGGTTGCCAAATATTTGTATGTCAGATTTCAACAGAATCTAACCCAGCATGCACTGTAACAGACATGCGCAGTGGCACATGCAAATCCCCTATTGAACTTCTGCAATGGCAACCCAGGACTTCATCGAGTTCATGTCCCCATGTTGTACTCACTTGCAGAAAGTAGTAGTCTAGGCTCAGATCCTCTCAGATCAGATAAGAATGATATGTCAGTGAGCGATTGGACGCCTACTGCGCTAATGGCTTTCCCGGCCCTGGAGTAGGTGTCCTAATGAGATCATACTTGCATTTTGTAGTTTGGAGCGAGAGGCTTTCCCTCAGTTTGGAGGGACTCTCTCAACTCTGTGCTTAGACCGTATAACTGTATAACAAATTCAAGGTTTATTTCACTGCCATCTAGTGGAGATGAGCAGGAATAATTGAGATGTAGGTCACTAGCTCGGACAGTTTACTTCCGTCGCTTGAATGGACAGTTTCGCAGAGCGGTGTGCTCGCTTCAAAACCATGCAAATCTTCGATTTAGGATATCATTCGCCGCTGGAAAGTAAGTCCAGGTGTTCAGACTAGAAGACAGTGGGTCTTCTGGTCTAAGAAAAAATCGTGATCTTGCCGTCGAGCGCGACACTAAGGCAGACTCGATAGCCAGTTGTCCTTTCACATGCACTGAAATTGTTTTGCAAATAAAATTTTCTAAAAAATAAAAATGCGTAAAGCCAGTGAAATAGCACTAAGATATGTTTAAACTAGTATTAACAGGTATAGGCGACAAACATTATCATTATTATTATAATTTTTTTTTTTTTTTACAGAAAGGCAGATAACTAGAACGGTAAAACGACATGACATATTAATTCCACCAACAGGGAAATATTTAGCAACTAACAAAAAACTGTTAATTTGGAAGAAAAGCAATTAGTTTGGCCAGACTGGCAGGGTTTTAGTTCATAATTATCATTAAGCTAATGTTGCAGGCACCAACCTTTTTATGGGATTTCAAAATTGGATAGCAGGATTGCTTTCCCCGTCTGTTAATAGGATTATTTTTAACAGCAATAATGTCAAAAACACTAACATAATCAGTATTGATATTGTCTTGGACTTTTGGACACTGTTCCCAAGGACTGCTCGATATTTCCCCCTGTAATACTGCAGTATCAGTGCAAGATCATTCCATCTATCTCTGGTTTCCTCAATAATATTGGCAGTAGGAAAGAAAGAGAATGTCAACTTGAATTCGACAAGGTCTCATAATAATGTGATGTGTTTCAGGAAAATGAGTCATAAGTCGCAAAAAATGGATTTTGAGATGTCATCATATTTGAAAAGATGAGATCAAGCCGATTCCAATGATAGTAAACAGTCTAATAATCTAATAGGTATCTCTAAATTTTAAGTTTGATATTTTCGTTTTTGAAAAAAAAGTTTCCAATATTTCTGGGGGTCAATAAACAGTAAAGTAACTAAATGTAGTCCATATGAGGACCTTTAAAACGAAAGGATATATTACATAGATTTTCCTGATATTCAATACATCGATTCATATAGCTACAGGTGATAAACTCCACAAAAATCAGAACATTCCAGTAATGTGATCTTGTGAAAAAAATACTTTGAAAAATATCAATTTTGCGACTTATGGCTCATTTGCCTGAAACACATCATAATTATTCTAAGCACTGTGCCCAAAGAAAAATTAAGGTTGCCTTCCTCACTAAGGGACTAGTGCAGGCGACACTCCAATCTAATTAGAGGGGTTTTTTTTAGCAAGGGAGGGAATACTGGTAGATGAAAAAGGGAATATAAATAAATAAATAAATCACAGCATGAATATCTTTCGTGGACATCCCACGTATAGACAAATTGATAACTAAACTAGTCTACCTCTGTATTCAGTGTATGGGACAGATTATCAGAAAATGTACAATTCAACTTCGCCAATCTTCTCAAATAACCCAAATTTCAGACGAAAATAAATAAAGTTCAAAATACAGTTCAACCAAGCCAAACAGATTGCTAGAATCAATACAATACTGAATATAGTCGAATTTAGCTAGTATTGACCAAATTGCAGCCTAATTTAGCAGAATTTACTAAATGTGTAGAGCTGCCAATTGTACATTTTCTGAAAATCTGACCCGCATATACTCACACTACAAATCTGATTATTACACTACATTGGGTTACTAACATATAACCCTACCACAAGAGCACCTCTTGGGGACACCTATAGAGACGTCGCCAACTGTTTATAGTGACGTATTGGTAACCCACACTGGCAACGACGTCCATGACGTCACCAAACAACGCCAGAAGCACGGTAGCATTAACACCTGGAGGGCCGAGTAGCAGCGCTTAATTTCCAATCTAATTAGGACCGCAAAAAGGTATGTAGGCTAGAAAAATATTGATCACCCTGGCTAGGAAAACGTGTCACTAAACTAATCAATTGCATTAGCAGGGTTTTCCCTACATAGACAAGTCTCCGGCGCACCGCCGGAGACGTTATGGCGGCCGCCGGAGACTCAATAAGGCCCGCCGTTAAACAAAAGAAAAAAAAAAAAAAAAAAAAAAAAAATTAAATTAAAAAAAAATTTTTTTTAAAAAACAAAAATTAGATTGGGAAATATGGGACTGGGAAATTTATTCCAAATATGTTATGCTATCAAATATGTTATCAAATATTTTTCATCAATACTCAAATGAAAAATTGGTAGGAAACCAGGTTTGAATTTTCAAGGCCATTCAAAAGATTCCAACTATTCAAGGCTTAAAAAAAGATTCTCCAGGCCATTCGGCCAAAAATGGCCCATCTTCTAGGCTTTTGAATTCCTGGCCTTGTACCAATTTCATGTATATTTTTTTATATTTTAACAGGGGGCCGGCCCCCTATTCTTCATGTTTCCAGTTGTATATTACTCTAAAAGTTTCCTGAATCTAGCATATAATGACATTTGTGATGTGTCAAAAGTGGTGTGGAAAATGAGTCAAAAGTCGCAAAAAAATGTTTTTTAAGATATCATATTTGAAAAAATGAGATCAAGCAGACTCTGATGATAGTAAACATTATGATTATAGCTAATAAGTATTTCTATATTTCAAGTTTGTGATATTTTTATTTTTGAAAAAGTTTGCAATATCTCCGGGTGGATATTTACTAGTAAATTGGCTAAATATACTCTATAAAATTACCATAGAAATGCAATGATATATTTAATACACTATTTTGAAATTTAGTAACTTTATGCATGCTACGAAAAAATGTTTTAAGCACCCCAAAAATGAAAACATTCCTGCAAAGACATCTTGGGATAAAACACTGAAAAATATCAATTTTGTGACTTGTGACTCATTTTCCTGAACACATCACATTTTTTATTTATATGGTAAAATTGAATTGGAAACTTTCGATGTTGGCCTTGTTTTGATAGGCCATTTTGATATATCCTTGTTTTGAGGTAGTATATCTTAAACACAAGAATGTGTGACTCAAGGATATTTTCCCATTTCTATGACCAGAAACAGTCCATATACTAAAGTTTCAGAAACATTATATTTTGACTTATGTTTGCCCTTAAGTTTCAACAGGTGATAAATAGTTTGAAAAAGTGCAAATATACTATCATAATCAATTGGCAGATTATTTACAACTCTTTTCAGGAAATTATGTATACTTGTCTGACCAATCTTACAGCAATAATCAGCTCAAAAGTAATTAAAATTGGCTTCAAACTTCAACAATTTGCTTCTAATTTTTCTAAATTTCCTGGGGGAGGCCCCCAAGACCCCCACCAGCAAGAGGGGGTAACCCCCTCTTGCATTCTCCCCCCGGACCGCAGAAGCGGCCCGGGGTAGCAGCTCTGCCGCTAAACCTCTGAATTTCATCTCATACCACCGGAGACCTCCCAAAACCTGTGGAAAACCCTGCATTAGGATTTTCTTTTAGAGGAAAACATCAAAATTCTACAGAATTTTGATATAAATAGAAACTCGTGAATATAAAAAGAGTATCAACTTCGAAATTTCCCAAGATTTGCAAAACAACAGTTATTTTTCAGAAGAAAACACGATAAAGCAATCGATTATCAACAAGTTCTCTCTCTAGTTACACAGACCCAAGATTATATTGAAATGCCAGACTCATATTTAAGAATATCTTACCTCCCTCCCCCACACACTGCCTCTCTCTCTCTGTGCCCCCTCTCCCTCTCTCTCCCTCTGCCCCCCTCTCCCTCTCTCTCTGCCCCCTCTCCCTCTCTCTCTGTCCCCTCTCCCTCTCTCTCTCTGCCCCCCTCCCTCTCTCTGTGCCCCCCTCTCCCTCTCTCTGTGCCCCCTCTCCCTCTCTCTGTGCCCCCCTCTCCCTCTCTCTCTGTGCCCCCCTTCTCTCCCCCCTCTCTCTCTCTGCCCCCCTCTCTCTCTCCCTCTCTCTCCCCTCTCTCTCTGCCCCACCTCTCCCTCTCTCTCTGCCCCCTCTCCTCTCCCCTCTCCTCTCTCTCTCTGCCCCCCTCTCCCTCTCTGCCCCACTTTCCCTCTCTCTCCTGCCCCCCTCTCCCTCTCTCTCTCTGGCCCCACTCTCTCTCTCTGCCCCCACTCTCTCTCTCTCTGCCCCACTCTTCTCTCCCTCTCTCCTCTGCTCCCCTCTCCCTCTCTCTCTCTGCCCCCTCTCCCCTCCCTCTCTCTGCCCCCCCTCTCCCTCCCTCTCTCTCCTCCCTCCTCCCTGGCCCCCCCTCTCTCCCTCTCTCTGCCCCCCCTCCCTCCCTCTCTGCCCCCCTCCCTCCCTCTCTGCCCCCTCTCCCTCTCTCTCTGCCCCCTCTCCCTCTCTCTCTGCCCCCTCTCCCTCTCTCTCTCTGCCCCCTTTCCCTCTCTCTCTGCCCCCCTCTCCCTCTGCACCCCCTCTCCCTCTCTCTCCCTGCCCCCCTCTCCCTCTCTCTCTCTGCCCCACTCCCTCTCTCTCTCTCTCTCTCTCTCTCTCTCTCTCTCTCTCTCTCTCTCTCTATGAAAGACTGTCTTCCATTCCTCCTTCCCCTCGAAATCACTGCCCTCTTACCCTTCACAAAAAGGTGGACCGACACGGGCTCAGATACAGAGACGCCCATTTGGAAAGTCCCCATTTTAAAATAATCCCCCATTTCCCTCCTTCTCCTCCTCCTCCTCCTCCTCCTGCCAGCCCGTGAACCCGAGCCTCACAAAGGCAAGCACTGCCTCATTAATCCCTAATTAGTTTGATCTACATAATAAAGACTAGATCAGACATTTCATCTCTAACATTTTTCTCAGGCCAGCTCTCGTTTTTTATTAGGATAAAACAGACAAGAAACAGAAAGCTTCCAAAAGCGATAAGGTTGCATTTGCTCCTGAAAACAGCACCTTGATTATTCTATTTGAGTAACTTCGTCGGATTCATTTCTCAAGCGTCATAAGACAGATTAGTTAAAGCACCTAAGACAAACCACTAAAAGGTGAGCTAAATTTACTTAAAGAAGCAAGGGCATAATGGTTCGTAAACAATTCACTTAGGTCATGGAGAAGATTACATTCATATCTCCTCCCTACTTTGATTTTTGTTTCTTTGATGTATTATTAGAACAAGCGATGAAAACGACGGCAATACAATAACATTTGTTCCACTCGTAGCCAATCTCAGCGATAAGGTTTGATTCCCGTAAGAAAATAAGTGCCGTCGAAAAAAGTTCTTTGATAAAGCACTAAGTGATTAATTTCCAATTCTGTCTCTTTTATCAATTTGCCACTAGATAGGGAATAAAAATGGAAGTATGTGGTGTGCTCAAGTATACTTTGCAAGAGGCAAGAAAACGTGTGAGGTCAGGGAGAAGCGAAGAGTTGATTCAGAAGTGCTTATTCACTTTGAGATAGCCACAAAGACGTTCCCTATCGCTCTGCACTCACCTCGACCCGAGTGGTGGATATATATTTAGTTCATTTTGGGTCAGAGAGGGGGGAGAGAGAGAGAGAGGGAGGGAGAGGGGAGAGAGGGGAGAGAGAGGGGGGGAGGGAGAGAGGGAGAGAGGGGGAGAGGGGGGAGAGCGAGATAGAGAGGGAGAGAGAGATATAGAGGGAGGGGGAAGGAGAGACAAAGGGAGGAAGGGAGGGAGAGAGGGATGGAGGGGAGGAAGGGGAGAGAGAGGGGGGGGGAGGAAGGGAGAGAGAGAGGGGCTGGGGAGGAAGAGAGAGGAGAGACAGACAGAGTGGGGAGGGAGAGAGGAGAGGAGAGGGGGATGGAGGGGAGGGAGGGAGAGAGAGGGGTAGAGAGAGAGATAGAGAGAGAGGGGGGAGGGAGAGAGAGACAGACAGACAGAGGGAGGAAGGGAGAGAGAGAGGGGCTGGGGAGGAAGAGAGAGGAGAGACGGACAGAGTGGGGAGGGAGAGAGGAGAGGAGAGGGAGAGAGGGATGGAGGGGAGGGAGGGAGAGAGAGGGGAGAGGGGGAGAGAGAGAGGAGAGAGAGAGGCAGACAGAGAGTGGGGAGGGAGAGAGGAGAGAGACACAGAGAGGGGGCGAGAGAGGGAGAGAAGGAGGAAGAGAGACAGAGGGGGAGAGAGACACCCAAATAGACAGCGACAGAGGAGAGAGAAAGGGGGAGAGAGAAAGAGAAAGGGGCGGAGAGATGGAAGAGAGAGACAGAGAGCGAGAGACAGACAGAGACAGACAATAGTAGTCATGTAAATGCATGAAAGAAAGGCTCTCATATCCAAATGGTGATTTACTAGTATGTAGAAGAAGACAAATCAGAATGCACCCACCCTATTCCACTCCTTATGTACACGCTGCAGTGCAAGTGCAAATAAATACACATGTGACAGTTGGGCATTAATTGTTAGCCTTATTGGCCAAGTGCCAGCAAGCATAATAGGCTCTAAACTAGATTGCATTTAGCCTGGATCAGTGAAGACCATATGGAGTGGAATGTGCTCCTTCTGGAGTTGGCCTCAACATATGTGTACAATAGATATGGGTGAGATTGTCAGAAAATGTACAATTCACCGTCACCAATCCTCTCAAATAACCCACATTTAAGACAGAAATGAGCTTCAAAATGCAGTTTAACATAACAGAACTGCTACTTTAAATCAATGCGATACCAACTATACTTAGATATACCTAGTATTCATCATTTTTCAGCCTTTTTCAGCCAGAATTTACTAAATGTGTAAAGCTGCCAATTGTACATTTTCTGAAAATCTGACCCATATATTGAGTGAGAATCCAGGGATATGAATTCATTCCTCTAATGTTGCTTGTGTGCATCTTTAAAAACAATATTCACACTTCAACCCGGATCAAGACATTACTAATAATAATAACAGATTTCCAAGTCACATTTACAGTAAGTGTTATACAGTGTAATGTTAAATTAAATTAGAATTAATTATGGAAATAGGAATGGTCTCTGCGAAACTCACAGCTCTTCCAAGCACAAACTGCAAAATGTGATGTATAATTTACAGCCACGATTATGCACACATTATATAGTGACTTGTATGCAAAGTATAGATGGATGCAACATGTGTATGTATTCATGAATGTGGTTGAGGAATGAAAAAGATAAACCATTAATTTTGTCAATTTGGGGTTTTATTTTCGCTGCTTGTCTTACAATGTATGGTAGGGATATTTCGTTTTTTCTATACTAATTAAATATTTGGTGACTTCTTTGTCTACCCTGATGAAGGCTGACTGAGTCAGCCGAAACGTTGGTGAAAAAGACGAAATAAAGAAAGTCAGAAAAAACCACCCACAGGTCTACTTTATTTCAAGTTCCAAAATCCAAAGTCAACAAAAGTCCCGTTCAATAGCCAGGGTCCGCCAAATCGGGTGCCCGGGCGCCCGGGACAACCACATTTTTAGTCTGGGCAACTAAAAATGTATGATCAGTTGCCCGGCGGGCAACTGGCCCAAACCATTAAATCATTTTCGTTATAGCTTGATGCTATCAATATAGCCACTCATCTCTTTTATCAGTAATATTTTCGAACAGCTTTGCACACTATTTAAAATAAATTCAAGGCCTGAAAAATGGGCAATTTGGTCGAAGAGCCTAGGAAATTATTATGGGCCTGGAATTCTGTTAAAATTTTCGAAGATCCTATGTTTCTTACTGTACGGTAAAAGAAGGCTAAAAAATATCTTTTTCGCCACAACATGTGCAATTACTATGCTACATAAAGTAACTGTATATCTCTTATAATCCTGCATTGATGTATAAGGAATTTACCATCTCTCTAGGGTCTGAGTGGCAAGTGTTGTCATCCTGCCATTGAAATTAGTTATGAAATTGTGAATCTAGTATCTGCGAACCGCAACACTCCACCTCTTCTTGAGGTCTGAGTGGCAGGCATGTGTTCTGAAGTAATCACTATACCTTTTATATTTAGTATATTGATACAAAATTTGTCTCTAAATGTTGATCTGTAATGCTCCTGTTTTCTTGTGTACATGAGAATATTGGGTCTCCCGAAATTGTGCTACAGATAACATCTGTGATGTGTTTCAGGAAAATGAGTCGCAAAAATGATATTTTTGAAAGTGTTTATTTTACAAGATCACTTCATTGGAATGTTCTGATTTTTTGAGAGCTCATCACCTATATATGTATCGATCGATCTCTCAATTTTCAGGACAATGTATGTAACATATCCTTTCGTTTTAAAGGTCCTTATATGGACTATATTTGGTTACTTTACTGTTTACTACCCCCCAAAAATATTGCAAACTTTTTTTTCCAAAATAAAAATATCAAACTTAAAATCTAGAAATACTTATTGGATCATTAGACTGTTTAGTTTAATTACTATCATTGGAATCGACTTGATCTCATCTTTTCAAATATATTGGAATCTCAGAATCTATTTTTTGCAACTTATGACTCATTTTCCTGAAACACATCACATTTCTTTTAAAAAGAGAGATCCTTTCAATTATGGAGGGTGCACAAACAGTTAATATCTACATTGATATTGGGAGATCAGGGGTAAGATTTGGAAAGTAGGTGGGGTTGATATGAGGCAATATACATAGCAAATGCGGACTGTACTATGTAATCAAAGGTGGAATGTAACTTTGCATTTTAATCAATTACAAATCAGATTCCATTGGAATTGGTTGAATGTAATTTCAGTATTTGAGTTCAGAGCTCATTCATTAACATGTAACATTACTACTCTTTTATTTCAAATTAATCTCTTTAAATAATTTGTCTCTAGATTTTAACCAAAGAAAGTACTGGGCAACCATATACTGTTCCCGGGCAACCACTTTTAAAATCCTGGTTGCCCGACCGGCAACCATATTTCTGAGGGATTTGGCGTCCCCTGATAGCAGTTGGTAGAAAAATAAATCATCTTAATTAAATATTGTCTTGGCCTTAAACTGAATAAAAAAAATAATATGTATGTATCCTTTGTATGGATGCATGCATGGTCTAAGGCCTTGTGTCATTTAACTACTGGGTCGGTCCCTAACCTTTGCACGTGCATATCATATGCAATGAACGTGGATGCACACAAAAAGTCATTCAGCATTGACAATACATACATGCATAGATTACATTATATACATCGTAAAAACTATATTGATTTTCTATGTGATCTAATAGGCAAATGCATTGCATAAGAAAATAGGTCAATTGAAGAGACACCAACACAGAAATATGTCGGTCAAATCGCCTGAAAATGTACAAATCGCCTCCACCAATACTCTCAAATAACCCAAATTTAAGACATAAATGAAATTCAAAATACAGTTCAACATAACGGAACTGATATTATGAATCAACTTGTATTGTATTTAAGATTTTTATTCAGACAAAACATTATGTACAAGTACAGTATTCTCAGAATTCGCTGATTTCTAGTAATTTCTATATATTTTACAGAATCGAAAGATTTTTAGTGGCAATAAGTTCACATAAATTTACAAGTACTTTAAAATTAACATAAGATATGGGTATATCGATAATTAAAACGTAGTCACCTATGATAGATGTATCTAAAAACAAACACCTGCGCTTTGTTCAAATCATGACAGTCAGTGAAAGTTTTTCTAAGTTCATTTAAACATTATTGAAGAATCCAAGAACACTTAATTATCAAATATAACCAAATATACCTAATATTTATTAGTTTCAGCCTAATTTTGCAGATATTGATCTATGTGTAGGCCTAGCCCATATCTATAAGAGCAAAAACAAAAACATATGGGTCGGATCGTCAGAAAATGTACAATTGGCAGCTCTACACATTTAGTAATTTCTGCTAAATTCGGCTGAGAAATGATGAATACGGGATATATCTGAGTCTATTTTGTATTGTGTTGTTTTAAAATATCACTTCTGCTATGTTAAACTGTATTTTGAAGCTCATTTTTTACTTAAATTTGGGTTATTTGAGAGAATTGGTGAGTGCGAATTGTACATTTTCTGAAAGCCTGACCCATATGCTAGTGTTGCAGTATTAAGTCTAGTGCCAGCAAGCATCCACCTGTGTCCGTTAGGTTTGCTACACCTTCCCTACGGCTATGTTACTTTCTTGTTTTCCTCGCTCACGACTTGAGAACACAACAGATAGTGGCCAATGTAATAAAACCCATCGAAAAGAATAAACAAAGTCAGTGGCCGCCTGGTTCTGCTTGAGTATGGTATTGATGCCATCAGGTTCACAGGCATACATGCCAGCCTAGATTTTTGCTCGCCTCTAAATGGGTCAGATTTTCGGAAAATGTACAATTTTTCTTCACCAATTCTCTCAAATAACCCACATTTCAGACCGAAAATAAAGTTCAAAATCTAGTTCAACCTAACCACACAGATTGCTAGAATCAATGCAATGCCAAATATACTCGAATTTACCTACTAGTATTGACGAAATTTAATTCTAATTTAGCAGAATTAACCTAAAGCGTAGATCTGCCAATTGTACATTTTCTGAAACTCTTACCCAAATACGAGAATAGATGAATTTCCTTTGTCCTCATCGCAGCTGGTATAACATGGCGAGGGAACTTGTTTGGATATAAAACTCGACCAAGGTCCCAGTGTGGTTTCCCCAGCTGGTATAAAAATTTCAAGCCATTGAATAGATTATGCTGCTATCGAGGGAGAAGGCATTGTTTACCCTCATATTTACTGTGAGGCGAACCCTTGGGAGTCTTTCCCTAGACATAGAACAGACATGAGTTCATATGAAAGGTTTCCACTGCACTGCAAAATAGAGCAGAATAACACTGCGAGCGAACCTGGGTAAGATTTTCAGAAAATGTACAATTCGCCTTCTCCAATCCTCTCAAATAACCTACATTTAAGACAAAATTGAGCTTCAAAATGCAGTTTAACCTAACAGAACTGATGCTTTAAATCAATGCGATCCCAAATATACTCAGATATACATCATTTTTCAGCCAAATTTAGCAGAATTTCCTAAATGTGTAGAGCTGCCAATTGTACATTTTCTGAAAATCTGACCCTACTACGTTGGTAGCGGTATCTACATCGAGCCACTCCAATCAATTGCTAATCAATGCATCGAGATAAAAAATGTACATCAAGCTACGGAACGCTGGGGGTATCTGATATTGATTCCCCCCACTCCATTTAGTATAATGTGGTAGAGGTTATTAGCATGTTTCTAATTCTTTTTCAATATTATAGTTTCGATTTTATTAATTTCATTTTAAATAAAGCCAGGAAAGTTTGTTTGTATAAGCAAGAAAGCTTTCCATTCTCGTTGGTATAAGAATGGACCAGTTTGGCATATGATTTCTGGGTAATAATTAAGCTTGAATCAATATGCAATAATAATTCAATGATTTTAATTTGAAATTAAATGGGGATAGTTAGTTAGATGGTTTAGAGGAGCAGGGTATAGGATCATGGACCAGTTTTCAAATAAATGTTCTCTTGTGAAATCTTATCGCGATCAAACCAAGTTTAATGTACAAGAAAAAAATAAAAACACTTTATTTAGGAAAGCATACACAGAATGATGGTCATAGTTTCCCCTTCCTTGGCCGTCGTTTCCAACTTTGACAAATGGGAAAGTTTCGTGTGCACAAATATAGGGGAAAACTGACGAGTGGTCCTTTGTTTTGCTGAAATATCCAGCGTGGGTATAGTCTGTCCGAAAAGTAGTTGACACGGGATTCCTAAGGGCCTTTAAGAAGAGAAAAGTTGGGGACTTTTGACTTCAGACCTTTGCCCCCTGAAACGCTGAAGGAGCTGGTTATACTGGCCCTGTTTCACCATGTTTGATTTCAAAGAGTGACTCGGGGCAAAGGGTTAACAGAACATTAATGGGTCAGATTTTCAGAAAATGTACAATTCAACTTCGCCAATCTCCTCAAATAACCCAAATTTTAGACGAAAATCAAGTTCAAAATACAGTTCAACCTACTCAAACAGATGGCTAAAATCCATGCAATGCCGAATATACTCGAATTTACGTAGTATTGACCAAATTGCAGCCTGATTTAGCAAAATTTACTTAATGTGTAGAGCTGGCAATTGTACATTTTCTGAAGATCTGACCCTAATATAAATAGACGTCAAACGTCCCCACTTTTACCTATTCTTAAAGGCTGGAAGGAATCCCATGTCAACTACTTTTCGGACACACTCTAGGCACAAACCCTCAGATCAGATAAGAATGGTATCATGTCAGCCTACGTCGCTAATCGGTATCCCTGCCTTGAACTCGGCGTTTTAATGAGAATATAATGACATTTTGCGGTCTTAATGGAATTATAATAGCACTTTGCGGTTTGAGGCGAGAGGCTGTCCCTCCGTTTGAAGGGACTCTCTCATCTTTGGGCCTAGACTGTCTTGTCTGTTCTTACTTAATCAAGCATAATTCCAGCATCTAATCGTCTATTAACTTCATCACTGTGACTATATGTAATGTGTTTCAGGAAAATGAGTCACAAGTCGCGAAAATTTGATCTTGAGATATCATCACATTTGAAAAGATGAGATCAAGCCGATTCTAATGATAGTAAACAGTAGGACATAGGAAATAGTTTTTCTATATTTTAGGTTTAATATTCTTATTTTTGGAAAAATGTTTGCAATATTTCTTGGTGGACATTTACTAGTAAAGTAGCTAAATAAACTCTATACAATCACCTTATTACAATCTCTTTGGGCCTAGACTGGACAGACTATAGAAGGGAGCCTATAGGAAGGAGGGGGGAGGGAGGGAGGTGGGGGGGGGGGAGGGAGGGAGGGAGGTGGGGGGGGAGGGAGGGAGGTGTGGGGGGGGGGGGGGGAGGGAAATTGTGACCCAATTCTAGTCACACACTTGTGCTGGCAATAGGTTGCAGAGAAACACTAGTTGTAGCACACAGGTACAGGTGATGCAGTTAAGTACAAGACTTCTTTGTCAACGTTAATATACAAGAAATGCCAGACAATGTTTCTGTAGTGTATTCAAACCATCACTGCATACAAATCAAGACCGCATTGCCCAGTATTCGATTTGCTCCAGTGAATACTTGGCGAAATAGGGGATTTGCATGTGCCACTGCGCATGTCTGTTACAGTGGGATCCTGGGATGGATTCTGATGAAACCTGACATACAAATATTTGGCAACATTTTTATCGAAAAATTGCAAGAATGTTTTCACCAATATCATAGCTTTAATAATATTAATTAAATGATCGATGAAAACCAAATGCATGATGGGGAAGATGGAGGCTTGTGTTATGGAAACATGTATAACATATGAATATTAATAGATAATCTATGTTGAACATGGCATGTTTTCCATAGACATTATAATGTACCAATTGTCCCATAATTCCATGCGAACCAAGATTCAAAATGGCGGCTATGCAAATGCCCTATTGAACAGTATTAAATGGGTCAGATTTTCAGAAAATGTACAACTCAACTTCGCCAAACCTCTCAAATAACCCAAATTTCACACGAAAATAAAGTTCAAAATACAGTTCAACCTAACCAAACAGATTGCTAGAATCAATGCAATGCCGAATATACTTGAATTTACCTTGTATTGACCAAATTGCAGCCTAATTTAGCAAAGTTTTCTTAATGTGTACAGCTGCCAATTGTATATTTTCTGAAAATCTGACCCAAATGTGCATTCCATACTGGATCGAACGACTTGGTATTTTTGCGCTGGGAAGGTAAGGTTCCGATAATAAAATGAAGAAAATGTGGCTGGTTCCACGTTTGCCATATATTCATCTCATTTCCTGACATCTGACATCATAAAACTGTGTGTCCGTGACATAAGGACGAAATGAAATAAGAGAGACTAGTGCTGCAGCTCACGAGATATTTTTTAGAAGTTTTTAAAGAAAGCATTAATGCTTCATTCTAATAAATTTATTTCAGATAGTGATTGAAACAAATAGGAGAAATATTAATGTTCTGTTTAAAATTCGCTATGATTAATTGCAAAAACGATTTTTCTCAATTAGATCTTTCTTTGATCCTACTAGATGGAATGAATTAAAATACTGAAACATTTTTCGTGAATATATGACGTGTTCTCGAATTTTTCTGTATTTTTTTTTTTGCTTTCTGGCGGTGCTATCCTAACATAACATGATTAAATTAATATAACTGGTAATACGGTTTTAAAAGTCTAGGCTCAGAGCCTCTTAGATCAGATAAGAATGGTATGTCAGTGATTGGACATTGGACGCTAATGGGTTTTCTGGCCCAGGACTAGGCGTCCAAATGTCATTTTGCGGTCCTAATGGGATTATATATCCGACATTTTGCGGTTTGGAGCGAGAGGCTTTTCCTCAGTTTGAAGGGACTCACTCAACTTTGACTGAGGGCTGCTAATTAATATACACTGTGCATGGGATATGAAAACGGGGATCAAAACAGTCCCAAGATGTTCAATTATTTAGAAGCTAGGCGAAAATAAATATGCCTCCAAGACACAACCACACGCACAAATAATATCTATAATAAAATTTCAAAGTAGACAATAAATCGATTAACAATAGACATGAAATGATGCATGTAGAACAAACGTTTCTTCGTCTATCATGCATATTAGTGGATTTCACTATTGGGTAGTTGTTAGCTGACTGTGGAATGCAACCAATCCCAGGCAACTAAAGCAGGAACCAGGGGGAGCCACCGTCAAGCTGACCTGGGGTAGTCATGCCAGAAATCTATCATTTATATAATGTCTTAATGTACTGCCATCCGGAATACAAATTGATTTTTTTTTTAAAATCTTAGTGGGGTCACACTACAATCTGGTCTTCAGTGTGCAACATAACCCAGAGACCGACGCCCAGGTCTCCACAAACTTTTCGTCGGTCTCTGAGATTGATATTATTATTATTATTATTATGGAATTTTTATTCGGGAAACATATACATTAGTAGTAATATAACTCAGGAAAAGGACATAGTTCAGGGCCCGACGGTCTCCAATGAAATATCCAAGTATTAAAATGTTTAAAATTCCCTGGACCACGGGAACCCTGTCTATGACCCAGACTTATTGTTGGTCCTTGTAAAATCTTTTCGGTCTCCACTGTTACAATTTGGCAGAGACCGATGATCTCTCAACTCCAAATTCACTATGTTGCACACTGGGTCTTTGCCCGGTTGGTTGGTTGATTTGAATGCGAAGAAGGCAACAAATATGTTTTGGGTGGTTTATTCAGTATGGGGGTACAATTCCCGATGGTTCGGACCACAATGGTCCTTATTTTGGGGTTCTGAATTACATGGCATTTTTTTAAAAGATCTTTCTAATATTCCAAGCAAAACAATCCCAAAGAATGTTTCTCATATAAATAAAGATGTCAAACGTTGAACAAGAAAAGTAAACTTGAAAATAACATACATGTGCCTACTTCGCTAATGGCTTTCTTGGCCCTGGAGTAGGCTTCCTAATGGGATTATAATTGCATTTTGCTGTTTGGAGCAAGAGGCTTTCCCTCAGTTTGGAGGGACTCTCTCAGCTCTGAGCCTAGACTGGGCTAATTGAATATATGTACATGTACTCGTCTGTTGGCAAATATGGAATTGGAAGTTCGCACAATGACAAATTATATTTATTATCCGATCTGAGGGTTTGGGCCTGGACTGGATAATTCGAGAGCTCTGTGATGTGGACATTGTCATTAGGCCATAATTATAGATACACTCTGTGTCAGAGATACACTCTGTGTCAGGAGAGGCACGAGCGTTTCTTTGTGCGACGTTTACTTCATCTTTTAATACAAATTATAAATGTTTTTGACACGAACAAGTAAATCTCTATAGTTAATTTACTGTATATTTCAAAACCCGTACGATTATTGGTGTAAAATAATATATTCACTTGTTGAAATTATTCTAGAAAAAGAAATATCGCAACTTCGGAGATGTACCCATCTGAACGCATCGATTATTGCACAGCTTTCAGTCTAGGCCCAAAGTTGAGAGAATCCCTTCAAACAAAGGGAAAGCTTGTCGCCGCACACCACTAAGTGCCATTATGATTCCATTAAGACCGCAAAATGTCATTATTTTCCCATTAAAACGCCGAGTCCTAGGCCAGAAAACTGATTAGCCAAATAGGCTGACATACCATTCTTATCTGATCAGAAGGTTTGGACCTAGAGTGAGCTTTATTTTCCCCCTTTAATAGTTGATACTGAGATATGATGTTATCAGAGAAACTGCAATAGTCCACGGGGACAGGTAATAGCTTCACCTCACGTACTCACATAGCCAACAAAGGAGGCAGACATTGTTAATACATCAAATAATCAAATATTTAACTAATCTAATACTGGGTGTCACAGGGAGATGGAGGTGTGCCTGTGCCAGTCCACCTTTACACGCGTTGCACTGTTTCTATTTCTATACCATTAGATTTATTCGCAGAACCAATGATTTTAAATCCATGGCATTGCATCGTATTGTATTTTCCGGGATCTAAATACAGGACAACGATCCCGATGAGATTAAAACAAAATGGAACCCAACTCCCATCTTGTAAAGGGATTTTAAAGGGCACAGGCGCCGCAGCAAAACCTAGGCTAGAAACACAGGGGATGGGGTGTAAAATCCCATCACTCTTGAAGCTAGCTTTTATTTTCTCTTTTTCAGCCAGTCATGTTCCTTTTGACATGTACCGGTTGGATGTAATGATTTTAGGAGTAACAGGAATGCATTTACAGGTACGAGCAACTAGCCCAGCAAACACCATGGCATAATATGGAAATCAATATTCGGCATAAAGACTTGGTCAAGGCAGAATCCACCCTCTATTATTCATACCTGAATGACATTAAGGGTCAGATTTTCAGAAAATGTACAATTGGCAGCTCTACACATTTAGGAAATTCTGCTAAATTTGGCTGAAAAAGGATGAATACCAGGTATATCTGGGTATATTTGGGATCGCATTGATTTAAAGCATCAGTTCTGTTACGTTAAACTGCATTTTGAAGCTCAATTTTGTCTTAAATGTAGGTTATTTGAGAGGATTGGTGAAGGCGAATTGTACATTTTCTGAAATTCTTACCCTAAACTGGCGTGGGTTGACAGAGGAAGGCCAACCTGAAATCGTCCCTTTGATGCGAGTCACATGGTTCACAAGCCAGTGAAGGACAGATAATGAAGTGTCATCCATTATAGTAGACCGCAGTAAATGGAACATTAGATGCATCAGGTGTAAACGATCGCAATTAGAGTTGTTGCCAGAATGGACTATTATGGACCATTATATGGTGTGGTGAGATATACAGGTAATAGCTCAACTATATATATTTATGATAACTGGACTGGCCCTGAAGAAGGACTGCAAAGTCCGAAACGTCGACCAGTAGTAAGTCCAATAAAAAGTGCAAAAACTCAACCCCCCACTTCTCTTAATCAACCCAAGTCATAAGCAAAGCAAGTATTGAAATTCAGACGGTTGGCCATCCCATCCCAACATCTATATATATTTATATATGAGTCAGATTGTCAGAAAATGTACAATCTATGGTTCTACACATCTCTCAGATTCTGCTAAATTAGAGTGAAAAATGATAAATACTGTCTGAGTATATATCTGAGTGTGTTCTGTATTGTATTCATTCAATAAATCTGTCTGGTTATGTTGAACTGTATTTTGAACCTGATTTTCGTCTTAAATTTGGGTTATATGAGGGGATTGGTGAAGGCCAATTGTACATTTTCTGGAGACTTGGCCCATATATACTTACTAGGCAGAAAGAGGGGCTATGTATATATATATATGTATGAATATCATTTCATTTTGGGGTCAGATTGTCAGAAAATATACAATCGCCAGCTCTATATTTAGTTCATTCCTCTAATTTAGGATAAAAAGTGATAAATACAAGGTCAATCTGAGTAGATATGGTATGGCTTAGTTTCAAACAATCTGTTATGGTTATGTTATGTTATATGAATTCATATACATTGCATACACATTAATGACAACACAATTAAGCATTTAAAGAGGAGAAGAACAGAATTGCCCATCCCATATCAAGCCAGGCGTAGAGACTGAACAGACTGCACACATATAGTACTTCAGATAAACACAAGCACCGAGACAGCTCGACTAATTCCCATTAGTGTAGTGACCCACCAAGGTTACCACACTATATCAACAATGAAAGCACGGAGCTGATACTCTAATTTATTTATTTTGAGGTGGAAAAGCTGGGACAAAAAGTGCACTAACCTTGCTCGCGTCAGGGTGCCAAGTCTGTCATGTGTCAACTACAGTAGCACAGACAGTCTAGGCAAAAGATGAGAGAGTCCCTTCAAACGGAGGGAAAGCCTCTCGCTTCAAACCGCAAAATGCCATTATAATTTCATTAAAACCGCTAAGCTAAATGTCATTAAAATCCAATTAGAACGACCATCCTAGGCCAGGGAACCGATTAGCGAAGTAGGCGTCCAATCACTGACGTATCATTCTTATCTTATCTGAGGGTTTGGGCCTAGTGCATAGAATATTGGCTTACAAGCAGACTTAGCCAATGCTTCTCTCAGACCCCATCCATCCCTGCAAATGTTTCACTGCGAAATCCCCGTCTATTAAAATCTACTTCTCTGAGTGAGGGACATTTGCTCCCAGAAAAAGTTTAAATTAATTTATTTGCCCAATTATGGAAGTAGTTTCATGAACGAATGTCATTTCAATATCTCTTTTCATAAACAATTTCTAAACTGGTTCCGAAAAACTTTAATGGTTTAATATGGAACCGATCAAAATGACAAAGAAATATGTTCATTCATTCAGCATTCGTTCATGTTCAAAGGTATATATACCGCTAAGCAAACCTGAGGACCTGGACATAAAATACAAATAACAAGGTTTCTATTTCTGACAGTAGGACTCATTGATATAATCTTTAAAAAAAAATAAAAGGGACACAATCTTGAAGAATATTATCCAGCTTTCTTTTTCATTCTCACCTGGTGAATTTGTCACCTAGATACCTGTCCCAACCCACTCTCTCCCCCCCCCCCCCCCCACCCTATTCATCGTTCCCTCAACATCATCCCAGCCACTCCCGCTCGTCACACGTACCCGTGGGTCAGATTTTCAGAAAATTTACAATTCAACTTCGCCAATCTTCTCAAATAACCCAAATTTCAGACGAAAATTAAGTTCAAAATACAATTCAACCTAACCAAAGAGATTGCTAGAATCAATGCAATGCCGAATATACTCGAATTCACCTAGCATTGACCCAATTGCAGCCTAATTTAGCAGAATTTAATAAATGTGTACAGCTGCTAATTGTACATTTTCTGAAAATCTGACCGACGTATCCAGATACTCATCGTCTAATATGACGCCGCCGCCGCTCAGATCAACTCTCCACACCCAGGAGTAGGGTCAGATTTTCAGAAAATGTACAATTTGTCTTCACCAATTCTCTCAAATAACCAACATTTCAGACGAAAAGAACGTTCAAAATACAGTTCAACCTAACCAAACAGATTGCTAGAATCAATGCAATGCCAAATATACTGGAATTTACCTAGTATTGACGAAATTTCAGTCTAATTTAGCAGAAATAACCAAAAGTGTAGATCTGCCAATTGTACATTTTCTGAAAATCTGACCCAGTAACGCCTTATCGTGCAAATCCATTACCAGGTGTTAATGCCCTGGTGCACAATTAACAAAAGATACTTCCTACACAAGTCCTTAATGTCCAACGCATATTGATCTCAATAAAAGCTGTCAAGTCAACGTTGGGATTACACTCGCTGGCATTTAGTATCTGTATTATCAATAGCAAACTTGGGTCTATTTCTGCATTATAAGACTGCTTACATAACTAGCGATGTAGCCACTGGACTGGATAATCACCGCGTCAATGTATTAGATTCAAAAGCAGCTAGATCAGAAATCACATAGTAAAATATTGTCTAGCTTTACGCAACATTTCCTATGCCCGTGGCAGTGGTTTCATGGTGCGACCAACTCCCACGTTAGTAAAGTAGCCAAAGGTAAGCTCCTATACGAATGCAGCCGTCCACACATTAGTTACATACTGCGGCGATGTAGGTGCATGGCGATAAGGTACTCAGTCTAGGCCCAAAGATGAGAGGGTCCCTTCAAGCGAAGGGACAGCCTCTCGCCTCAAACCGCAAATTGCCATTATGATTCCATTAAGACCGCAACATGTCATTATATTCCCACTAAAACGCCGAGCCCTAGGCCAGGAAACCGATTAGCGAAGTAGGCGTCCAATCACGGACATACCATTCTTATCTGATCTGAGGGTTTTGACCTAGACTGAATAGCTATTATAGCCTAATAAAGCAAGATCTTGTTTTATGACTTATATAAGAATATATAACAAAAAATTAATTATGAAATATATAATCGTGCTGTATTGCTCGACTAACCACCTTTTGTCTTTTTTAGCACCTATATATCTTATTTTATTATATCTCTAAGTTATCTAGTCTAGTTTACACTTGTATATTCAATAATATAAATGGGTGTGAATGATAAATAGGTGTGAATGATTAAATTAGAACTTGTTAAGTTAATAGGACATCATTGAAAACCTATTAAATTGGAAAGAAGGGAACCGAATCTAACAGACTGATCTCTGGTTGGTTGTACTCGTGATGAAAATATGACAAATGTACATATGACAATGTAAATAAATATTACCAATTTAAGGCCTTCAAATAGTATTGAGGTAAATTAGATAGATATATAGTCATTTGAGGTCGTGTCAAAACCAGTAGTGGGGTAATAATATATAAAAAAATCTATCATGCTTTCCGGATGAAATGAAAAATCGGACAAGGTATTAATTACACTTCTGTTACAATTGGTATCATTTTACTAAATTGGTCAGCACTTCTAGCATAACAACTGATAAACACTGACTTCTCAAATGGATATTACCAATATTGGTTTGTCTCGTGTAAATGTAATATAATTATTTGATAAATGTCAACAGAATAATTGATCCTATTATGTAGATTAACAATTATCATCTTTCCTCTTAGACTAATTACTATTTACTCAGTCAGGTTCAGAAGGCAATTGTGGTCACCTAAGTTTCAGGGAGTCATTAACACTTTAGCCTTAGTCTTAGCCTTGCGGTTAAGCTTATCGCTGGATGTGGAATCGAGGAATGTGGGTGTCTGGACCTAACTGTACTCATACACCGCTCCTTTCCTTCCATAGTAGTAGCACTGCACCTAACAGCCCCTATGGAAGATCATGGACAATGCTAGACAATAGTCCCCGTGAGCCTTGTATATCCTTATCACTGATGGCTGTATAAATATGTTAAATACAAAAACAAAAATAATATGAAATAAGGCAGTGATTCATTATTGATGATAGAATTTTCATATCTGGGAAACAAGGACCAGAATTTTCAACCATTATGGACAATGCTAGACAATAGTCCCCGTGAGCCTTGTATATCCTTATCACTGATGGCTGTATAAATATATTATAAAAAAAAACAAAAAAAAAAAAACGTCCAGCTATAACGAGTGATTTCCGATTATCCCTAATTGCCTCCTATAGATCATGTCAATGTCGAGGAAATTCTTGATTAACACAGGAATCGTCACAGTGTATTTTATCAATTACATTTATGAACGTGCGTTTGCAGGCAATTCAGATCATGGACATCCTAAAATATTGTTTCCAGATGTTAACACCTCTGTATTCATATCATGTAGCACCAGCAAACTACTACATACCTATTTCAAGATACCGGTAGTTTGAGAAGAGTTGCTGGGCGACGGTCAATTAGATTTGCCATATAAAAAAATTGCACATACAACCACTCTAAAGATCTGTCCTAGGCCATGATGTAACATTAAACCAAGCCAGACTGGACATGTTTCTAGAGCCTGGGATTCACTGGTCGACGTACGAGCAGTTGGTATACAAGTAAAGTCAAACCTGTCTATTATTACGGACACCCAAACTCTAGTATCCACAATGACGAGGGATCCGGATTGAAGAGGGGTCAGTGTGATTACAGAAATGGGATCTGGCCATAACTATCCGTAATCGTAATTAGATGTCCGAATTTAAGAGGGTTAAATATAATAGAAATGTACTGTGAAGGGATTGGCCCCATCCGTTCATTATATCGGAGTGTCCGGATAAGAGAGGTGGACAGAAGTTGAGGTGTTAATATATGTATATGCTTTGTACATGAACATATCACTGGGTTTGTTGGTAGAGTGGGTCACATAATGTGAAATATTGCCGTGAGTATGTATAGTGGCTAGCTACAGTGGTAGATCGGAGGACTAGCAGCGAATGTAAATATGGTTAGTCAAGATTGTGGGGAGGTAGGAGGTGGGAAAGGGCAGGGACAATCCGATTCACATAGGGACAGTTGTTGTCGATGTCTCAACACTGCTAAAACGTAGAAAATTACATAGGAAATCCTCCCACCCACCCACACCAAGGTTAGTTGAGCTTTACAGAAAGCTATCAGTCCTGTTTATACCGAACTCGGTCGAAAGGGGGCATGTTTTTTTTAATGTTTACTTTGTAAACTGTTACTACCTAAGGGGCAAAAAGGGAACCTCTGGCATGGAAATCTGCCACCGAGGTTAGTTCCACGCTTACAAGGAAATAGAAATGGGAATGGAAATGTAAACGTGCACTGGACCGTTATGATAATAAATAAGAGATTGTGTAACGAAACATATGCCTTATGTACACACCGAATTATCACACACGGATCGAGGCCACTGGCACCTTTTTGTACCTAGGCTAGAGACATTTAAAAGCAATGTAATAATATGTTCTGGAGGAAATCAAATCAAAACTTGTTCCCTTTATGCTGTTCTAATCAAGGAATTAATCTAGAGATACGTATATAGATTGGATTATTAATGCACAAGCTGCCACTTGGTGGCCTACCTATTGCTTACGATGTGGAAATTAATTAAACACCTGCTGCGGATATATGACACAATTTTTTCATATAATACCAAGAGGTCAAGTGTTATTACTACACGCAAGATAACATCGAAGGAAAACTATGGCTATTAATGAAATTTGGTTTGAAAAAAATTGCTTGGAAAGCTGAGAAGATTATCTGTACAATAAAATGCTACCAATAAAGAACATATAAATATAATGATAAAATCTCTATTCCTCAATTACCGAGCAACAGCAGGGTCTCTAAAATGCAATGATTCCAGTGTTGTTGCCCAGGGGCAACCATAAGCTTCAAAGTAGTTGCCCGACTCACATAATCATGGTTAGGCAAATATTTAACCTCACACGAACAAAACATTTTAACTGCAGAAGCCCAATTTTATACATCAATCCTTTGGTTTCATGAAATTTGGGCATTTAGTTTTGTACACGTCATTGTAAATTTATTATGGCCTATTCAAAATTCATGTAGTAATTGAAATTGAAAACTAAATGTAGTACGGTAGTATATACCATATTTTGCATTTGATTATTATTTTGATGGTCCAAAATAACAATGGTATTTCTGGTATAGTAATGTTTTGACCAAATGATATGAAAACAAAATAAAAGATTAACGTGCATAGAACTGACAGGTGTACCAATTTTCACGATTGTGCAATGGCTAATACATTCGGTTGCCCAACTTGGGCAACCACACAAAACCACCTTTTAATATTCTAGTTGCCCGGAGAGTTTTGGCTTGTCCTGATCACTTGGACTTAGGGGACCACGAACTAGCGTGTGAAATCATTTCAGAGATTAAATATTGTATTTGACTTAACCGAATTATATTCACTATGGTTTAAAAGCTCAGGTCGTACATCCAAGTCGCAATCAATGATAGTACGATAAGGTATGTTGTATTGTTTCCAAAACTAAACAGTTTAACAGAATAAATTAACTACTGTTTTCTCTTTGCAAAAAGAATGATGTCATTTCCTAGTCAGAAATATTATGGAATTATTTATCAGGAAATTAAAGAACTGGTTATTTCTATTATTGTGATGTAAACGAGATCAGAGTATTAAATTGTATGCAAGGACAGAACTTCGACCAGAAATATAAAAATATGAGAATATCCTACTAGAATCTAAATAACCTCAATAAAATACGGAATAATGCTAGTCATATTCAAAGTAGATTTACAGTTATAGAAATGTATACTATCATGCTTCTAATAACCACAGACTATTATATAAAAAATCAATTAGATCATGCATCCATTTGTTATTGTAAGATATTATGTAAAAGAATATTTCATATGAAAATTACTGAGCAGTTACTAACTCCTAACTCATATAAAACTTATGGAATACATTGAAAAGAACATTATTATGTGAATTGATAACATACAGACGTACCAAGTATGGTAATATATTAGATAATTATAATGATTATTATCGTTATAATTGAAATATCTGAAATATTATTTAGTATTATTATAGCAGATTTATTAGGCCTACTGAATGGTACTTAATATTTTTACAACAATTGTTTTGAAGAGACAAAACCATGAGAATAGGTCAAACTATAAATTTTACCATGACACTCATAACTAAAGTAAGATTGGGATCACATCTAACAAGGGTTTTGGCATGGATTTTGATAGTACTATATTCATACATGTAGGCTAACATCAGTAAATATGCCCCTACCCCATTGGCATTGATATTGTACCCTAGCTAGCTGTTACCAACAACACCAATCACATTATGTGAACTGGAAGGCCGGCTGTGAACCGACTAGCAACGTTTAAGGACACTTGAGTCTTGACTTACAAAGGAGGGGGATGCAGTTGCAGCCTTCCTTCCAATACTCACAGCCCCAAAATCACCCTCCTTTAGTGGACTACATAGACCTTGCCTTAGCTGCACTACCATGCCCTGGACTTGACTAAGCCTTAGCCTAGCAAAGCCTCCACCGCTCCGATTCTCACAAACCATGTTTACAGATATTTGTTTGATTTACAAGGCGCCGGTCGTAAAAGAAATGGTATATATTCTACTCCAGCTCCTCTAAATAGACAATAAATCTATCATTCAGACAGTATTTCCCAGTAGCTAGATGAGGACGAGAAATCATTTTCAATGGTAGGGATGAAAGGCCGTAAATCTAGCTGGCCGAACTATAAATAGAGTGAGGGATAGCATGAATGGAGAATGAATGAAAGGGCTGAACGTGTGTTACTATTTTCACCTCACACGGTCAATCGAGACAACGTTGGAGGTAGAAACAATGAGGTACTTACAAGTGAAGAAATAGGGCCGATTTCCAGAGACAATACTCGTCGATTGGTGGTATTTTCGGCGAATTTTGATGCCAACCTCCGCAATGTACTCTTCAGCTGGAGCTTTCCATGCGTATGTGCGCGCAGTGGATGGCCCAGTTCGGGCCAATGGGAACGCTCGTCTTGGGCGCTTTCGGCATAAGAGAAAATGAGGTTAACGCAAGAAGGAAGATGACATTGGCCATGCGCAGAGATTCAGAACCAATCAAAAAGAACCTTTAATAGCCCCTGGTAGCTATTGGTAAACATGTGTGTTTTAATGAAAGTCGCTAAGCATTGATGTTATGATCGTCAGCTTTCGCTTGTAATCGTGAATATTTAAACCTGTGTGACTATTGCCCATTCTAGGAGATAACTATTTTCATCCCCTAAAATTTATTCATAGACGTAATGAATATGAAATTCGGTATCAGCGTTGTTAAAGCGGTTGACTCGTTTGGTTGAGCTCAAACGCCCTTGACCTTATCCAGAATTGACCCATTTTCAAGTTGGGAGGGCGTTCAGTGATTGTAGGGCGTCTCTGCCAGGGTCCCTCTTTCCCGCCACGAGTAAAAAAATACCAAATTCAGTGTGACAAAGAAAATGTCCCAATAATTGTGTATTGAAATAACATTTTCAGTTTACAAATGATTTTTTAAACAATCAAAAAATAATAGGGAGCATGTAGGTTACTTTATAGTTAATATCAAAATTTGGGATTCACTGGGGGTTGAGATGGATCTACTTTTTTTAGACTAGTAAACAAAACGATTTACATAGCCAGGTCAATGAATTCATCGAAAGAGATATCATTTATGATTACCTTGACAGAACTGAAATTAAGGGAAATTATCCCATACCGTTCAAGCACCACATGCACATCCGTCATCATTACTTATACTAGGAGCATCGATAATAGACCTACACCACAATGTCAAAAACGTTGATGAGGCGCATTAATTAGAATCTAAATTGGTGGTCTATGTAAATGAAAGCCTTGATGGAACATGCAAAATTGATTAAAATTTACAATAACAACAACAAATGATCTAAATACCAATAGCCTAATATGTCTGTAAAATTAAGCTATGGGACCTATAGGCCTATGCAAACATTGTTAACGTTATTGAATAATTTCATTTTCCAAGTAGACGACCACAAAAGGTGCATAGGGCCTATGTAACTCGCTGATGACACTTGGGATATTAAGGGAGACCGTGCTGAGTAGGACGATGACCGTTGATATCAACAGAGCCTCGAATCAACCACTAAAAGGAAGGCCTTTTCATGCATCCATCGAGATCAAGGGGCCCATATCCTAGCTGTATCTTCATGTATACTATTAGATAAATAATTATAGAAAATGTTGCAATATTATATGTTATATTCACATTATATCTATCTATTTTTGTTATAATCAGGGAGACGTGTGAGGAGTAGGCATAGAGACAGGCTACTGGGCGCTACCACTGTGGGCTCAATATTTGTATCATTCATACATTCATGTATATTAATGTTGGCCACGTGTCGTATTGTTATATTTTATTATTTGGAATACCAAAATAAAACAGAGACAAAGGTTGTGTTCCTTGATAGAGCAGGGCAATGCAAAAAAAAATTGACCCTTTACATTTACATACGTTTCCCCGAAAAAAAACCCCAAACATATTTCATGATAGATGCTACTTCGCGAATCATCGGGTTATAGTAAAATAATATATTTCTTCAATCCATCTAATCTTTTTTGATATCCCTTAGGAAAAGTCTGAAAAGGCCTATCACTATTCGCCTAATCAAGGCCAGCTTGCACTTTTTTTCATTTCTTCTCATCATATGGAAACGAGTATTACGAAGGGGAATTGCGGTAACATCAGTCTGTGCTCCGTATTCACAATTGACCTTATCAAGATGCAAGGTAGAAGTGTTGTGTTTAATTGACAGTGTAGGCTACTTATAAATCTTTATATTAGGCCCCAGGCCTATATCAGAATGATTTCTTCGATCGGTTAAATTAAAAGATGGCACTAGTTGAATTGGCTATCCCAGACGCCAATTAATATCTCATTGTTATTACACAAATTTATCTAAATTTGCATGTGCCCGAAATCACCACCATGAGCCTTGCAAAAGAAAATGGAGTAAATTATATCTGGTAGAAGAAAATTAAGTGGACTGTGTGATTTACCTATTCTTGATATACATTTATTCAGTATTCCTCACATCAGATTCAGACTGTTATTTGTATACAGTACATAAAGTGGTAGGATCGCGAGTGAGAACACTTATTTTATTCATTTAAAAATAACTTTGATGATCATTGATATCCGTTGTGACAGACTGGGTTGTGTGCATTTTATTGATCATCAGTTCCCAGTTGCTTCATTCTCAGACTCAACTACCCCAGATCGAACATTACCTTGAAAGTAATAATCCAACAAATAAATGACATGTTTTACAGCTAGTGGCCCACAAGAATTGGGTACTGGAGCGAATAATAACTTGAATACAACAAGCATCTTCAGCTGTGTTCCATAGTGCACCTTTCACGCTTCCCGAGTGTAGGCGCTCCGGCGCTCTCATCTGGCCAAAGTAAACATGGCGGCAAACGTACTCGAGAGGCGTGGCTTCACTCGAATCGGATCCAAAATTTCAACCAGGAATACTATAGAAAATACGAAATAAAACATACACAAAGAAATGTATAAACACTCTTGAAGTCTTTTCTTATGCGAAGCAATCAATGAAATACTATGTCATTGTTTATATATCTTACATACACGGATGAAACCAACCCCTTCCGAAGCACATTTTCAGTAAACAAACCACTTCAACCAATCACGTGCAAGTTGCCGGAATCTCGCACTATCTCGCTATGGTCATGTGACTAACTAATATGGCGGCGCCCATGTCTATTTTCTTCTAGCAAGCCGAAGAATTTACCGCCAATATGTCCGCTACGATGACAAAAAGGCCTTCATCGGCCCGTAGAAACATAAAACAGGAAACATATTCATCATTTGTTAGGTAAGTCGGGTGTGTTCTTTCTGTACTTTCATGTTCTGGTACCTTTTGCGCCCGTTGCCTACCACGCTAACCTGATGCTGACGTTGACGCGGTGAACGGCTGCGTCTGTGACTGCTATTTGACACTAACAACCTTGTTGATTTTTCGCACAAAAATAACCATGATTATTGCTCTGAACTTTTAATTGTTTGAAAAGTCTCATTGGCAATCAATCCCACAGCCCAATGGTTAAACCGATTACCTTTTCGCGTATTCTGCAGCTACGTGCACCGTCAGTCAGATATGTCAGATAGCCTATGTTAGTATGTAGGCCTATACTATAGCTATACAAATTAAAATAGACTATTTATGTAGCTCTGATACATGCAAACATGCCAAAATTAATTCTGATTTTTCTGGAGGCTGAATGCTTTCATTAATGATATGTATTTAAAACTAGTAACACAATAAGGTTAAAGGTGTATACTGCTCCCATAAACTTATCTATTCTCCCCCACGTCCGCTATTAAAATCAGACAAGCCTGGCCATGCCCCATACTGAGGCAATACATTCTGTATTAGTCATCACTCTTTATAATGCATGAGGTGGGGGTTCCTGAACTTGAAGTGTCCCATACGTCCTGCATTAGGCCTAGAAATGTTTGCAAACCAGATCTTGTCATGGGAAAAAATGTGAATATTACCTAGCCCAGTCTGGCAATTTCTGCTTTCCCTGGCTGCATGTGATCTGTCACTTCTTATCACGTTCTTATATGTATTCTATAATGATCTATATTTGCCTATCAATCCATTTCAAATGGATATTTGAAATTAATATTTTTTGATAGAAATTATTTTAAAAAATAGTAAAAAAAGTTTTCATCTTAACTTCCTGGCCATTATTAATTTTTAAAAGGAGACGCTAAATAAACCTACTACAACGACTGTTTTTAATTGATTTGATTACATCCCTTCGTCATTAAATATCGAAATACGGTATCCGTTTCTGACATAGGCCTAATTGCAAATTAGGCCTACCGTCGGCGTACATAAAGTATGGTATCTAAAAGTCAGTGTTTCAGGTGCAGACATTTCTCTGTTCGAACTTTTCAAGGAAAATGATTCTGTTGTTTTAAACCTCTAGTCTATATTTCAGTCAAACACGCCTGCGTGCCATACAAAACTTGCTAAGCTACAGTAATGGAGATGGGAATGAACAGTCCGATTCTGTGCTCTGCATTATTGGTAAGTTAATTTAAGTGAATTCACGAAATTAATTCATGAATTCTTCCAAATGATAAGATCGTGATTAACTATTTAAAACGGAACAATAGAATGGTGTCACGAGATTCATTGATAGGCCTATAGCGCACATGTTATGCATTTTAACTCAAAGATAAATAACTTTTCTATCATTATAGAATTATTTGGACCTAACTAGTAACTTGAGCTAGGTTTCCTTGATCAAATGATTGATAACCTGATTGAAGATTCATAGGTTGATTACCGTACTTGATATGACCACAAGTAGGCTACTGAAGTTATTATTAGCGGTGAATCAGGCAAACTAAATCCAATTTATTAATTAATCAATGATGTTTAAACTTGATAAACCATCTAGTTTAGGATGGTATAGGTTCACTTTAAAAAACACTTTTTCATCCAGTACCGGATGCCTGATAATTCCTAAACTGGCGATATTTTACACAGCCTTCAAAAGGTAGAAGAAATTCTTCAAGATTGTGTATACAATATGCCTAGGGTACCTGGGAAGAACAGCTTTCAGCTGACAGTTCACCCAATTTCTCACCGAATGATTAATTATTGTGAATAACGAAGAGAAATACAAATACTTATACATACCGGTATGTTGACAAAATTATCCTTATTCAATCTTAACTGTGAAGTCCTTGAAGTTAAGTACTTCTATTATATACCCTAAACTTGAATGTGTTGAGGAGTTGTATTACTTGATTATTAAAACGAAAAAGATATGAATTCTATGAAAAATGTAAAGTGTGTACTATTACAAGGCGCGCAGATGTAACTACTAATGGAAAATAAAACGTTTTCATATCAATTTAAAAAACAACATTTTTTTCTAATTTCAGGTGTTGATAGTAGATACAATGACGGTTGTCAACAGCTTGCAGACTACTTGCTGTTTGATTTTTTCGACTCCAGAAGAAATGAAATAGAAAGGTATTTATTCCGTGCACATGTGGTGCTATTCATATAGTCTGATGGTATTAAATGAGTGATTAAAAAGTATGACATAAATGTTCTCATATGTTCCCCTCAAACTCTGTCTACATAATAGTTGTTGTCTTTAAACAATCTGTTCATCTGAATAAGATGGCCTTTGTAGTTGGAATTAAGTCTGAACAAAATAGCAACATTAAAATATTATTAAAAGAAATCTCTCGATACCGAGTGCCGTTTTATTCACATAATGACATCTTATTTTTAATCCATGAAGATCTGGTTATGACGAGGAAATCATTGATGGTAAGTGAGAATTTATTCAAAAATTTCAAATTAAAATTTGTTTATTGCATTTTTATCTTCTCAGAAATATGTCTAGCAAAATTAGATAAATGGTACCGGTATTCAAAACACTGCATTTTACATGTATACATATTATACAGGTTAATTAACAAGTTGGTTGAAGGAGCGTGAATATTGCACAAGTTGCAATATTCTAAGCGACTAAAACCAATGGGTTAGTTAACATATTTGTTATATGCTTTTAAATCATGAAAATAGATACAAAATCAAGTCATGAATTTGAATTTCAGCGGTAATCTTAATAAAAAACAGATTGGTTTCCATGAAAACCCCACATAACTAACTCACTAATGAAATACGCACTATGCGTAACTCACTCTAGATACATTGTTTTCAGAGCAATGCGTGTATAATAAATTGATGTAAGACGCATGGTCTATCTGGAAAAAATGTTACTTTACAGAAGGTCTTTTCCATTTCCATTTATTTGAAGCCAATCATCCTGATACGTTGTCTTGATATGGGATTCAATTTTCAATTTTGGTAGATATGATATTTCTGATCCGGCGGGACCGTGTGGACGTCTACTGCAATCCCATCAACTATCACTTTCTTATACCATATATTTCCCACTGGAGAAACCTCCGGCTTCACTGTATGACAGAGAAAGATGTAAGTTATTCATATCTTCCTATATTTATCAATCTACCTATCTAAACATTGCTTTATTTTCATCTAAACAAAGTATTGGAGACCATCGGCTTCCTAGCTTATAATCCACAGCATAAATCAAAATTGCTCCGAAATAATTAAAATCTGAAGCAGTATCATTCTTATCTACTGAGTAAAGCCAAATGATTTTCAAGCAGGGTCCTTCTTTCTGTCTCTTTTTCTCTGTCTCTCTCTCCCTTCTTCTCTATCTCTATTTCCTGGGTATGATCATAAACTGCCTCCCTCTCAGCTCTCCTGCCCTTGATATAACCATATTAAATGTGTTGATAAGGGCGTAAAGCAACCAATCTCACTCACTCACTCACTCACTCACTCACTCACTCACTCGAATTACACACCCACATGCTCTATAATTTAAGGGGAGGCCTGGAAGAACAGAATTCTGAGGGACGCTTCCCTTTATGATGCATTTAATGTGATGTCTGAATAAAAATATGATATATAATGTAATAATTGTCTTCACATTCCCCTCGTGTGGTATTTGGTTATTAGTATGAAGATGACGAGGCAGCTGAAGAATTCAAGATCAAAAGTTTCATCAATATGACTGATGGATCCAAAGTTATGGGTGTGCCCTTCGCAGGTCAAGGTAAAACTTCTTTGAATTTGTGTCTTGAAAAATAGATTAAATGATGAATTTTCCACCCTCCGCGTCCCTTGTAAATAGGAAGGTTCTGCAAGCAAACTTATTTAATTACGTAACCGTATCCGTATCTTTTTTTGCGAATTATGTCGTATTTTTATGAATAAAAAATAAATTGTGGGATCAAATATTTTGCTTGATATGTTATGTTAAGTTTTTCCCGCCATGTTTTGCTGAACCTCTTTCTTACTACGTTTACGTTTACGTATAGGTTAAATCTGTTGAACCTCCCTAATATCTATTTTAGTAACTTAAGAATTCTGGAAAAGACCCATTAATAATCAATCTTTTCCTCTCTAAAAACACAGGAAAGAAAACACCTTTCGACAAGATGGCCGTGGAAAAGTGGCCCATTGTTCAGGCGTTTGCCCTCGAAGGATTCGGAGGGTGAGTCATTCTGTACAGTTTTCTTTGTTTTTATTTCTTTATTTTGAGTTGCCCGTGAGCGCATTATCCCGATACTCGGAATGTAAATGACATCCATTGATTGTAACATTCTTTGTGCACTGTGCATGTAGTTTATTATCCCAAAGATTATTTTTTAAAAAAAAGAAAAAAAAGTTTATTGTCCAACATCTCATTTCATTAGCTGCCTAAAAATACTAAATATTAAAAAAAATCCCCTAGAGTGCTGATTGTAGTATGTAAGTCGAGTGGGTTTGTGAACCTCCCTTAGAAATACCCTCGATTTAATCGATCTCCGATTAATGAATGTTTATGAAATAAAATTATAATATTTTTTTCTTTATTTTTTTTTCCAGATTTCTTTATTTACCATTACTGCCATCTTGGCTTTTACAATTCTAAACTTGAATACGAAGAGAACAAATAATAACAATTGAAATCTTTAGGTTAACGAGCTGTAAATCTTTTGACCTTTTTCCCCCAGGGCCTCTATAAACTCAACTCTGCCAAGATCCTAATTCCATGGATGTATTTTTTTTACCACAAGAATAATGAAATTGATGTCTTTTTATTTTATTTTCTTACCCCAGCATACCTAAGAGTATTTCTTCAGATGAAATTAAATCTCCTATCCTTCTTGATAAAGGCCTCATGTTGGCCGAAACGTTGGACCCCAATAAACACAAACCACAACCAACTTACTAGTCCCTGTCCTCGATCCTTGTTTACGGGTTATACCACTTCCCTAGATTTTAAATCTATAATATTCATGGATATTTGTCAGCCAACATAAATCCATGATGTTGCGAGTACCAGGGTCCTACTCTAACTAATCACTACACATTGCTCCCTGGTGAAACTATGCTTTACTTGTCTGGTAAAATAGATTCAAGACTTCTTTATGGTAAACTGAGAAGCTAATCTTTCATTAGTATTTTTATTTTCATTCCAGGGGTGGATTTTTCACCATGAAACACGAGGTAAGTTGATTTTGAGATGAGGTTTATTTAAATTACTTAAAGCAGGTATATTTTATTTCATAAACGCGGACATTGAACTCATTATATCATATATGTATGAATTTAACCATTAAACTATACTTATAAGTTAGTATTGTCCATTTAGAATATCATGATCATAGAAATTATTCATTCAATAAATAATTTCTAAGACCATGATGCATAATAACATTATGTGTATTGTACTTACGAGGAAAACACCTCCTGATTTCTCAAACTGAAAAAAACCCAACACCAGATCAAAAATTATATCTAGAAATTGATGAAGGTGACCCGAAACTGTTGGTCATTTGTAAAAGATAATTCTAGCAATTCAAAATCATCACATGGTTCTTATTCCGGATTTGTTGTTATTCTTCCCGTTCAAAACATATTTTTCCCAATTATAGTCATGACTTTATTTTATTCATTGAACGAAATGGTTGAAAATGTAGATAGTTTATCAACCCAAGATATTTTATTCATAACTATTTAAAATCGTACAGCAGTCAACAGGTATATATAACCAGTGACAATGGAACAATGAACAGTGTGATCACAATCACATTATCTTTCGACAACATGAACAACAAAGAACAGAACTTTTATCTCAGGACACCAAATCTGAAGGACTAACAGAATGTTATCACTCCCGCTTTCATTAAGCATCAAGAACTATGGGAACTACAGTTCCAAAAATGAAACAATCTGTATATTCTGATTATACACCTTACTTTCACTTTTATTTAAGGTTACCCAGGAAGATCTATCAGTAGAGGGAACTGGCCCGATTATATATACTATGTGTCTTAATAAAAGTTGTTAATAATGGACTCAATAAAATTTATTAAAGAAAAAATAACAATAATAATAATTTTAAAATTGATACCAACAGGTAACGGACATCAGTGAAGAAATCCAGAAGGTCTATCACATACTCGACCCCGTCGGCGTGGAACATATTGTAGCTGAAGTAAGCTCATGTTCAGTTCACTTCCTCACCCTTAACCTTTGATAAAAACTCGAGACAAACAGCCTGAGACATCCAGTGTTGCTCATGTTTAATGTTTGTTTAAAGTGGCACTTCTCTCTGTTCTGGCCTTGATTCACGAGTTACGGAAATTCTACTCAATCTTCTAGTGTCTGCTACATCTTGTATTTGTATCTAAATATTTTTATTCAGCAAAAAACATCATGTAACGAGTACACTTTTTCTCAGTAGTCTTTACAAAATTCAATATTTTATCAAGGAAAATTAGTGAATCCTTATAATGAAATATTCGACATGAAATAAGTAAAAATAACGATAGCTTAAAACCATCACCGACGCATCATTCAAGTTATGACAGTCAATGTAGGTTTGCAATCTAAAGTACAAGCTTCAGTAATATTCCATAATGTGTATCTACACAAGCAAGCAGACTTTGGCCCTAGAAACTTACATATGAAATATTCAATTATATTCTACCTAACAAATCACTTGCGATATCAAAACTATGTAATTCATAGTATATAAGATATTTGGTCAAATAGTGATTTCGGATTTGAAATGAGTAAGGCTTCTGACCCATTCATTACACACATTCAATAATCATTGAGGGAAAACACGGTGTTGGTACTTCAGATACTGCTATACCTATCATATATGATTACACTGAAAAAGTTTCATGAGATTTCATGACTTCTCATTTTAGCTTGGTCAAATAGTGATTTCGGATTTGAAATGAGTAGAGGTTTCTCACCCATTCATTACAGATATTCAATAATCATTGAGCAAAAAACAGGGTGTTGGTACTCAATACTTCAGATACTGCTATACCTATCATATATGATTACACTGAAAAAGTTTCATGAGATTTCATGACTTCTCATTTTAGCTATCTTAGCCACTTTAATATCTTCATGTAAAGAAAAACTAGATTGATTTGTCTGATGTATATAGTGGGTCAGATTTTCAGAAAATGTACAATTGGCAGCTCTACACATTTAGTAAATTCTGCTAAATTAGGCTGCAATTTGGTCAATACTAGGTAAATTAAATTATATTCGGCATGGCATTGGTTCTAGCTATGTGTTTGGTTAGGTTGAACTATATTTTGAACTTTATTTTCGTCTGAATTTTGGGTTATTTCAGAGAATTGGTGAAGGTGAATTGTACATTTTCTGAAAATCTGATGTATATAGACAGAGAGGCTGGTCATAGCGTATCCAATTCCTGCCAGTCCCTGGATAATAGCTAGCAGACGCCGTAAAAGCCACTTGATCTTTCCGAGTCGACTTTCATTAGTTATTAACTACTGCACTCTGAGAAAGGGCGAGTTTAGGCCCAACAGATGTTTTACTAGTAACGATTTATAAATACAATAATGCAGTTACTTAGTAGTCTACGTCCCCAGATTGGGCATTGTTTAATTCGCTTGAAAGAAAAGGACGTTCGACCTTCTCAAATAATACTAAAATACCTCAAGCCCTGACTAGACGTGTAATTAGATGAACAGACCAGCGTTAGATTTCTTCACCAAGGCCTCGGCATTTCTAAACGTATTGGCAGGGAGGCCGAGGTATATTATATTTGGCTTTGATTGCCGCCTGTTATTTACAATTAAAACTAGTCACAACGATAAGGGTATAACACCTTTTTGATTTCGATTAAAAAAAAACTTTTTGATTACATATCCACATGTCAGCATCTAATGAGAATAGTACAATTATAATCTAGTATGTTTGTGTTGATTGATTCAGGCGGCGAATTCGGATTCGTCGGCGAATGAAAAGTATCACATTCTGTGAATTATTTAGAAAAAAGCCCCTGTGGCTGTTCATCTTCAGGAAATGTGCAATCAGCAGCTCTACACATTTAGTAAACTATGGTGAATTAGCCTGTAAAATGATAAATACCAGGTATATCTGGGTATATTTGGTATGTCATTGATTAAACGAATCTGTTCTGTTATGTGAAACTATATTTTGTACCCCATATTTGCCTTAAATTTGGATTATTTTAGAGGATTGGTGAAGGGAAATTGTTCGTTCTCTGACGATCTGACCCCTTGGTCTGGGGGTTACACAATTTTTCGCTTTTTCATTTTCAATAAAGTCAAAGCAGACGAGGCCCAGCGTTATTACACTGGGGTATAATCATTGAATTGAGTCAATTATCGGCGAATGAAGAACTGTAATATACACATACATATGATATAAAGTATTTCCTTTCGGTGCGAGTGTTTCAACTTGTATTGCAATCTTTTATTTCCATCGTTCACTTTCATTCATTGTGTCGCCACGCTGTCTGTCTATGATATGATACAATAAAGTGTTTTTCATCTATTCTATCTATCCCTATCAGCTCCTGCCTCTCTTCGTACGTCAGTGGAACAATATGATGAATGTCATCGAAACCTCGGGAGTCACCGGATTCCTGGACCTTGGAGAAAAGACAGTATCGGAGGTTGGTATATATACATAATTGGTTGGTATACATTCATTCTGTGTTGCAGAAAAATGAGTCATAAGTCGCAAAAGGATTTTGAGATACTTATTTCTTATTGGAAAAAATGAGATCAAGCGGATTCAAATGATGGTAAACATTAGGACATCTAAGAAGTGTTTCTATATTTAATGTTTGATATATAAATTCATGTTTGAAAAAAAGAACGTTTGTAATATTGCTGGGTGGGAATTTATCAGTAAAGTTATTAAATATACTCCTTGGGATAGTACATACTTCTATAATATATTATGTTGTATGCATGAAAAAAAGTTAACCGATATTTCTTGATGGTCAATCAGTAGTAAATACTCCTTTGGCTAACCACAGATATGCCTAGAATAGATGTATTTAATATACAGTCTTGAAATTTGGTACATGGATTCCTGATGCTAAACACCCTAAATCAGTCAGGTCCAGAGGGCAGTTTTGGGCCCTAAGTTTTAGGGGTCATTAACACTTTTAGCCTTAGACTTAGCCTTGTGGTTAAGTTTATTGCTGGATGGGGAAATGAGGAATGTGGCCTTCTGGACAGGACTGAAAATGTGAGAACATCCTGACCTAGGGTTCTTGTGAAAACAAAACATTAAAAAAAAAAGCCTTTTTTGCGACTTGTGACTCATTTTCCTGTAACACATCACATACATGTCAAGGGATTATATCATTAATATTTAATTAATGAAGATAATGGGCCTAGATTTGAATTCGTTTTATCCCAGATTATCATAAATATATTGCTGTTAGTAAGCTATCTATTGCTAAAATCAGAGCTGTCCATCAATTATCCGGACTCGTCGGTATATTGTATTTTGTATAGCTCTTGTCATTTTCGTTTCAGCCTGTAGTTATCCCCTTGTTTGGAAATAAATGATTTAATTCAATTCAAAGCTTATTTTGATTATTTCCACGAAAAACCCATGGAAAATCTGTATTTTTAACATCTTTTAAGTGAGTTATTACATTATCGTGGTAAATTCATAGCAGAATTAGTTTTATTAATGTGCTGGACTTGTTTCCTCTTTCAGCCATTATGGAGTTACTACAATCATGGCAGAGTTAGCAGCGCGAAAGCCAGGATGGGGTACGTTCTTTCCTTTCTACCTTGCAAATATTTTTTGTATTCATTTTCTTGATTTTAACTCTTGAGATGGGTTGGGCTCGCTGCATGAATACCTAGCTCTGGTAACACTCCATCGCCGGACCGACTTTACTCTGTTATCTATAATAAGCTTCAATTTAGAAAAAAAAAGATTTCAAACTATGCATTTCGAACAAACCCCATGCATATTTTTGCATAGAAATAAGGAAATTGTCATATTGTTTCATTTGATCGGAGTATAATTTCATTATTTTCGATTGGTCACCACCCATCTTATCTCATTTCACCAATCAAATCACCAAACATCCTATGTGGGATGTATTAAAAAAAAATCTATTTTTGAAAAAGTCGGTTAGATTAAATATTCTGTAAAATGAACCTCTAGAAATAAATATCTCGATGTTAATATGATCAGCTAAACAAGGCACGACGAAAACCACGCCTGGGGTGAAAGTGTCATACATTGTTATTAAATCCTGAATTTATATAAAAAAATATAGGTTAACTAAGCCTTTCAAAATGTCCATTTCAAAAGGAAATTTAAAAGCAAACAATTTATAACGTTTTTTAGGCCAGGTTGTTACTCTTCATCCCCATCCCCATAATCATTTGTGCCATTTGTAAATAACTTGCTAAAAAATCAAGATGTTTTTCTTTTAAATCTCATATAAGTCCTTTTCCTTCAAATAATATCCTCCGATACCGATAAAACATAAAGCAGCTCTCACGATATTTGTCATGGCTGAACCGAAAAATATAAAACGAAAATATAAAATAAGAGTAAAAAATAATTATAAAATAAAAGTAAAAACGTCCCTGTCATATTCCCGATAAAGTGACTATGGATATTTTAAGTATTTTACTTTTGTTTTTACCGTTTCTCAGAACTGGAGGTCAACATCCATTTGTCCTTCTTGGTAGCCATAGCAACCGTCAGAACTTTATGAAGGCTGAGTCAGGAGAGTTGGAGGAATGGGTGACTGCAGGATCCGCAGGCGGGCAAAGTACACCCTCTTTACAAGTGGTAGGTTTAGAAATAATTGATCCTCTTAAAACTATAATTATTAGGGAGGTTCCGCAAGCAAACCTATCTCAATTACATAACCGTATCATTTTTTTTTAATTACGTGGCATCTTTATGTATAAAAAATAAATTGTGAAATGAAATATTTTGCTTGATATGTTACGTTACGTTTTTCCGCCATGTTTTGCTGAACCTCTTTCTTCCTTTTAACGTATGTTTGTATATCAGAGATATGGATACAATCACGTTTACGTTTAGGTTAGATTTGCTGAACCTCCCTATTATTATTAACAGCAATTTCATGCCCAAATTTTCCCATGGTTTGATACATGTCACTGAAGATTGGAAGATTTTGATATTGAAACTAAAGAAAAAAGGCACGTTTTCATTTTGCCCCTGAATTTTTACTATAGTTTAGCTTTTCCCTCAAACTTGCCACTGCTTTAGAAAATGTGGCTGAAAACCGTCTTGTAGTAGTAAACTATGGTCAGATGAATTCATGACTTGACAGGCTAAAACCTTTTTGTGACGAAAAACTAGGACATTCCATAAGCCTTTATGTATCAAACCAAATTATCTCCCTTTTTATTTTTTAAAAAGAATTGTATACACTGTTTTTCAAGTCCATCCTTTGCGTCTTAAACTGAGGGGATCAATCCCAATATTGGATTTATTATACAATTTTTACCGAGAAATTTAAAAGGCTCATGAACAGCATCAGTACTCCCTCTTGTCTTGGTCGGCACTGTAGCTCAGAGAGATTCGGAAATGGTAAAAATACACTAGGACATTAGGAAAAATGTGCGAACATCAGCGTTTTCCTAAGTTTCAGTAATTAAACCGTTCAGTTAAGATCAAACGATTTAAGAATTAAGAAATATTTTATTCATTTGACTTGGCATGCAACTTTTAAGTGGAAGGGGTATTTACGATCAGTCATTTACCATCAGTTTCTGTGATGGTTTAGTTATAATTATCATGAAAATTTTACAGACTTTTATGTTTCGAATTTAAAAACGAATAAAATTGTTTTTTCCCTGATTAAAAAGTAACTTTCATGATTGTCAATTACAGTTTTATTTGAATTATTTTAGATTTGCCAAGCTGTGTCACCACGTGGTGCGCTCTGCTCTACCAGGACGTATTTCTTCGGTACAGGTGTTAAGCCCTATCCAGGTACGTCCCAATATTGCATTTATTCACCTTGGGTACAGGTGTTAAGCCCTATCCAGGTACGTCCCAATATTGCATTTATTCACCTTGGGTACAGGTGTTAAGCGCTATCCAGGTACGTCCCAATATTGCATTTATTCACCTTGGGTACAGGTGTTAAGCCCTATCCAGGTACGTCCCAATATTGCATTTATTCACCTTGGGTACAGGTGTTAAGCCCTATCCAGGTACGTCCCAATATTGCATTTATTCACCTTGGGTACAGGTGTTAAGCCCTATCCAGGTATGTCCCAATATTGCATTTATTCACCTTGGGTACAGGTGTTAAGCCCTATCCAGGTACGTCCCAATATTGCATTTATTCACCTTGGGTACAGGTGTTAAGCCCTATCCAGGTATGTCCCAATATTGCATTTATTCACCTTGGGTACAGGTGTTAAGCCCTATCCAGGTACGTCCCAATATTGCATTTATTCACCTTGGGTACAGGTGTTAAACCCTATCCAGGTATGTCCCAATATTGCATTTATTCACCTTGGGTACAGGTGTTAAGCCCTATCCAGGTACATCGCAATATTGCATTTATTCTCCTTTGGTACAGGTGTTAAGCCCTATCCAGGTACGTCCCAATATTGCATTTATTCACCTTGGGTACAGGTGTTAAACCCTATCCAGGTACGTCCCAATATTGCATTTATTCACCTTGGGTACAGGTGTTAAGCCCTATCCAGGTACGTCCCAATATTGCATTTATTCACCTTGGGTACAGGTGTTAAGCCCTATCCAGGTACGTCCCAATATTGCATTTATTCACCTTGGGTACAGGTTTTAAGCCCTATCCAGGTATGTCCCAATATTACATTTATTCACCTTGGGTACAGGTGTTAAGCCCTATCCAGGTACGTCCCAATATTACATTTATTCACCTTGGGTACAGGTGTTAAGCCCTATCCAGGTACGTCCCAATATTGCATTATTCACCTTGGGTACAGGTTTTAAGCCCTATCCAGGTATGTCCCAATATTACATTTATTCACCTTGGGTACAGGTGTTAAGCCCTATCCAGGTACGTCCCAATATTGCATTTATTCACCTTGGGTACAGGTGTTAAGCCCTATCCAGGTACGTAGGTATTTTCCAGGGTGCTCTTGAAATGAAAATGGAAATAATTGATGTTGCAAATTGCTCCAATTGTGGAACTATAGTTCTTGGTGTAATGCTTAATGAAGACAGATGTGGTAAACAAATGAGTAGTACCAATATTGCAATATACCAATACTGCATTTATTCACCATTCCCAGCCATCCTATACAGCATTTTTTATTAAAGTGGTAGGCTTTTGAATACGTGCTTCAGCAGTTTTTGCCATCGTTACTGCTGCATCTAATGTTACTGGATTTTGAGCCAGAACAACTTTGCTAATTTCTGGTCTTAGTCCAGAACAACTTTCTGGTCTTAATCCTTCTACAAGTTTCTCTATAGAGGATTCCTCGTTCAAACCTCTTACATGTACTATGTCCCTTACTTCAGCAGAATATGATTCCAGCGACTCATCTTTCCTCTGCTTTCTGACACCTCTGATTCTCAATTTTCTTTCATCTGCAGCAAAATGAGCTATCATTGCTGCTATTGTGGCCTCGTAATTGTTTCTATTCACATTAGGGGTCCTGGGATGTTCCTAAGGCCCATAAGGCCACATAGTTTAGAATGAAGCTATTGTTTATTATATATGGTAGCAGCAGAGTCCGATAGAGATCTGCTTGGCTGAAAAAGTAAGTTCTTGGCGACGCACGAAAAAAAACTACATTTGTTAGTCATGCGTATTTTCTAACTCTTAAAGATCAGTGATGTTAAATTTAAGGCCAATAAAAATATTTAAAAAAAGAAAATGTCTATCAAGCCATTGTTTAGCCTTCCCTCCAAGGTAACTGGGTGAAATCGCGTACAATTCAACTACACCAATCCTCTCAAATAATCCAAATTTCAGACAAAAATAAAATTCAAACTACAGTTCAACCTAACCAAACAGATCGCTAGAATCAATGCATTGCCAAATATATTCGAATTTACCTAGTATTGACCATAACTGGCTAGATATCGTGGGAGCATAGCAGCATCATTATTATAATATAAGCAAGATTGATATTTATAATGTTCATGCTTGTCTAGGAATGATCTTGTGGTTATCATCGTCGTTGGATGCTTGAAGCCGTCCAGTTTAAACCAGTTAGAAATGTATTGATTCTTTTTTTTGTTTTTGCAACACTTTTATTCAACATTCCTGCCATCTCGGCTTGATACATACTAAGACATGTTGTGTAAAATATATGAGTAGAATAGTGAATCAACCGAAGATAACACAGAAGGGTTAGCTATAATACGTTAGGTTTTAAACGCTTCTATAGCTTCAGTAATAAACTTTTAGTCTTCTCCATAGTGCGCTCTCTTTGTTATCAACCTTCTCAATCTTTTGCACGTGTATTACAACTGACACTCTCATTCTCAATTCACACATCAGATATTGTAGGGAAAAAGACCCTTGCTCAAATAGCTTAACTCTGTATATATATGCCTTGACTTGGAGGAAAAGCCAATTCATTATTTTCGTATTGAGGTTAACCTGTTCAATTCAAACATTATATGTACGTTGCTTATTATTTTCCCTTTCTCCGTACGGATTACTATGTATTGATACTTTGTCCACTAACAGGACACTGTTACTTGTGACATGCCCCTTGTATGGAGGTCCCCTAACATGTTGGCCTTGTATCAAAGGATAGTCCGAGGAAGGGCTTGGAAATTGTAGTGCATGCAGCTCTCACCAGTCGGAGCCAGGCGCTCTCTCCTTCCTCCCGTAGAACTACAATTTTTCATTTCATACGTCCTGACAAGTACCTTTATTGAACAATTTCACAATATACCACAATCTACAGTCTAATAACAACGCTATATGATCCTTGCTATTAACATGTAGCATACCTGTAGTTGATAAATACACACTCAGTTTTAAATTACAAACAGACATTAAGGATTCTTGTTTTCAGCTAATTCCTGCTTTTAGTCAGAACCTACTCACTCTTTTCCTTTCATGGGGCCTTCAGGTTGGCGTTTATTTAAGAAGGTGTGAAATTACATTGAAGTTATAGCCACGTAGAATCGGGTAACATCATTAGGGAAATTTAGCAACCACAACGCACCAACACAACACTAACGCATCCACTAACTATTTGTACATTATTACCGTTGTGGGGATATCTCGAGAGGCCTGGCCTAGCCTAGCGCCTCTCGAGATATCCCTACAAGTTGCTACAACGGTAATAATGTACAAATAGTTAATGGATGCGTTAGTGTTGTGTAGGTGCGTTGTGGTTGCTAAATCTCCCTATTATCATTAACATAGTAGCTCCAGATTCCTTAACATACATTGGCGTTTCGGTTTAAACCATAATTCTCTCTCGGTTTTTTATTAAGAAGGACTTTAATATATATTTTGCTTATATTTTTACTTTACATTTATATATCTCATGTAGACAGTTGTTCTAATAGTTTACCACTCTATTCCATGGTTACAGCCAGAAGACCTGGAACTTATCCAGAGGCCAGTCTACAAATTTTGTCATCCTCCATAAAATATTTAATTTTAAAGACATAAAACATAAAATATTTAAAGACATAAAACAGGTTATAAAACACATAATATAAAACTCACTGATATCATCATTCATGATATCAAAATATAAGATATACGATCCTGAGTCTTATAGCACCGTCAGTTAATTTAAATCGATATTTTCTAGATATTTGCCAACATCGTTATACACTAGAATATGTTTGGGACTGAGACAAGTATTTTATACAGTGCAGACATTTTATTCACTAGAATATGTATACGACCAGAGACTCTCCATTTAGAGTCTCTGATAGGACTAGACGAGTCTCAAGGGTGGTCTCCACTGGCTGCGGTAAGCTCTGCAGTAAGCCTTGCGATGGTTTGTGCTCGTTCTGTAGGTGGAGAGGAAAGGCGAGGTCCTTGCCTACATGGTCAGTGAACGATGTAGGCAGGACCTCGCCACTCCTCAACAGCATATCACCATCGCAAGGCTTACCGCAGAGCTTACCGCAGAGCTTGCCGCAGAGCTTACCGCAGCCAGTGGAGACCACCCTTTATAGTGCATTTTTTATTGCATATAATAGGATTTTGATTTGATGACGAAGTGACATCGACCTTGACGTCTTTTAGTTCACCTGTATATAGTAAACAATCATGTCTTAATGCTCCCTATCAAACACGTCACAGACTGATAAATGATAGCCTTCAAAGTTGTACAGCAGCCAGGGTCAAATTGTTAGAAAATGTACAATCAGCAGCTCTACAAATTTGGTAACTTCTGCTAAATTAGACTGAACATTATTAATGATGGGTATATCAGAGTATCTCTGGCGTTGTGTTGATAAAAAAAATGTCTCTTTCATTGCGTTAAACTGCATTTCAAACGTCACTTTTCTCTTAAATTAGGGTCATTTGAAAGAATTGTTGAAGGTGAATTGTACATTTTGTGAAAATCTGACCCATTAAGGCATTTTCCCATCCGCCTGGATTTAATGAATAAGCACATTTGTCATCGGATCGGTGTTAGACTACCGTGCCTCTTGTAAAAAATGTACTTCTTGCGAATTCTGACACAGAAAATGTGAGTGATAATGGATCTACCTTACGCTAATCAATAATGTACTTGTGTCTCTATCCACTTTGATACGCAGTATTAATGCATCTCATATGTTCATAAAGAATATAGCTTTTCTGTTCCCAGTGGCGCCCCAGTCACTTAATAAATGTCACCGATGTAATTCTCGCTCAGCGAATCTCATCATGCACTCGCAGTTGCTCTAGTCTTTGTTTCAGTCGTTTTAATTCTTCAAAACTTTGTCAAAATTATTGATGTTTTCAAAAGCTCTTATTTTCAAAATTGCTAACATTTTTAAAGAGTATACTTCAAGGATATTTTCAGAATTAATATAATTTTGTAAACCGATTCTTTAAAGTTATTCTTAAACTTGCGTAATTCAAGTCTTTATTTTGATTTGATTGGGTTTCTTTAAAACTAAATTTAAAAAAATTGAAATCAAATCATACATAATTTCCCATGTACCTTGATTGTTACACAGTGCCCGGAACAATAGTTAACACTACATAATTCCCCATGTACCTTGATTGTTAAATATTGTTCTTTGGAAGACCACCATGCCTAGCCCGTTTATTCCACATAAGGGTCAGATCGTCAGAAAATGTACAATTGGCAGCTCTACACATTTAATAAACTATGGTGAATTAAGGGTGGTCTCCACTGGCTGCAGTAAGCGCTGCAGTAGGCCTTGCGATGGTTTGTGCTGGTTCTGTAGGTGGTGAGGAATGACGAGGTCCTTGCCTACATGGTCAGTGAATCATGTACTCAGGAACTCGCCACTTATCACCAACACAACACCATCGCAAGGCTTACCGCAGAGCTTACCGCAGAGCTACCCGCAGTCAGTGGAGACCACCCTTTAGCCTGTAGAATGATAAATACCAGGTATATCTGGGTATATTTGGTATTGCATTGATTAAACAAATCTGTTCTGTTATGTGAAACTGTATTTTGAACCTCATTTTTGCCTTAAATTTGGATTATTGGAGAAGATTGGAGAAGACGAATTGTACGTTTTCTGACGATCTGACCCAGAATAATCATACCTGTTTAACACAAAGTTCATGATATTTGCAAAGTTATATAAATGTTGGGGCTGTATTAATAGTATGAATGTATACTTAATTGATTGATAATACTATGCTATGACAATAGATGGATGTTTTTAGCTTTATAATGTCAAAATATAAAGGAAAGTTCCCACAAGTATCTATATTCTAATTTTGTATTGAGGAGTGATATCACAATACATACGTTGTCTTCACAGTTGGACCTGATTCAAAATGTAAAGTTTTATTTTGTTTTAAGTTTTTATTTTTAGTTACTCTGTGGTCAATTAACATAGCATCACATTTGGATCCTTTTATCGTACAAAACTTCTATATCAAACTCTTTAATGAATATCTACATTGAAACGATGACATTCTATACTCCATCCCGACAAGAATGATAGTAATATGACATTATTATACGGACAATAAAATCCATACAAATAAAAACCCAACCCCAGTGCACCGTGAGTGTCCTTATTTGTGCATTATTATTCATCACATCACTATATGGCCATTTCCACCAGTTTGGCGACTTTAAATGTAAGCCACACTTTATCAAAGAAGGTAGCTTTGAGCAACAAAATATCGCAATATATGATTATTTATATAAATTTGGGAAATATATGATATAACTAGTAGGGCATATATACTAAATGTCCACAAAATATCAAATAGAAAAAATAATTTTAGTTTTACCATGGTCACAAAGCCCTCAGAGTTAAAATGTCGTCAAATTGGTGGTAATAGCCCTATATACCTATGGTTTACCTTATAAGATTCGTTGTCAAATAAAATCAATTTGTTGTAAATTAGATAGGCAACCGATTGAACCATTCCCAGCAAATAAGATTCGTTGTCAAATAAAATCAATTTACCAGCTATTGTAAATTTGATAGGCAACCGATTAAACCATTCCTAGAAAACAAAACCCAAAATATTCCGTGCATTCTTCCTATTATATGGGTCAGATTTTCAGAAAATGTACAATTCACCTTCATAAATCCTCTCAAATAACCCACATTTTAAGAAAAAAATGACCTTCAAAATGCAATTTAACATAGCAGAACTGATACTATAAATCAATGTGATACCAAATATACACAGATATACCCAGTATTCATCATTTTTTAGCCTAATTTAGCCTAATTTCCTAAATGTGTAGAGCTGCCAATTGTATATTTTCTGAAAATCTGACCCATATATTGATATAGATGCCATGGTTTTCCCCATACAATATACCAAAAGTTATACCTTCAATACTAATCATGATTTATGGTCAAGTGAGAGACATTGTATATGGCCGATGGGTAATATATGGCTGTCCCAATAAGGCTCAGGTTAATTTGCGCACATTGTTACTTTGCTTGGTTCATATGGGGTTCTGGCTTCTCACCATATCTTCATTACATGTACGTGTAGCCGCCGGTGGTTGGTAATCTCCGTTTATGAACAAGTGGGTCAGATTTTCAGAAAATGTACAATTGCCAGCTCTACACATTTTGTAAATTCTGCTAAATTGGGCTGAAAAAGGATGAATACTGGGTATATCTGAGTATATATGGTATCCCATTGATTTAAAGTATCAGTTCTGTTATGGTACATTTTGAAGCTCATTTCTGTCTTAAATGGGGGTTATTGGAAAGGATTGGTGAAGACGAATTGTACATTTTCTGAAAATCTGACCCATGTGCAATCTCATTCTCTTATGATCTGTGTTTAATCAGAGGACTACAGCCTTGGGTGCCTATATTAGAAACATTGATATGTGCCTCTACCTTCATATATATATATATACATATACTGTAAACGTATTAATGTTCGCGCAGTATTTATTTTCGCCCACCTTTGTGCGTGAAAATAAATCCTGCGCGAAAGGTTTAATTATTGCATAAACAAAGTGTGAGACTTCCTTGCTGCATGAATTTAAATCCGCGCGAAAACGTGTCAAAGTGCTCGAAAAATTTATCTGCGCGAAAATAAATACGTTTACAGTACTTTGATTTATTTTCTTGCCTACTCAAAAATAATATGTCTCTTCTCCATTTCTGTCTGTCTGTCTGTCTGTCTGTCCAGTCTAGGCCCAAAGATGAGTGAGCCCCTTCAAACGGAGGGACAGATTCTCGCCTCAAACGGCAAAGTGCCATTATCATTCCATTAAGACCGGAAAATGTCATTATAATCCCATTAGAATGACAGGAAACCGATTAGCGCAGTAGGCGTCTAATCACTGACATAACTTTCTTATCTGATCTGAGGGTTTGGGCCTGGACTGTGTCTGTCTGCCTGTCTATCTTTCTCTCTCTCTCTCTCTCTCTCTCTCTCTCTCTCTCCTCAGTCTCTTTCTCTCTCTCCTCAGTCTCTTTCTCTCCTCAGTCTCTTTCTCTCCTCAGTCTCTTTCTCTCTCTCCTCAGTCTCTTTCTCTCTCTCCCTCTCTCTTTCTCTCTCTCCTCCGTCTCTTTCTCTCTCTCCCTCTCTCTCTTTCTCTCCCTGTGTCTCTCTCTCCCCCTCTCCCCTCTCTCTCTATCTCTCTCCCTCTCTCTCCCTGTGTCTCTCTCTCTCCCCCTCTCTCTCTCTCCCCCCTCCCCTCTCTCTCTATCTCTCTCTCCCTCTCTCTCCCTCTCTCTCCCTCTCTCTCCCTGTGTCTCTCTCTCCCCTCTCCCCTCTCTCTCTATCTCTCTCCCTCTCTCTCTCTCCCCTCTCCCCTCTCTCTATCTCTCTCCCTCTCTCTCCCTGTGTGTCTCTCTCCCTCTCTCTCTCTCCCCTCTCCCCTCTCTCTATCTCTCTCCCTCTCTCTCCCTGTGTCTCTCTCTCCCTCTAAACTATGCAATTTTAACTGGAGAAGACCCTTGGAGAGTCGTATACCTTAACAAGCATTGATAAAACTATAAATATTGAAATTCTGAATTTTCATTTTTATGGCCGCTTTAATCTAGTTTAAAGTTTCCTGACCTTTTCTTAGAGCTGCCCTTCAAATATTTCTTTCAATTAGTGAGGATTTTTATTCATTGAACAAAATGAGAAAATGGGTCCCTGACATTTTGTTTTCAGGACTAGTTGATTGTCTTTTGCATCATTACTATTGATAACTTTTATTATCTTAAGTGAGGAATGTCGTAATATAATTCCTGTGCACCGCAGATCTTCCAATAGGGGACTTGCATGTGCCACTGCGCATGTCTGTTGCAGTGCATTCTGGGATGGATTTTGTTGAAATCTGACATACAAATATTTGGCAACATTTTTATCGAAAATTGCAAGAATGTTTTCACCAATATCTTAGCTTGTGTAAATGATCTATGAAAACCAAATGCATGATGGGAAAGACGTGAAGAGTCTTGTGTCAGGGAAACATGTACATGTATAACACATGGATATTGACATTAGGGCATTAATAAATATCCCATGCTGAACATGACATGTTTTCTATAGACTTTACACTGTACCATTAGTCCCATAATTCCATACGAATCAAGATTCAAAATGGCGGCTATGCAAATCCCCTATTATTTTTTGTAAAGAGCCCCTATTATTGTAGTCCCGGTTTAATAAATCCCTTGATTTGAGATCTGCTCAGCTGGTCTTCTAATTTTTTTTTATTGTTATTAACATTCTATACAGACATTTCAATACGACTTAGTAGACAAGCGATTGGAATAGCATGGATGAAACTGCGTATATTTAAAATACATGCCTAGATCTATGTTAGGTATGGAATTGAAAACCGTGCGTGAGCTGTTACAAATAGAATAGGTTTTGAACTTTCAAATGTTACCACAAGAAAAGGTCAAAGTTGTGCAGTAACGAGGGAGGTATTTCTGAAACCAACGAGCTTATTTAATTTAAATGTATTACATAGGCCATTAACGATCTAAAAGGGAACCTTACGCCCTTATCAACACATTTCGCCCTTATCAACACATTGAAGGTAGAGAAGAAGGGAGAGAGAGACAGAAAAAGGGAGAGAGAGATAGAGAAGAAGGGAGAGATAGAGAAGAAGGGAGAGAGAGATAGAGAAGAAGGGAGAGACACAGAGAAAAAGAGACAAAGCCATCGGGAAGCATGTATATTTTGGTATAGCATTACTATGTAAGACTTGTATAAGTTATCCTGAACTCCTTGTTAAGTAACCATAGATCAAACATTACTGTTTCACATACCGTGAGCCCATATCCCATTATATTAATGGCCTCAATAGTATCATTTGTCAGGTGTTTACCACAATTTGCCTTGTTATTATACGTGCATCTCTCTTGAGAGGTGCTATAATTGGGGTGCAATAAAAATGTCTATATAGTACACGTGCTATATGGGTCAGATTTTCAGAAAATGTACAATTGGCAGATGTACACATTTAGTAAATTCTGCTAAATTAGGCTGAAATGTGGCCAATACTAGGTAAATTCGAGTATATTCGGCATTGCATTCATTCTAGCAATCTGTATGGTTATGTTGAACTGCATTTTGAACTTTATTTTCGTCTGAAATTTGGGTTATTTGAGAAGATTGGTGAAGTTGAATTGTACATTTTCTGAAAATCTTACCCATATGAACTATTTCGTCACCAAGTCGGCTTCCTTTTTCAGATTTACACATGATACATTTGTGATTACACATCAAGTTTTATGCCCATATAATAAATATAGAATGGAACTTGCCGGCAATAATCGAAAATTTATTGGACGTGATTCGTCCGCATAAGATATATAGAATTGTTTGATGTCACTTGTCTGAGGATATGCTGTATACAAATTCTAGATAGAAAATAAAAATAAAGAATATTTTTGTAGAAATAGAGCAAATGAGTAATCGCTCCGTTTTCCACTAATATAATAATTAGCAAAATATATATGGTGTACAGACTGGAAATAAAGATTAATAAAATACAATGCAATAGTTTAGAACCTACACCAGCCGCTATGGGTAAAATCGCCAGAAAATGTACAGTTCTCCTTCACCAATTCTCTCAAATAATCCAAATTTAATACCAAAATAAGGTTCAAAATTCAGTCCAACATAACCGAACAGATTGTTTGAATTAAAGCAATATCAAATATACTCAAATATACATAGCTTTGACCATTGCTCAGTCTAATTTAACAACATTTACTAAATATATAGATCTGCCAATTGTACATTTTCTGAAGATCTGGCCCCTATAGAACTAAAAGGTAAACTTCATTTAGTCGATGGTGCATTATTTATTTTGTAGGGTTAAGCAAAGCTCCCTCTTGGGAGCATGTTCGACTCTGGACGATTTTAGACTGACTTTCAAACAGACAGCACGTTTTTACTACCTGCCAATTACCCTGTATTAGCAGGAGGCTATTGGTTGTTGGGCTCTAATTAAGATTTACTAGCACATTTATATGTCTAAAAGAGTGCTGGGGGAATTAGATAAGTATATATTTGCTGCTGTCGGTGGTCAGATTTTCAGAAAATGTACAATTGGCAGGTCTACACATTTAGGAAATTCTGCTAAATTTGGCTGAAAAATGATGAATACCGGGTATATCTTCATATATTTGGTATCACATTGATTTAAAGTATCAGTTCTGTTATGTTAAACTGTATTTTGAAGCTAATTTTTGTCTTAAATGTGGGCTATTTGAGAGGATTGGTGAAGTCGAATTGTACATTTTCTGAAAATCTGACCCATGTATATATTTGCTGCTGCCGGTGTTTTGGGGCCCTCCCCTCCTCAGTCTATTTCCCTACAGAAAAGGTTTTTGTCTGGTGGCTGTGGAACGCAAATGCTGTATTCCGTTTTTTAATAAATAGCTTATTTGTGATGTGTTTCGGGAAAATGAGTCACAAGTCGCTGAAATGGTATTTTCCAAAGTGATTTATTTACAAGATCTCTTTGTTGGAATATTCTGATATTTAAACGGTTTAGCGCCTTAAGTCCTATGAATACATGTCCCAAATTTCTGGACAGTGTATTCAATATATTCTTGCGTTTCGAATGTCACCCTAAGGAGTACATTTAATAACTTAACTGGTAAATTCCCACACAGAAATATTGCAAACGTTTATTTTTTTCAAACATAAATTTACATATCAAACATAAAATATAGAAACACTTCTTAGATGTCCTTAATGTTTACCATTATGTTTATCATTTGAATCAGCTTGATCTCATCTTTTCAAATATGATGATATCTCAAAAACACAATTTTTGCGACTTGTGACTCATTTTCGTGTAACACATCACATTTTATTGGTAATGCTCTTCCCCCAGGACTGTGCATCATTTTATTTTTGGTCAACGTATTCATTATTCCGGGTAGTAACAATTGAATTGAATTGAATTGAGAAAAACTTTTATTTACAATAATCATGTAATTCTGTAGACTGAATAAATCACTCAAGTCGTCATCTTCGGTTTTTTCATCTTATTTATCTTAACTGGGCCAATATTTCACCTCGTAGTGGGCTTCTCCAGGGACAATGACAGCTCGTAGGTTTTGAAGGATTTTTTATACACTAGAAATGTGTAACGAATGTGTAAGGGGGGTTGCACATAATCATGTTTCATGAAATTAAAAATGAAAATCAAGTATTGTACACTTTCTATTGAAATAACATTTTGAATCCCAAGTGCATCATTGAAGTGAGGACAATGCGCGTTTTTCTTATGAATAAACTATTCAATTATACATGGGTGAAGTCGCCAGAAAATGTACAATACAGCTTCACCAATCCTTTCAAATAACCCAAATTTAAGACGAAAATAAAGTTCAAAATACAGTTCAACCTAACCAAACAGATTGCTAGAATCAATGCAATGAAGAATATACTCTAATTTACCTAGTATTGACCAAATTGCAGCCTAATTTAGCAGAATTTGCTAAAAACGTACAGCTGCCAATTGTACATTTTCTGAAAGTTTTACCATGTGCAGTAAATTGGGTCGTTTAATAGTTTATTGATGCATATGAATCCTATGGTTTTATTCGAGTAGTGACTCCAATCGTCATCTATAGAAATATTCTGCATCCTTTAAAGTAAAATTATTCAAGACAGGTTTAAATGTCTCTCACAGTTGTATATTCAAGGTTGTTCATGTATTGCTTATACCAAGTTCACTGGATGCTAACGGTTCTGTGAAAACTAAGGCTATACAATTCACTTCAAAATATTATTTATTCATACCTAAGGGGGACGTACAAATAGGAGCCATACTTTTTTTTAAAAAGACCTTTCTGGGCTTCTAGTAATGTTTATGGACTGGAAGGAAAAAAGAATTTTTCATTTCTAATTACAAAATAATGACAATATTTTAACTTTAGCAAGGACATTTTTTTTATCATAATAAAAAATAATTGTATAAAGGAAATCTGCACCTCCACCTTAAACTTCGTTCGGTTTTTGCTTTTGGCTTGTATTCATACAGTTACATGGTAATTCAGACGTTTAATCCTGTTGGTGGTCTTCTTCAGAATATTATTACATAATTATGTATGTGATTTCAGGGGTGCTATTCAGGAGTGCTATTTGAAAAGTCAAATAGTACCTATGTGCTATTTGAGCCAAATATCCTCAAGATTGATGGAAAGTAGGGTAAAATACTATATTAAAGTTGAGTTCTCTTGTTGATTTAGTATGTAATAAATACCTAATAGCACTCTGTTAGATTTGTAATCGATCTCAACGTTGGGTCAAATTGCACTCCACTTCTTTGGGGTGTAGTGCGATTCGACCCAACATCTCAATCGATTACAAACCTCCAACATATCATTAGGTATAATTATTACATACGTATGGGATTTCAGGGGTGCTATTCAGGGGTGCTATTTGAAAAGTCAAATAGCACCTATGTGCTATTTGAGCCGAATATCCATAAGATTGATGGAAAGTAAGGTAAAATACTATTAAAATCGAGTTTTCTTGTTGATCTAGTATGTAATAAATACCTAATAGCACTCTGTGCGATTTGACCCAACGTCTCGATCGATTACAAACCTCCATTGTGCCATTAGGTATAAATACAAAATAATATACGATAACCAAAATGAAATAAGGCAGTGATTCATTATTGATGATACAATTTTCATATCTGGGAAACAAAAACCAGAATTTTCAATCAGAGAAACGATTGCTGAAGTTTAGAACGTCCATGTTTCTAAACATATATTCAGAATATTGTTGCTGTCGTTTGTGTAAAAATAAAATGTGATGGAAGCCTTCATCCTTAGACAGATGCAGAGACGTGGATTAACGAGGCCAAGTGTGGCCAGAGGTATTTCTGAGTGAGAGAAATGATTGGCAAAATCAGACTGGGTAATGGGATGTGCTACTTGTTTACTTGCCTCACGCCTGTCTGGTGCTATATGGGTCAGATCTTCAGAAAATGTACAATTCACCTTCGCCAATCTTCTCCAATAACCCACATTCAAGACAAAAATGAGCTTCAAAATGCAGTTTAACATAACAGAACTGATACTTTAAATCAATGCGATACCAAATATACTCAGATATACCCGGTATTCTTCATTTTTGCCTAATTTAGGAGAATTTCCTAAATGTGTAGAGCTGCCAATTGTACATTTTCTGAAATCTGACCCATAGGTGGTGGTGATCATTGTTCACCTATATAAAAGCTAGATTCACAATCACAAAATGAATATCTCTCATCATTGGAAAAGGTCAGGAGACATTAGTAGCATTAGTGAATAGCTAGAAACTGCAGTGGGCAGAATAACCATGGCAATTTGTATATGAATTAAACCCGTGAGCCAACTTCACAATTATGTTTCACCTTATTGTTTGACTTGCTGTATAAACATCCTAAATTAAAAAAAATAAAAATTATTATACAACTTTTATTCAGTAAACATATGTTGTGTCCTAGAGTCGTCATTTGTATGATACATGTAATATTACAGACTTTTCCTCTTTTTTTGCACATCTTACACATAGCCAAAATACATTACTAAGACACCTTTTTCTATTACCAACCAGATATTCCTATTCCTGGAACAGACAGTTTCATGGCACCAACAATTTCTTCATTACTGAGATCTTTTCTCCCATTACAAGAAGTCTTTTTACTATTACCACTCCCCTATTACCTATGACCTGTGTCATCTGCTGCTATGACGCATTGCAGTTGGTCTTTTTAAAATATGACAGTGAGGATTTCTTCCTTTTTTGCTCCTTTCCTCAGTGTCATGGATAGACTTGGGCACCTTGATTATTCTTATAATCTAAATAATATCAATATATACAAATAAATGCAATTTATCCACACACAACCACTATTTCCTGGGCATTACCTACAAAACAACTAATTTTTCTTTAACAGAAATGAAATGTATCATATAATAACCAACTTTACTTTGGTCGGACTTCTGGTCTATGAGAATAGCCTAAGGGACTCAGTGCTAGTCTACTAGCCACTTTTCAGACACCACATAGTAGTACATGAAAATGAGCAACTGACTCTGGCATAAGAAAGATGGCTATGTTGATACCTCTGTGAGAGAAAGGAAAGAAAGTATGTCTTCGGATATTATGATATCCATAAGTCATGTTGATTATGTGATACCGTATTTCACTGATAGAACGCCCGGACGTTTATATTTTTCAGGACACCCTTACCCCCGGCGTTTTTTCGAGGCAGGCGTTTATACGGGGCAGGCGTTTATTGTTTTATGTTAGTGGAAACAAGACTCATCTTATTTGCAATCCAGCTAATGACCTCCTACTGCTTAAAGATATTTGTTTCAAAAGGTATCCTCCTGCCTTTTAATTAGCAACTTCAAGTTATGTAAAGAACAACATAACAGAGAACTGTCTGCCATTAATTCATACCCTTTAGAAAACAAGCAGCCATTCCATAACAGTGAGATGTTATCAAATCTATGTTGTTGCCACTTTCCACAACAGGGGCAATATAACCAATTATCCAAAGCAGTATATTAAGATATAACTAAACGCGAGCTGCATATGGGGCAACGTATTCACAAAACGCAAGTGACTTTTGGTGAGTGTCTTTCACAAGTGCTGAAGGCACGCGTGAAAGACACTCACCAAAAGGCACGAGCGTTTTGTGAATGCGTTGCCCCATATGCAGCTCAAGTTTAGTTATATTTTTATGCCATGATATATATTTAAGAGTTATTTAAGAGTTATTTAAGAGTTATTTACCTTCATTTCATGTCTCGCAACCCTCTGACTCGGCAAAAACAAGCGCCTACAACGTTGCGTCATGAAATGAGCGTCATTGATTGGCGCAGCTAGAATTACGTAACCAATCAAAATAGCGGGAGTAAATTGGTTGCATTCGAAAAGCGGATTCCGCTAGTGAAATCCAGGCATGTTTATGCCATGGTCTAATCTGGCCATGTTTTTGTGGATACGCACAGCTATCATGGCATAAACTCTTTGATCAGGACCCGGCATTCATTCGGGGCCGGGGTTTATTTATTTCATGACGTTAAATGACCCTGCGCTTTTTCGGGGCAGGCGTTTATTTGGGACCCAGCGTTCTATCGGTGAAATACGGTATGTTGGATATTTACTATGACACATTTTTATCCTGATAGTTTGGGGACAAAACAACATATATACATAATTGTAAATCAAGAAAATGGCAAGCTCCTTCTCCACTGGAGATCTACCAACTAAACTAAACATCGGTAATAAGATATTTTGAAATCAGGAATAAATGTACAATACTGAATAGTCGGTTAGTGTCAGTGTCATTAGTGTTGGTATTTCTTATTTGAAGAATGGTAAATATATAGGCACCAGTTTAGACATGATATGGCTCTAAAGAGCATATCCTGTTAAGTCTTTGTATCTGTTAAACTAGATTAAAGCAGGCCTAAAAACGAAAATTCAGACATTCATGTATGGGCCTAGACTGTATTGGTAGGTGTATTTTTAAGAAATCAACACCAGCCATCAGACCATCTTTTGCTGGTGAGCATCTCTATCCTTTTATCAGTCTAGGCCCACAGTCCCTTCAAACGGAGGGAAAGCCTCTCGCCTCGAACCGAAAAGTGCCTTGTCCTGGGTAAGACCTTAAAGTGCGTTTCTTCTCTTTCTCTTCCTTCTCTATCTCTATTTCCTGGGTATGATCATAAACTGCCTCCCTCTCAGCTCTCCCGCCCTTGATATAACCATATTAAATGTGTTGATAAGGGCGTAAAGCAACCAATCTCTCTCACTCACTCACTCACTCACTCACTCTCAGCTCTCCCGCCCTTGATATAACCATATTAAATGTGTTGATAAGGGCGTAAAGCAACCAATCTCACTCACTCACTCTGAAAAGTGCCATTATAATTTCATTAAGACCGCAAAATGTCATTATAATCCCATTAGAACACCGAGCCCTAAGCCAGGAAACCGATTAGCGAAGTAGGCTTCCAATCACTGACATACCATTCTTATCTAATCTGAGGGTTTGGGCCTGGACTACTCCGACCTTTTATCATCTCTAACCGTGTCCTGGGTGACCCCTGTGCCTAGTGGCACATTCATCTTCCCTCCAGTGTTTCTCCGGCCTCTGGCCACTGACCAGCCCGTAATAGATCTGGTCATTCTTGACCAGGTGCCCTCGGACCATTGTACCAGTAATGACGATGGCATGTGTACCCACTATCGAAACGGGGACAACTCTATGCCTCAGCGTTAGCCTGTGCTTGAGAAGGTGTGCCCATGCGGAAAGCCTTTGTCCGTGCGATTCCCCGCGTCTGAAACCTTAGAGGGAAGCACACAGGAGGAGGTTAGCTTACCCTGGAGCAATCTACATGCACTCCATCGGGGTAAATTTGTGATGTATGTACACAGGAAAATGAGTCACAAGTCGCCAAAAATGGATTTTGAGATAGCATCATATTTGAAAAGATGAGATCAAGGGGATTCCAATGAATGTAAACATTGGGATATCTAATAAATGGATTTTGAGATAGCATCATATTTGAAAAGATAAGATCAAGCCGATTCCAATGATGGTAAATATTAGGACTACTCTTAATAAGTTCATCTATATTTATGTATGCATGAAAAGAAAGCTAGTGATATTTCTTAATTTGGTACAGTCTAAAATCTAGATGTGTACAGGAAAATGAGTCACAAGTCGCAAAAAAATGGATTTTGAGATATCATCATATTTGAAAAGATGAGATCAAGCCGATTCTAATGATAGTAAATATTAGGACTAATCTTGATAAGTTCATCTATATATATATTTATGCATGAAAAGAAAGTTAGCGATATTTCTTAATTTGGTACAGTCATTCACTATAGTAAAGAAGGTAAATTTAGTTAAATATACACCTTATAGTAACCTCAGATATGCATAGATATATTCAATACACAGTCTTTAAATTTGATACATCTATTCATGCTACTAGAAGCTCTTAGTACCCCAATAATGAAAACATTCTGAGCAAGGGTAAAAAAATATCAATTTTGCGACTTGTGACTCATTTTCCTGTAACACATCACATTTATTCTGCTGCCCCTCCAAGCCTCTCCTCCTCTGATTGGATTAAATCGCCAGAAATTCCCCTTCACAATCCTCTAAAATAATCCAAATTTAAGACAGAAATAAGCTTCAAAATTCACTCCAACATAATCAAACAGATTGTTTGAATCAAGGCAATATAACATATACTCAGATATACCTAGTATTGACCATTTCTCAGTCTAATTTAAAAGAATGTACTAAATATGTAGATCTGCCGATTGTACATTTTCTGAAGATCTGGCCCGATTACTCAACCCATGACGTGGCCGTCTCCATCAAATTAAACTCTGACAATATTTAATTGCCATCTTTCCTCAGCGGATAGCTTGACTGGCATTTGAGCTTCAGGGGAATTATATTATTTATTTAGGCAAATATAAAGGATGTGGTATGATTTAAATGATTTTGACTGGTCGGCCTATTTGAGGGGAAAACAAATATTTCCTTGAGGAGACTTCACGAGGATTTGGACATTTGAAGGGCGTGAGAATGACTGTAGTTCATACTCTACTAGGGACAGGTCAGCACAAAATGTACAATCGGCAGGTCTACACATTTAATAAATTCTACTAAATTAGGCTGAAAAACTATAAATATTAGGTATATCTGAGTATATTAAGTATTGCCTTGATACAAGGGATCTGTTCAATTAGGTTGAACTGTATTTTGAATATTATTTATGTCTTAAAATTGAGTTATTTAAGGGGAATGGTGAAAAGGAGTTGTACATTTTCTGACAATCTGACCCACTAGTAGATTTATGTGTTCCAATTTGTGGCCAATAACCTTTCGTCGGAGATGGAAGCTTTTTGCATTCTATTTCAATCCCTGGTTTATTTTTTGTTTCAACCTTGAACGGCTCGGAAAGTTTCTGCTCAGATGTAAAATCTTTAGTCACGTTTCTTTAAAGATTATGTGTCCATAATTCTTGTCAAGTTCAACTTGCTTAGACAGAATCTATTTTTAAATGATAAAAATAGGATTTCCTTACTTTTGAATTTTGTTTTATTGTTTTCAATCAGTAACTCATCTGTGCGTGGTTAAAGGGGACAGGTTTCTTGCAAGTAGATAGAAAAGGAGACACTCCTTCTACCGGTAAATAGTGAGAATAAATGAAGCCTTTTAGCGGACAAGCAAGTAGCATATGATATATAGATCATGAAGCATAGGATTGTATTGAAAAACATATTCTTGGCCTTGTAGAGTCATTTGCTTTTTGGGACCAACAGAGTCTAAACTACGTGTGATTACTGCTAAAGATTTGTTCTTACTAACAACGGTATATGGGTGAAATCGCCAGAAAATGTACAATTCGCCTTCACCAATCCTCTCAAATAATCCTAATGTAAGACAAAAATGAGCTTCAAAATGCAGTTTAACATAACAGAACTGATACTTTAAATCAATGCGATACCAAATATACTCAGATATACCTAGTATTGACAAATCTTTAGTCTAATTTAGCAGAATGTCCTAAATGTGTAGAGCTGCCAATTGTACATTTTCTGACGATCTGACCCATATATGTGTGAGAGCACGGCGCTGGTGTAGGAGTATCTTTAAAATATGTATGTATTGTGTGTGTACTTATAACATTTTCTAGCAGATGTAATGTCTTATTTGTCTTTTTTAATATTATGCTATATTTCTGTATCTCTATTATCTATCTCTTACTCGAGACTTTTGTCAAATGTATATTATGATAAAATCAGGCTATACTGAGAACATTCGTGCTTTATGTATGGAAATGTACTAGATCCTGAATAAAATATTTTCAAATTAAATCAAATCAAAAAAGAATATAAAAGGTTCACAATCATGCGTAGTCTGCGTAGAAATGGCCCGTGTATGTGCGTACGCTGAGTCCGATCGTAGTAAGTAGTACAAGAAAAGTTGCCTTTGGCTATGGCAGTACAAATATACCAATACACTAGTGGGTCAGATTTTTAGAAAATGTACAATTCACCTTTACCAGTCCTCTCAAATAACCCACATTTCAGACCAAAATGAGCTTCGAAACATAGTTTAACACAGCAAAACAGATACTTTAAATCAAGTTGATACCAAATATACCCAGATACACTCGGTACTCATCATTTTTCAACCTAATTTAGCAAAATGTCCTTAATGTGTAGAGCTGCCAATTGTACATTTTCTGAAAATTCGACCCTATAATGTACTCTCCTACCTGTACCTATACACGATGAAAGCCCTACACACACACACAGCCGATTTGCCTCCCGATTGTCCCCCGATTTAGGTCTTCTGGTGAATCCTATGAGTTCATTTCTAATCCTTGTTTATGTTTTTGAAATAACATGAACAAGAATTGGAGATGAAATCAATAACCCAGATTTAAGACAGAAATGTGGCACCAATGACCCTTCATAAGGCATATTAATCGACAGTATATATAAGAATTTTTTATTTCTTGTTTGACATTTACAATAAAAGTATGTGAGAAAAAGGTTGTGATCTGTCAACACAATGTCTTCCCAGGTGTCCTTGGCATATTGAGATTTAGTTATGTAACAATAAAACTACCTTATCACAATACTGAAATGTTATAACCTTTTACAGAGATCGCATTTCAACTTTGAATGGATAATAAAACAATATACTATCTTGAGGAGGCTTTCGAGGCCCACCTTGTTGGTCTGTTAAGGGTGGTCTCCACTGGCTGCGGTAAGCTCTGCGGTAAGCCTTGCAATGGTGCTGTGATGGTGAGAAGTGGCGAGGTCCTGCCTACATGGCCAGTAATCCATGTAGGCAGGACCTCATCATTCCTCTCCACCTACAGAACCACCACAAACCATCGCAAGGCTTACCACAGAGCTTACCGCAGCCAGTGGAGACCACCCTTTAAGAATGGTCTTCACTGGCTGCGGTAAGCACTGTGGTAAGCCTTGTGATGGTGCTGTGAGGGTGAGAAGTGGCGAGGTCCTGCTTACATGGCAAGTGAACCATGTAGGCAGGACCTCATCATACCTCTCCACCTACAGAACCACCACAAACCATCGCAAGGCTTATCACAGAGCTTACCGCAGCCAGTGGAGACGACCCTTTTGTGGACACTAGCGTCATCCATAGCCTCCGTGCAATTGCCTGTATATATATCCATTATAGAGAGTTGAAATTGATCTGGGAGATCCATTATGATATCAAGTGTTATACGACTCACTGTTTTTCCTAATATTTCCAGTATGCTAAAATAGTAGAGGGTGAGTAAATTGTAGCCATGGGTTGGAATTTGCTGACTGTTGATATTTAAACCACTGAGAGGATTACCATCTAGGATTTTACTACTGTAAAAGCTGTATTAAGACCCTGTTAGAAGTCCCACCCCGATTTTGGGGTCATGGATTGTCATCTATATTAAATAAGGGGGTTTGCATTGCCACTACGCATGTCTGCTGCAGTGCATCCTGGGATGGATTCTGTTCGTATCTGACATACAAATATTTGGCAACATTTTTGTCTAAAATTGGAAGAATATTTTTAACCAATATCAGGGCTTGTATAAATGATCTATGAAAACCAAATTCATGATGGGAAATATATGGACTTGTGTTATGGAAACATGTAAAACACATGTAAATTGGGATCAGAGCATTTATAAATAGTCTATGCTGAACATGGCATTTTTTCTATAGATTTTAGACTGTGCCATTAGTCCCATAATTCCATGCGAATCAAGATTCAAAATGGCGGCTATGCAAATCCCCTATTAGACTTTTCCATGACCAGGAAGATTTCAGGTGCCTCACACCAGTATATGCCATTAAAATAGCTGGAGAATTTCCATACGTGAAATGTACGTTCCCAGCTGGATAAGGCGTTCCTTTGACATGCTGCCTTAACAGATTCGGGCTAATTGTCAAAGATTTTATTGTTTTATGTGTTTGATGATACGGGGAACAAACTAATTAGAACAAAAAATTTAGATACATTTTATTTCATAAAATGGTCAATATGAGTCATGGTTTCTCTCAGAAGCACAATGTGTTAAATGATATGGGTCAGATTTTCCTAAAATGTATAATTGGCAGCTCTACAAATTTAGGAAATTCTGCTAAATTAGGCTGAAAAATGAAGAATACTGGGTATATCTTGTGTCGTATTGATTTATAGTATCAGTTCTGCTATGTTAAACTGCATTTTGAAGCTCATTTTTGTCTTAAATGTGGGTTATTTGAGAGGATTGGTGAAGGCGAATTGTACATTTTCTGAAAATCTGACCCATATGTTTGTCTACATATTTAAAATTATTATCATTATTATTATTAACAGGTTTTATTCAAATAAAAAGCCCTTTGTGATAAGAACTGATTCACTATCAAAAATGATATTTTCCCAGTTATTGTCCCCCCAAAGTTGATTATTTTCTTTGCGCTACTGTATAATTCGCTGAGAACAACCATGAACGCTGTTAGTATCGAGTTGTTCTTTATGCATGCTTTGCTGCAAGATGAGCGATTGCGATACCGAGTTAGTGCGACCCTTCCAACCTGGCGACAATCAATTCCCATCGGAAGGTATGATCAAGCGGCGAGCGCTGTGATCAGGGTAATTAATCTATCTCTATCCAGTCGCTGGAGAACTTCTTCCACTTGGGAGGTGTATATATGTTGGTGATGTGTTACAGGAAAATGAGTCACAAGTGGTAAGAGTCACAAGTGGTAATATCGATTTTTTTAAAGATTTTTATTGCATACAATTTCGTGGACAGGTCCCGATATTCTCATGCGATACAAATAAATATTCAAAAAGTATCAATATTGTTGGTTTCGCATGTTAATCTTAGTAAATAAGTAAGTTTTTAACATTAATCATCCAGGTTTTTAAGGAAAATGAGCACATCAGATACTCTCTCCGAGCTCAATAACCCAATACAATATAGTATACAGTGTATGTACAACGGATAAATTTACCACCATTTTTTTTGTATCATGTATGCCACATTATCCGACAGTTGCCCAGTTACAGAGATAGAGCCACTCACATAGGCTAAAAACAACAATTTTTTCTATTACATGTACAAATCGATATTTCGCAATGTATTTTATTCACAGGATTTCCTTGTAGGAATGTTCTCATTTTGGGGGTGCTTAACGCTATTTGTAGCATAAATACATTTACCAAATTTCAAGAAAGTGTATTAAATATATCCGTGCATTTCAAAGGTGATCTTACAAAGCTCTCTGCGAAGCAAGTCAACAAATCCACAGGCATAGGCCTGCAGTGCGGAGGTAATGTCAGGGCTATTTTTGACGACTACATTTTTAATGTACGCGTATGATAGCAATATTTTTATTGCACCCCACTTATTTCACCTCTCAAGAGGGATGCGCATATAATAAATATATTTTTTTTGTAATAGAACTATTTTTACTGTACGAATACAATACAAATTCTAATTTGTTCTTGGGAATCAGAATAAAAAAAGTTTTTTTTTTCAATATTCATTTTTGCTAAGGGCATATAATAAATGATGAATGGGAGACGGTAATTGGATATAGCACCTCATTCCATTCTCTCTCTTATTAATATATGTATTCAGTATACTTTGGAGATTTGTGTGTGGGGAACGGTTTGCTGTGTGCCATCACTAATAAATATCAGCCAATGGTAATTAGGACAGACCTTTCATTTACGGGAGAAGATATTTTTTTAAAAAATAAAAATTTCAGATGACTGACGCGAAATGGACTACTATTACTGATTAAGCTTCAGACAGTTTCTACTCTTGATAATGATTGCAACTATCGTTGAATGATTTCACATAATACTGTCTACGCCTACAGGATATCAGGGGATTAGATATTTCATAGCACTAATGCTGCAGTCTAGGCCCAAAGATGAGAGAGTCCCTTCAAACGGAGGGAAAGCCTCTCTCCTCAAACCGCAAAGTGCCATTATAATTCCATTGAGACCACACAATGTCATTATAACCCCATTAGAACGCCTAGTCCTAGGCCAGGAAACCGATTAGCGAAGTAGGCATCCAATCACTGACATGCCATTTTTATCTGATCTGAGGGTTTGGGCCTGGACTGTACAGATATTTTGTGTACGTACAATCGCTGCTATTTTCCTTTCCTTCTCTTCCCGAGTTCTTAGATAACTTTTGTTTGTGCAGTTATATTTGGAAATAATTTCTCGACATCCAAAAATCTGCCTCTTTCTAAACCACAAGAAGGTTAATGTAGACACCAAAGGGAAAAAAATAAAAATTTATAGGGATAAGCTCACTAGAACAAAGTATTCAGTAGTAGTTGTTTATAGCCTGTTGATACTGTTCGATGAAATTACTTGCTATAATGTTCTTATGATTCGGAAATAATCGGGCAAGGCAAAAGCTTTTCCCAAACCGCAAAAAGAAAGAAAGAAAAAAGTCCCTTTCAGATTTCGTCACGTTACTCTACGTGATAACCCGCATGGCAATGTATTACATGGGTCAGACTTTTAGAAAATCTACAATTGGCAGCTGTACACATTTAGGAAATTCTCCTAAATTTGGCTGAGAAATGAAGAATACCGGGTATATCTGAGTATATTTTATATCGCATTAATTTAAAGTACCAATTCTGTTACGTTAAACTGCATTTTGAAGCTGATTTTTGTCTTAAATTTGGGTTATTTGAGAGGATTGGGGAAAGTGAATTGTACATTTTCTGAAAATCTGACCCCTATACCACAGTGCTTCTGTAACGAATGAGGACAGAGAGAGAGGGAATTTATGATATATTAACTCGGGTGTTACATCGAGGGCGATTTGGCAATATTTTATCTTACGTCTAGTGATCGTCCCAGAGGCGACAGAACGATGATATATCAGGCCCTATACATTGTTATACACTAATATAGCCAAGAAAGAGGATTACTCTGCTTGCCGAATCCACCCCTTAGAAGGCCATTGTTTTAGTTAATCACACTTATATGAATATGCCATTGCTCTGCTGGGACCCATCCCCCAGTCTCAGACAATACACGGAATGTGTATTCATGTATTTCTTCCGTACAAATGCCGCAGCTATTGCCTATTCTCTATGTGATAACTTATTCTTTCCCGGCGATATAAAGGCTTGGCTCTGTGTCTAGGAAAACAAACCGTTGCAACATCCATTAGGAATCGTATCCATTATGAATATCTCCATTACCTCCGGGAAAAGTTTGCAGGTTGGATAGGAAGCGGAAATATTGGATTGGAAAAGAGCGAGTGTTAGAGGTTTTGGACGTTGATTGCAGCTGGTTTGAAGGAGATTGAAAAAGCAAGACTTGAGAGAGGCCCCTAGCAGCAAGTGTAGCATAATGGCTGGGACAAATGTGACGTACCACAGGAAAATGAGTCACAAGTCACAAAAATTGGATTTTGAGATATCACCATATTTGAAATGATGAGATCAAGGGGATTCCAATGAATGTAAACATGAAGGACATCTAATAAGTATTTCTATCTTTTCAGTTTGATATTTTTATTTTTGAAAAAAAAAAGAAGTTTGCAATATTTCTGGGTGAACAATTACTAGTAAACTAAACTAAATATACTCCATATAGGATGATCTTAGAAACGCACTGATATATTTAATAAAATGTTTTGATATTTAGTACATGTATGTATTTATACAACCACAAGAAGTAGACACTATAAAAATGAAATTATTCCAACAAAGAGATCTTGTAAATAAATCACCTTGAAAAATATAAATCTTACGACTTGTGACTCATTTTCCTGTAACACGTCACTAACAAATAGGGGAGAAATATGGATCTATAGGAAAGAGTTCCTCTAAGGATAACGCAGATGAGATGAGGTCAGGAAATGTGATGTGTTTAGGGAAATAAGTCACAAGTCGTCAAATTAATATTTGATTGATTTGATTTGTAAAATATCTTTATTCAGGACTTAGGACATTCTAAGTATTTTGTCCACAACATATCGGTGTGGCAATGTTCTTAATGCTCCAAGTCGTATAAATACATTACCAAATTTCAGGATTGTATCAAATGTATCCATGTACTTCAAAGCTCATCTTATAGAGTATATTTAGCTACTTTACTAGTAATTGCCGACCCAGAAATATTGCAAACTTTTTTTTTCAAAAATAAGAATATCAAAATTAAAATAAATAAACACTTATTAGATGTCCTAATGTTTACTATCATTATAATCCGCTTGATCTCATTTTTCCAAATATAATGATATCTCAAAATCTATTTTTTGCGACTTGTGACTCATTTTCCTGTAACACGTCACATATAGGGTAGATATATGGATTTATAGGAAAGAGTTAAGGATAAAGCAGTGTTTGTGTTTGTTGATTGACGAGATGAGGTCAGGAATATTCCCTCAAGTTGTTTCCCTTTTTACGTGGACGTCACATAAACTTGTGATTGAACCCAGTCGTTTCCCATTTGACCCATCACTGGAGAAAGTGAGCTAAGGATGCTATAGATATAAACAATGCACGAAAGCTTTCACAAAACCAGAATACATCGAGAAGTCAAATTCACTTTAGACTGGACAGTGTCATAAATTTCCCTTTCCGCCATAAAACCTAGATATGTATGTAGTCCTGAGCCCCCTTTTTTCCTCCGACTATCAGCTTTTCCATTTCGGATTCTTTGCACTGGAGATTCGTATTAAAACTACTCGGTCTACCATCGGTCTCTGGTCCTATGTCGAGTGTTCCGAATTATGGCCTTTGGCTTTGTTGGCATTAGTCCTCTATATGGGTCAGATTTTCAGAAGATGTACAAATCAACTTTGCCAATTCTCTCAAATAACCCAAATTTCAGACGAAAATAAAGGTCAAAATACAGTTCAACCTAACCAAACGGATTGCTGGAATCAATGCAATGCCGAATATACTCAAATTTAACTAGTATTGACCAAATTGCAGCCTTATTTAGCAGAATTTACTAAATGTGTACAGCTGCCAATTGTACATTTTCTGAAAATCTGATCCATATAGGTTTGTATGATAAGATTTCTTGGTAGGACAGATAGCGCGAACTGTCACTCAGTTTTCTCCTCTCGGGCGCGTTCCAGACCTGGTTCAGAATGCTAAATGGGATACAGCGCATTTATTTTCTCCCAAACTATGTTTTGAGTTTGATATAAGAATTGATTGAAGAACAATCTGATGGTTTTGAAATATTGGACATAGAAAAATATGTACATGTATATATTCAGTCAATGCCCGGTTTATTTCGCAGGCATAGTATGCCATATACATTAACCTTCATGTACTGGGTTATGATATGCAGGTTACCACTCATACACGCTGGTGTATACAGTAAAAGTCATACGGTTCTTTGGTTGTTAATAGATAATAGATATTCACATATTTGTATCTTTATATTATCCTCTTTAAAACAACAATAAAAAATGTAACTGTCATTTATGAACATGGTTTTTTATTGTGAAATAAAGGAACCTTTAATTGGGGTTCATTGAATAATACTATTCTTATACGTTGACTAAACGTAATGGACCCTGCATTCTTTGCACCCCTCGGACACATGGGTAATATCTTTTGACAATTTATGTACAATCGGCAGATCTACATATTTAGTAAATTCTATTAAATTAGACTGAGAAATGGTTAGTACTAGGTATACCTGAGTATATTTGATATTGCCTTAATTCAAACAATCTGTCTGGTTATGTTGGACTTAATTTCGAACCTTATTTTTGTCTTAAATTTGGATTATTTGGGAGGATTGGTGAAGGGGAACTGTACATTTTCTGGCAATTTCACCCATATATATATGACGATGATTTCTTTATGACATATTGTCCCTAATCTCTCACTCACCGTTGGCAATAATTTCACAAAAGAAACTCACAAAATTCCATTGGGCTTCAAAACAAATTCCCGTCAATATCTCGATGCAATGTTTCCCAGAAGGACATCTCCTTTAGTGCCATAATTGCTGATTTATTTTTATGTAAGTCTACGTCGCAGTTTGATGGAGTTGCTTTGGGCGGACTCGTATATTGATTTCCAATAGTGAGATAAAACTAATAAAAACCCCGTGAGTGGCAGTCGCTCTTTTTTCTCCCTAAGTCTCTATATATTATGGTCAGTTTTTGGGACGCGTATTAATAAACTGACAAATATTGTTTGCTTCTTTGTTCAACTTCATGTTCTGACGCTGGAAATCACGGGTTCATTTTATGTCACTGTCACTTCTGTCAATTTTTTTCCGTTTATTGACTCGCGGTGTCCTTTTAACGCGGAGCGTAGTCAAATTCGGTGGCTGCGATCCTTCAGTCAGTGTCCGGTGGAGAAGGCTGATAGAGTACATGGGTCAGATTTTCAGAAAATGTACAATTGGCAGCTGTGCATATTGATTAAATTCTGCTAAATTAGGCTGTAATTTAGCCAATCTTAGGTAATTTCGAGTATATTTGGCATTGCACTCATTCTAGCAATCTGTTTGGTTAGGTTGAACTGTATTTTTAACTTTATTTTTGGCTTAAATGTGGGTTATTTGAGAGAATTTATGAAGGTGAATTGTACATTTTCTGAAAATCTGACCCACATACATGGGCCAGGTTTCCTAGAAATATACAATTGGCAGCTCTACATTAAATTCTGCTAAATTCTGGTGTAAAATATTGAATATTAGGTCTATCTGAGTATAATTATTTAGTATTGTGTTGATTCAACACATCTGTTCGGTTATGTTCAACTGCATTTTGATCCTCGTTTTGTTCTTAAATTGTGGTCATTTGAGGAAATTGATGGAAGGTGACTTCACCCACGTGAACTGCAATGCAAGTGTAATTGCCATCCAAACAACAAACTCATCTTTCTTGCGCTTACTTTACGAACTCTAACCTTTCCCAGCACAAACATCTATGTTTTTCTCCTCAGTATTTTCTCAAATCAATGTTGACCTATATTAAAAGTGGGTTGGTAGAGGAAAAAGGGTGAGGATGTGCCCAGGATTCTGCTTTGGTCTCGTGCGTCGTTTTTGGAAACTCGTGAAAATTAATCATTTCCACTTTTCCTTTTTTATGGCCCCAAATTCACATTGTTCTTTGTATTTTCCTAAAAGAAATGACGGAATTAATCATTCAATGTCTTCCTTGGGCAGTATTTCCTAAACTTGTCCGATTCATCATAGATGCCCTCCAAGGAAGGACGGGCAATAAATCATGAAAAACAGTAGGGTTTGGGCTTTTCTACCCAGATCTAAAACCTCCACTAAAATTGAACAGTCTAGGCCCAAACCCTCAGTTCAGATAAGAATGGTATGTCAGTGATTGGACGCCTACTTCGCCAATCAGTTTCCTGGCCTAGGCCTAGGCGTTATAGTGGGAATATGATAACATTTTGCGGTCTTAATGGAATTATAATGGAACTTTCCGGTTTGAGGCGAGAAGCTTTCCCTCCATTTGAAGGGACTCTCTCATCTTTGGGCCTAGATTGTGAAGCACAGAAGCCCGAAGCAAAACCCTGGGAACATCCTCACACCCTTTCCTCTACCAACCCCCTTTCCTCTTTACCCCTCCTGCCCCCCCCCCCCCCTCTCGACCCACACACACTACTGCACGAAACAATGCAGAACTACCAGCTGATTGTGCAGTTTCGCAGTTTGTGAAAAAGATAAAAACATCCCCAAAGAAATAATGAGTTAGAACCTGTCGTCAGTGCAAACATAATATACTAATGCATCACACTCACATACATGGGTCAGATTTTCAGAAAATGTACAATTGGGAGCTCTACACATTTAGGAAATTCTCCTAAATTAGGCTGAAAAATGAAGAATACAGGGAATATCTGAGTATATTTGGTATCGCATTGATTTAAAGTATCAGTTCTGTTATGTTAAACAGCATTTTGAAGCTTATTTCTGTCTTAAATGTGGGTTATTTGAGAGGACTGGTGAAGGCGAATTGTACATTTTCTGAAAATATGATCCATATATACATGTGGGGGAGTCACACTACTAATTAATATATAACTGGTTTAGGTAAAATTCAGGTTTTTGTGATTATTCCTGGAGTAAGAGGTATAAGACGGAAAATTGGAATCGTGTAATTTTATTTTCCCAACGTTTCAGAGTGCCTCCTTCTTCAGGGGGTGTCCGTTTTACACATGCATATTAATGTTTTTGTTGTTTTTGTTCATTTAGGCCTATTATAGAGTGGCGGACTCACGTCTTGCGATATAACTTCTGTATTAGCCACTAATTGTGGAATATTAGATTACTTTGCACAGATTATATTGACCGAAATAATGAAAATTTAAGAACCATCAACTCTATCATATCAAAAACGATAGACACATCTCGATACAGATAATTGTTATTAGAAAATATTGCCATCAGAATAATTGCTGATATTATTAACACTATTCTATTCATATTACATATGAACAGAGAATATACTTTATGTAATTTTGAGTAGGTTGACTGAGAATATTATCTGTATGATAAATTGAAACTGAATAAACAAACAAACAAACATATGGGTCAGATTTTCAGAAAATGTACAATTGGCAGCTCTACACATTTAGTAAATTCTGCTAAATTAGACTGAAAAATGATAAATACTAGGTACATCTGAGTATAGTATAGATTTAAAGTATCAGTTCTGTTATGTTATACTGCATTTTGAAGCTCATTTTTGTCCTAAATGTGGGTTTTTTGAGAGGATTGGTGAACGCGAATTGTACATTTTCTGAAAATCTGACCCATACACTTCCCCCTTGGACACCCCTCCCCCTCCCCCCCCCCCCCCATGTGTACCCTTGTTTTCTCCTCAGGGACTATTTGACCATCACTGACCATCCATCACCCGTGTATAGTAGTGGTCAGTAGTGGTCACTTGGTTCCATCCAATATTGCCTGCAGAGACGGGGATCAATGCCTCAGGCGTGTAGCAAGACATGTGTAATACTGGCGATGACCATATCTGTACAGACTGTTTACTGTACCGCCCTGCTGGGCCTCCTGCCTCAAGCACTCCATGCTTTTTATATAGCAACTAGATCATCGTCCTCCTTCATGCACCCTAGAGTCTAGGCTCAAAGAAGAGCGAGTCCCTTCAAACTGAGGGAAAGCCTCTCGCTCCGAAGCGCAAAGTGTCAGTATAATTCCATTAAGACCGCAAAATGTCATTATAATCCCATTAGGGCGCCTATTACTGGGTCAGAAAGTAGTAGTAGTAGTAGTAGTAAGGGTCCAATCATTGACATACCATTCTTATCTGATCTGAGAGGCTCTGGGCCTAGACTACATGCTTGAGTAGGGTTTTTTTTTTAAAAAAGGTTTTATTGCATGCAATTTCGTGGACAAGTCCCGATATTTGCCCCGACTAATTCCACAGTTTCTAATAACCCCTACTCCCAACCCCAACCCCCGGCCGTCATGTGCGGGAAAAAGTGTTGTCAAGTAGGACTACAGCGTGTGTTACTAACTTTGTGTAAATTAAAAGATGTCAAAACAACCGGTACAATATTGCGTCCTGGCCAGCATATCGATATGAAATATCAGGGGAAATTGCTTTTTTCTTACTTCATAGCTGCATTATTTTCGCAATGATTACATAGGCTAGCCCTATGGTAGGTATCCTACACTTTCCCTCGTCCATATTGGTGAAAATATATATCTTAATCTACAGCAAGGAAGAGTTGTTCTTTCTCAATTTCTATTTCATATTGATGGTTTTTTTGTAGGCCCTATTTCTACCAATCTGCAGCAGAACTGTCAAAGTCTGTATCACTGTATGTTCAATCTTGCTGACAATTGTCAAATGTTTGTTCCCTGATACATCAGTCAAGTTTCCCTAATATCTTCCTTATTTAAAAACCTGCGTCGATAAAACTACATATTTGGGGCTAGAAAGTCATGCCCTTTCTGAATTTATACATATTGACAATGTATTTCTAGTAGAAATAGCGTTTTTAATTAGTTTGCGTGAGCGTAAAATCCCTGCGATGTGTACGCGAGTTTGTATGAAATTCAGGTGGCAGGATGCAGAGTTGTATTTTCATATTTATACCCAGAGCGCCGACGTTCCTACAGCAGACAAAAATGGAACCTATATAAAAAAAAGTTTCTAGATTCTTATTTTTATGTTTTTCTTTTTTCATTTTTGGCAGCAAGGGTTGTCGTACAGTGGATGGGTGGGTGGAGGGGGTGGTTGGGCATCCATACCCCTGTCCACCCCTCTCCACCCTCTCCACCCTCAGATCCTGGGTTATATTTTCAGAAAATGTACAATTGGCAGCCTCTACGCATTTAGGAAATCATGCTAAATTAAGCTGAAAAATGATGAATACCGGGTACATCTGAGTATATCTGGTATTGCATTGATTTAAAGTATCAGTTCTGTTATGTTAAACTGCATTTTGAAGCTTATTTTTGTCTTTGTTTTGCCTTTCTGCTAGGGGTTATTTTAGTTCACATCTTATCCCTCAGATTGATGGGTTTCTTGTCCTAGAACTTGGCGTTTTAATAGGAATATGATGACATTTTGCGGTCTTAATGGAATTATAATGACTCTTTGCGGTTTGAAGCGAGAGGCTTCCCCTTCGTTTGAAGGGACTCTCTCAAGTTTGGGCCTAAACTGTTTAGTTCCCATCTTATCCCTCAGATTGATGGGAAACTAAAGAGGTCGCCCACCTGGGCGCAGACCACTCTTTGTTTCTCATCCAATAGCTGATGTTCATGCATGGCAAGCTTATTGAATCTGCTGGCCTGATTTGGATCTGAGACGCGGGCAAATTGCATTATATATCCGCCAGGCGCCGCTTCATATTGTAAATGATAAGGAGGTCATTGCATCCAGAATGCGGAGGCAATTTATGCTCTAACTAGGATAACATGCAATCCAGTAAACATTATCCCTAGTGGATTGTTGGTGGGGTGGGGGTCAAGGTGGCTATGTGAGAGAACTATCAAAATGTACTCGGTTGGGAGATGGCTTTTATTTGTAGAAAATTGAGATTATTTCGACCCACGTTTCATCATTTGTGGTGTGTTACTGGAAAATGAGTCACAGGTCGCAAAAAATGGATTTTGAGATGTCATATCACACACAAATATTCAGCAACATTTTTATCTAAAATTGCAAAAACAATATCATAGTTCGATGATCGATAAAAACCAAATTCATGATGGGAAAGATGAAGTCTTTTTTTATGGAAACATTTAAAACACATGGATATTGACATTAGATCACTTAAAGATTCCATGCTGAACATAACATGTTTTCTACATTACACTGACATACACACTCCCTTAATTCCAATCATGTGAATCAAGATTCAAGATGGTGGACATACAAATCCCCTATTGTCACACTTTCTGAATTTTTTGTTTTTTGTTTTTTTTTATTCAATTACGGGCCAAGACATTTAACAAAGTAGCATTCAAATGTAAAAACGTAGTGTCCACCATGGACGTGCTTCATACGGTTGGTTGTATGCTTTGATAAACAAGATCATGTATTTATGGGATGCAAAACGGAATGATTGCTATACGAACGTCGACTTGAGATTAAAAAATACCACGCGCTTTCCATAAATTAAGGAAAGGAAGACACAGAAAAACAACTAGTATTAACATCAGGGTGAAGACGCCAGAAAATGTACAATTCACCTTCACCAATCTTCTCAAATAACCCAAATTTCAGACGGAAATAAGTTTCAAAATACAGTTCAACCTAACCAAACAGATTGCTAGAATCAATCCGATGCCAAATATACTCGAATTTGGTTAATATTGACCAAATTACAGCCTAACTTAGCAGAATTTACTAAATGTGTACAGCAGCCGATTGTACATTTTCTGAAAATCTGACCCATCAATACCAGAATAAATATCAGCGCTACACATGGCAATCTTTTTCTCATCCGATGAACAGGATTTAAAAAAAAAGATAAAGTGAGGGTGATAGAGTTTGAAAGAGTGGCTTGAGCTATTGTATATACATTATCTGCCTTTGGGACCCCCATCGATCAGGGCCGACAGTGAAATATGACTATCCAGGCGACCCCTGATATATGAATTAAGCCCTACATTATAAAGATATGCATTGACTTGCCAACTTTACCCATTTTTTACCATCGAATAACGTTTGGATTATTGACTTCTCAGCCTCTTGTCAACGGCCTGGCCATTCATTCTCTTGGCCGCCACGTCAGGCTGAGGGCTCGGGCAGAGATTTGCAGAAGACTCATGACTCTCGACACTCACAGACAACTTATAGAGTGGTTGTTGGTGGTGGTGGTGGTAGTGGAAGAGCTTAGAGATGTGGGCCACTGATGTATGCAGTGGCAAGGCAATTGCACAGTAAAAAATGTTGTTACGATGGTCTTGTATTATACATATGGAGTATATACTTGAATACCCAACACCAAGCGCAAAATATTCCTTACTCAAACATAATATATATGTGTAGTAAGGCATCATATTGACATGTTACTGTTTGTTCCATTTAACTTGATAAACGCAGGAGCAGGAGGAATTCTCTAGGCGATGCAATTGACAGGACCCCCACCTTTCCCCCTAGGACTCCCTCCCCCCGACCTTTCCCCCTAGGACTCCCCCGACCTTTCCCCCTAGGTCTCCCCTAGACCTTTCTCCCTAGCACTCCCCCGGAACTTCCTCCAAGGACTCCCCCGACCTTCCCCCTAGCACTCCCCCTAGGACTCCCCCCAGACCTTTCCCCCTAGAAATCCCCCGACCTTCCCCCTAGGACTCCCCCCAGACCTTTCCCCCTAGAAATCCCCCGACCTTCCCCCTAGGACTCCCCTGGACCTTTCCCCCTAGAAATCCCCCGACCTTCCCCCTAGGACTCCCCTGGACCTTTCCCCCTAGAAATCCCTGGACCTTGCCCCCTAGGACTCCCCTGGACCTTTCCCCCTCGGACTCCCCCCAGACCTTCCCCCCAGGACTCCTCCGACCTTTCCCCCAGGACTCCCCTCAGACCTTTCTCCCTAGGACTCCCCCCAGACCTTCCCCCCCAGGACTCCTCAGACCTTTCCCCCAGGACTCCCCTCAGACCTTTCTCCCTAGGACCCCCCAGACCTTTCTCCCTAGGACTCCCCCCAGACCTTTCTCCCTAGGACTCCCCCCAGACCTTCCCCCCAGGACTCCTCAGACCTTTCCCCCTAGGACTCCCCTCAGACCTTTCTCCCTAGGACTCCCCCCAGACCTTCCCCCCAGGACTCCTCAGACCTTTCCCCCAGGACTCCCCTCAGACCTTTCTCCCTAGGACTCCCCCCAGACCTTTCTCCCTAGGACTCCCCCCAGACCTTTCTCCCTAGGACTCCCCCCAGACCTTTCTCCCTAGGACCCCCCATACCTTTCTCCCTAGGACTCCCCAGACCTTTCTCCCTAGGACCCCCATACCTTTCTCCCTAGGATTCCCCAGACCTTTCTCCCTAGGACTCCCCCCAGACCTTTCTCCCTAGGACTCCCCCCAGACCTTTCTCCCTAGGACCCCCCAGACCTTTCTCCCTAGGACTCCTCCCAGACCTTTCTCCCTAGGACTCCCCCCAGACCTTTCCCCCTAGGACTCCCCCCAGACCTTTCCCCCTAGGACTCCCCCCAGACCTTTCTCCCTAGGACTCCCCCCAGACCTTCCCCCCAGGACTCCTCCGACCTTTCCCCCAGGACTCCCCTCCGACCTTTCTCCCTAGGACTCCCCCCAGACCTTTCTCCCTAGGACTCCCCCCAGACCTTTCTCCCTAGGACTCCCCCCAGACCTTTCCCCCTAGGACTCCCCCCAGACCTTTCCCCCTAGGACTCCCCCCAGACCTTTCTCCCTAGGACTCCCCCCAGACCTTCCCCCCAGGACTCCTCCGACCTTTCCCCCAGGACTCCCCTCCGACCTTTCTCCCTAGGACTCCCCCCAGACCTTTCTCCCTAGGACTCCCCCCAGACCTTCCCCCCAGGACTCCCCTCAGACCTTTCTCCCTAGGACTCCCCCCAGACCTTTCTCCCTAGGACTCCCCCCAGACCTTTCTCCCTAGGACTCCCCCCAGACCTTTCTCCCTAGGACCCCCCATACCTTTCTCCCTAGGACCCCCCATACCTTTCTCCCTAGGACCCCCCATACCTTTCTCCCTAGGACTCCCCCCAGACCTTTCCCCCTAGGACTCCCCCCAGACCTTTCTCCCTAGGACTCCCCCCAGACCTTTCTCCCTAGGACTCCCCCCAGACCTTTCTCCCTAGGACTCCCCCCAGACCTTTCTCCCTAGGACCCCCCATACCTTTCTCCCTAGGACCCCCCATACCTTTCTCCCTAGGACCCCCCATACCTTTCTCCCTAGGACTCCCCCCAGACCTTTCTCCCTAGGACTCCCCCCAGACCTTTCTCCCTAGGACTCCCCCCAGACCTTTCCCCCTAGGACTCCCCCCAGACCTTTCCCCCTAGGACTCCCCCCAGACCTTTCTCCCTAGGACTCCCCCCAGACCTTCCCCCCAGGACTCCTCCGACCTTTCCCCCAGGACTCCCCTCAGACCTTTCTCCCTAGGACTCCCCCCAGACCTTTCTCCCTAGGACTCCCCCCAGACCTTTCTCCCTAGGACTCCCCCCAGACCTTTCTCCCTAGGACTCCCCCCAGACCTTTCTCCCTAGGACTCCCCCCAGACCTTTCTCCCTAGGACTCCCCCCAGACCTTTCTCCCTAGGACTCCCCCCAGACCTTTCTCCCTAGGACCCCCCATACCTTTCTCCCTAGGATTCCCCAGACCTTTCTCCCTAGGACTCCCCCCAGACCTTTCTCCCTAGGACCCCCCATACCTTTCTCCCTAGGATTCCCCAGACCTTTCTCCCTAGGACTCCCCCCAGACCTTTCTCCCTAGGACTCCCCCCAGACCTTTCTCCCTAGGACCCCCCAGACCTTTCTCCCTAGGACTCCCCCCAGACCTTTCTCCCTAGGACTCCCCCCAGACCTTTCCCCCTAGGACTCCCCCCAGACCTTTCCCCCTAGGACTCCCCCCAGACCTTTCTCCCTAGGACTCCTGCCAGACCTTTCCCCCTAGCAGACATGGCAAAACCTGCTGGACCGCAGTCCTTGACCAGTGAAAGACATGTCGGACGTCAAAAGACAAGGTCTATGAAACATTGAAAAAACCTTTGGAGGACTGGTGAAACCTTAGGAGGACCGGTGAAAGTTCTAAAGTTTTCGCCATGTCTGCCTTAGGACTCCTCCGGACCTTTACCCCTAGGACTCCCTAGGACACCCAGACCTTTCCCCTAGGACTCCCCCCAGACCTTTCCCTTAGGACCCCCCCCCCCCCCCCGCCAGACCTTCCTCTAGGACCCCCTTTCCCCACTAGACATGTTGAATGACAACTTTTCAAAGTCAAATTGATAAATATAAATATAATTTCATTCCCTTCTCCCCATACATTCATTTTCTGCTAACTTTTCCACCACCATTTCCCCACCAGTGATACTAGCGTCCCACTGTAAACTGCTGCAAGTCTCGAGTACTCACGTGGCACGTGAGACTGGCACTGATCTCTTATTATTTGCCTTTATTGCGTCATAGATCCCTATGTTATGTCGTCTCAGTTGTGCATGGGGGGAGGATTGGCCTGCCTGGATCAGCATTTATTATTCCTGCTCCTCCTCCTCATGTAGCAAACTAGATGAAGCTATATGAAGAAGAAGAAGAGAGACGGTAGTAGAGTTTCAAGTAATATAGCTGCTGAACACCAGAATCAATCATAGAGAGGTCGTGCGCTGGATATCTATGTTATTTTTCTTATCAGGAGTAGCCAGCATACACATATATATACATATGTGATGGGTTATTGGTATTTGATATTGGTGCAAAAGAGTCCTCTGTGGCGCAATATTGCATGAGAATCGGCTTAGTGGACTAGGCCCTTAATACACTCCCAACGTTCACGTTTTACACATATTTTAAAGTTTGTTGACTAGCATAATTATAAACCTACCTCTGGTTTAAGATCTATGCAATAAGCTTTGTAGAAATAGAATGAAAATACTTATATTTGTGGGAGTGTATCTGTTTTGATTTACCTGAATAAAAATGTTTGATTAAAAATATATATATATATATATATATATATATAAGTACCTGAAACTTATCACCAGAAAATAAGAACGTTTAGCGTCTTCAGTGTGAAATTGTTCAAGTTTGAATACGACTTTGATAAAGGAGATTCCACTTGGGTTGATTCTTGCGTGGCTGGAAAAAGTTTAAACGAAATATGGGTCAGGTTTTCAGAAAATGTACAATTCAACTTCACCAATCTTCTCAAATAACCCAAATTTCAGAGGAAAATAAAGTTCAAAATACAGTTCAACCTAACCAAACAGATTGCTAGAATCTAGGCAATGCCGAATATACTCGAATTTACCAAGTATTGACCAATTGCAGCCTAATTTAGCAGAGTTTACTAAATGTGTACAGCTGCCAGATGTACATTTTCTGAAAATCTGACCCATATATATTGGTATAACTTCGGTTCTGCGATTATTTGCCATCAAAGGCTTCCTACTTACCCTTTGTGTGTCCTTGCATTTATTCCCCATTCCATGTGAGGAAAATCGATTCTTATAAAATTCAAGTCTTAATTCATGTTAGTAGTAAATGTTGTTTGGGGTATCTGTGGGTCAGATTTTCAGAAAATGTACAATTAGCCTTCACCAATCCTCTCAAATAACCCACATTTAAGACACAAATAAGCTTCAAAATGCAGTTCAACATAACAGAACTGATACTTTAATTCAATGCGATACCAAATATACTCTGATATACCAGGTATTCTTTATTTTTTAATAAAATTGAGGAGAATTGCCTAAATGTGTAGAGCTGCCAATTGTACATTTTCTGAAAATCTGACCCCTATGGTTGAATAGGACAGATAGTGTCTGGATTTCCATAATAATGTACATGTCGTATATCTGGGTGTCAATGCCTTGTCTTACATTTCCCGATCGCCACTTTTTCACTCAGAACTTCCCTAATAAGTGTGTTGTTGATTGTCTCCTTAGAACACATATTGCCGCCATAAGGGTCAGATCATCGGAAATGTACTATTGGCAGCGCTGCATATTTCTTAAATTCTTAGAAATTAGGCAAAAAATGATAAATATTAGGTATAATATAATTTATTTGGTATTAGGTTATCAATTCAAAATATCAGTTCCGTTTTGTAAAACTATATTTTAACCTGAATTTTGTCTCAAATTTAGGTTATTTGAGAGGATTGGTGAAGGCGAATTGTACATTTTCTGGCGGTTTGACACATAAGATTCGTGCGTGATTAAAGGAAAGATGTCTGTAGCTATCCCTCCATCATCTACTTTAGTATTGTCAGCTTTTTCTAGTCTTAGCTATCTCTCTGGGCGTGGAGATCATTTGGGTCAGATTTTCAGAAAATGTACAATTCAACTTCCCTAATCCTTTCAAATAATCCTAATCTTAGAGAAAAATTACGTTCAAAATGCAGTTTAACACATAGAGATATTTTTAATCAACACAATGCCAAAGATACTTGGATATGCATGACATTTAAAATATTCCAGTCTACTTTAGCAGAAGTTGCCAAATTTGTCGGGCTGCTGATTGTACACTTTCTGAAAGTCTGACTAATTCATGTTGCTCTACAGTCTAGGCTCATAGCTTCTCAGATCAGATAAGAATAAAATGTCAGTGATTGGAAGCCTACTGCGCTAAAGGTTTCCAGGCCCAGGAGTCGATGTCCTAATGGTATTTTAATGGCATTTTGTGGTTTGGAGCGAGAGGCTTTCCCTCAGTTTGGAGGCACTCGCTCAACTTTGAGCCTAGACTGTTCATATGTGCTGGGCCCTATGAAGAAGCCCACCCGGAGACATTGTAACCAAGGAGATTATTCTCGGTGTCCCCCTTAGTGACCTTAAATAAAATGTTTAAAAATAAGTGCGGCATTAGGAAGGGCAGTGAGAGAGTGGTGCCCGGGTCTACGTCTTGCTCTTTACTCTGACAGAAGAAACAATACATAGATGTGACGACTCAACTCTCTGTCTGCCCCCCCCCCCCTCCCCCTTCCCTCCCTTTCTCTCTCTATCTCTCTCTCTTTGAATTATCTCTCCCCCTCTCTTCTGTCTGTCTTGTCTCTCGTCTCTGTCTCCCTCCCTCTCTCTGTGTCTCCCTCTTTCTGTCTCTCCCTGTTTCTCTTTGTCTCTCTCTCCCTCACTCTCTCTCTCTCTATCCCTCGATCTCTCTCTATCGCCATATCTCTCTTTCACTCTCTTCTCTCTTTCTCCATCTCTCTCACCCACTCTCTTTCCCTCTCTTTTCCTCTCCGCCCAACTCTCTCCATCTCTCTCACTCACTCTCTCCCTGACTCTCTCTCTCTCTCCATCTCTCTCTCTGACTCTCTTTCCCTTTCTTTCTCCCTCTCTCCTCTCTCCTCTCTCTCTCTCTCTCTCTCACACTAGTCACTTGCTCTGCACCTCTCTCACCCACTCACTTCCTCTCTCTCTCCCTGTCTCTCTCACTCACTCTCTCTCACACTCTTTCCCACTCCCTCTCGCACACTCACTCTCTCCCCATCTCTCTCTCTCTCACCCACTTACTCCCCCCTCTCTCTCTTTCTCTCTCCCCCCCCCCCCCCCCCGCCCCCTCTCTCTCTCTCCTTTTTACTCGTTCTCACCTCCTACTTCACCGTATGTATACTATCAGGTAGGACGGGTCTATCTGCTCTCCTAAACCTTCATTCCAAGCAGAGACGGGAGCAATTGCCCCCCATCCTATCAGCAACTATCATGGCAAATATGTTCAAACTGTGTTTACTAAAAGAGTCATAGCGGCAAAAACTAATTACCCCCGGAACGATATGCTTGGGAATAAATCACAGCGACAGTGTATCTGCGTAAATATTGATTGTTGACTGCAGTCTGACGGCCAGGCGGTTATCAGGGCTGATTTGATACATGGGTGCATTATGCTGCCCCTATGTACTCTATGTACATGTACTTGTGGCATTATGCTGCCCCTATATACTCTATGTACATGTACTTGTGGCATTATGCTGCCCCTATATACTCTATGTACATGTACTTGTGGCATTATGCTGCCCCTATATACTCTATGTACATGTACTTGTGGCATTATGCTGCTGCCCCTATGTACTCTATGTACATGTGCTTGTGGTATTATGCTGCCCCTATATACTCTATGTACATGTACTTGTGGCATTATGCTGCCCCTATATACTGTATGTACATGTACTTGTGGCATTATGCTGCTGCCCCTATGTACTCTATGTACATGTACTTGTGGTATTATGCTGCCCCTATATACTCTATGTACATGTACTTGTGGCATTATGCTGCCCCTATATACTCTATGTACATGTACTTGTGGCATTATGCTGCTGCCCCTATATACTCTATGTACATGTACTTGTGGCATTATGCTGCCCCTATATACTCTATGTACATGTACTTGTGGCATTATACTGCCCCTATATACTCTATGTACATGTACTTGTGGCATTATGCTGCCCCTATATACTCTATGTACATGTACTTGTGGCATTATACTGCCCCTATATACTCTATGTACATGTACTTGTGGCATTATGCTGCCCCTATATACTCTATGTACATGTACTTGTGGCATTATGCTGCCCCTATATACTGTATGTACATGTACTTGTGGCATTGTGCTGCCCCTATGTACTCTATGTACATGTACTTGTGCCCCTATATACTCTATGTACATGTACTTGTGGCATTATGCTGCCCCTATGTACATGTACTTGTGGCATTATGCTGCCCCTATATACTGTATGTACATGTACTTGTGGCATTATGCTTCCCCTATATACTCTATGTACATGTACTTGTGGCATTATGCTGCCTCTATATACTCTATGTACATGTACTTGTGGCATTATGCTGCCCCTATATACTGTATGTACATGTACTTGTGGCATTATGCTGCCCCTATATACTCTATGTACATGTACTTGTGGCATTATGCTGCCTCTATATACTCTATGTACATGTACTTGTGGTATTATGCTGCTCCTATATACTGTATGTACATGTACTTGTGGCATTATGCTGCCCCTATATACTCTATGTACATGTACTTGTGGCATTATGCTGCTGCCCCTATATACTCTATGTACATGTACTTGTGGCATTATGCTGCCCCTATATACTCTATGTACATGTACTTTTGGCATTATGGTGCCCCTATATACTCTATGTACATGTACTTGTGGCATTATGCTGCCCCTATATACTCTATGTACATGTACTTATGGCATTATACTGCCCTTATATACTCTTTTGGGGAGGTTCTTTGAAGAACCCTTAATTGGGAAATATCTGGGGTTCTTTAAAGAACCTTGTCCATTGGTTCCTTGAAGAACCCCTGCGTTTTATCAATCAAGGGTTCTTCGAAGAACCATAGGGTTCTAGATTCTAAAATATCAAGCCCTGTTTAGGCTATCTTGGAAACAAATAAAGACAGAACTTACGTAAGTGTATTCGTTCCAGAATAATATCAAGCAATGACTGACTGATGATGGTCGGTTGCCTGGCTATTTTAAGTCCAGGGGAACCCTAACCCATCAAGCAGCATCAATATACTAGAATGCAATGTAAGATCATACAGGAACTACTTAAGACAAAGGAAATTTAAAAGGCTTATCCGGGTACTTTCCCATACATGAAACCAAATCCAACGGTGCCCCCCACATGATTAATTAAACAGACAAAGGAGACCCGGCTGGAAACACAATAGGGAAACCAGACATCCAGGTGGTGGCTGGACACTAAAGGCCGTCGCACACTGTCACGATTTGGAGGCCTCACGACGAGATGTATGGTTATATTTCAGTGGGGATTCCCTCCTACCCCCCTCCCTCCCCTCTTCCTCATGCTCCCCCTCCCCACTTTCTCCCCCTCCCCTCTCTCCCTTCCCCTGCACCCTCTCCCTCTCCTCTTTTCCCTCTCCCTCTTTCCCTCCCCCTCTCCAATGTTTTCCTTTTCTAAGATATTCCAACACATAATCAACATGACTTATGGATATCCTAAGATCCGAAGAGAAACTTTCTTTTCTTTCTCTCACAGAGATATCAACATAGCCATCTTCCTTATGCCAGAGTCAGTTGCTCATTTTCATATACTACTATGTGGTGTCTGAATAGTGGCTATTAGACTAGCACTGAGTCCCTTAGGCTATTCTTATAGACCAGAAATCCGACCAAAGTAAAGTTGGTTATTTTATGATATATTTCATTTCTGTTAAAAAATAATTAGTTTAATAATTGTTTCGTAGGTAATTCCCAAGAAATAGTGGTTGCGTGTGGATAAATTGCTTTTATTTGTATATATTTTTAATGGGCATTTTGGTTGAGGGGCCTGGGAAATCATTTTATTGGCATTGAATTCTGTTGGAATCTATTAAATGGCCTTGACATTTTTTTAAGATGCCCCGTTTTTCACAGTACACTTTTCCCTGACCCGCTCCTATCACACCTTACAGTAAATAACTCACAAAGTACAAGTGAAACCTGGAATTTCTACTGGCCAAAAGCGTGGAATATCTTCTTTAAAAGTTACACCAGTAAAGAGTGACTCTTATATATTGTGTTTCATTGCTATTAGATATTATATATTGCGTTTAATCATGTTTAATCATATTCATCTCTTTTATTTTACAGGTGAGTTTTATCGCTGAATACAATTTGGAAATAAAGAGAGAACAATTACGTAGGTACAGTATCTACTACTATATGATGAATCACAATATATCTCACCCGGGGCAATAGATGGCTTATCCCTCCACCCATGGGATCCTATCCTAGACATACTACTGTGGTACTGACTCATATATCATCATTGGTCTATGAACGACAATAACTACCACCCCCTGGTTCTGCCATTGAGGCTCTGAAAAACACTGAAATGAGCCTGAGAAATCACTGAAATGGGTCTGGATAGACCTTGCAATGGGCCTTGAAAGGCCTGGAAATGGGCCTTGAAATGGGCCTTAAGGCTTTGCAATGGGCCAGGAAAGCCTTGAAATGGGCCTAGAAAGGCTTTGCAATGGGCCAGGAAAGCCTTGAAATGGGCCTAGAAAGGCCTTGCAATGGGCCTGGAAAGGGGCCTTGCAATGGGCTTGGAAAGCCTTGTAATGGGCCTGGAATAGCCTCGCAATGGGCCTGGAAAGCCTTGATATGGGCCTTGAAACGCCTGGAATTTGTTCAGTCCAAAGGCGCGGAAACCCTGGGTCCAGGGGAACAGAGGGACAGGGCCAAGTATCACCTTTATACTAATTATAGACATGGAGGTTACCCCACCGACTACAGCAAAGATGGTCAAATACTAAAATAGAGGTCACCGACCCCGACCCCAAATCCTAAGTTATTTTATTGATATAAAAATGCATGATTGATATGATATCATGTGATTGATAATTGTAGAAAAGATTTTGTTTATGTTTATTCTTAATTATTCATTCTATTATTTGAGTTTCATATTACAGGAAGAGTGCATGATTTATTATATGCATGGGAATACATGAGACGAGTATTCTCATAACAGAATATATTCGTTTAATCAATGCACTACCCATATATACCCAAATATACCTGGTATTTATCATTTTACAGGCTAATTTGCCATAGTTTATTAAATGTGTAGAGCTAACGATTGTACAATAAGCTGCTGGGAACGGAGGGGGGGGGGGGGGGAGGGGTAGACTGCCTTAAAGCAGGAGACATCTAAGGGAAAGGGAAGCTGCTGTCTACACCAGGGGCTAATTAGATGGGGTAATTAGAGGGGGTAGTTAGAGGGGGTAATTAGAGGCACGTTTTCTCCACCAATTATGGGTCAGGTTGCCAAAAAATGTGCAATCGGCAGCTCTACACTTTTAGTAAACTCTGCTAAATTTGGCAGAAAAATGATAAATACTTAGTATAATTCTAACTATAATAATAACAACTATAATTTTATCATATCCAGAAAGCAAGTACCGTACACTCTACTAAATATCATATCTAAACGTTTTTACCATCAAAACAGAGTGGAATATAGCCACAAACACTTGTCAAGCCCTATAAGTATCTAGGAATATATTATGAACACTGAAAGCTGTACTGCTTTATTTTACTGTATTTTATCCTCTGTTAGATTAGATCAACTCTCCCCTTTCTTGGTAACTGCTGGAAGACCTGGATATTAGTCCAGAAGCATATCGGCCCATTTCTCAATCCTCCTCCATAAATGTAATAACTTGGCAAATAAAGTATTTTCAAATCTAATCAAATCAAATCAAGTATATATCTGAGTATATAAGGCATTGTCTTAATTCATATCAGTTCTCTTATATTGAACTGTATTTTGAACCTTATTTCTGTCTTAAATTAGGATTATTTGAGAGGATTGGTGAAGACGGTTATATGGTTAGGGTTGAAGAACAGGGGGAGGGAGGGAGGGTGGCTAATGGGGGAGGGGGTTCACTGTCAGAGGAATAAGTTCACAGGTTAACCTTGGAGTTTACTCATTGAGGACTGGGTGGTGCACTGGGGATCATACTCAGTGTATAATTACAGAGATTGATACCGCTGTGGGCGTGTTCCCCGGCTAATGTTAGTCACGTGCGGCTGGTATTGACACGCCCCTTTTATCTGCGCGTCCCAGACAGGTCCCGCCCCCAGGGACCAACAGTTGGGCGATCTAAGGGTCTTGTGCTCTCTCTAAAGGCCTGCCTTCAAGGCTATAAGGGGGGGGGGGGGGTTGGTAGTAGACTCCCCCACCCACCCACCCATATTTGGGTTTACTTACGGGTCAGATCGTCAGAAAATGTACAATAGGGGATTTGCATGTGCCACTGCGCATGTCTATTACAGTACATGATGGGACGGATTCTGATGAAATCTGACATACAAATATTTGGCAAGATTTTTATCGAAAATTGCAAAAATGTTTTCAACAATATCAGGGCACACGGTAGCCTATAAGGGAGTTGCATAGCCACCACTTTGAATCCTGATTCGCATGGCATTATGGGACTAATGGTACAATATAAAATCTATAGAAATCATGCCATGTTCAGCATGGGATAGTTATCAGTGGTCTAATGTCAATATCCATGTGTTATACATGTTCCATAACACAAAACGCAAAACCCCAATTGGCCTTCAGCGATCCTTTCAAATAACCCAAATTTAGGACAATATGAAGTTTGAATTATGAGACTAATGGTATCGTGTAAAATATATAGAGAACATGCCATATCCAGCATTGGATACTTATTAATGCCCTGATAATGCCTCTAAAAGGCACTCGTCGGAAGAGCTGACATGACAGTCAAGAAAATATCGAGCAATTGTAAATTAACATCAGCAATAAAGAATTCTTTAATTGAATTAAAGTATTATACATGTTTCCATAACACAGGTCCCCATCTTTCCCATCATGCATTTGGTTTTCATAGAGCATTTATAAAAGCTGTGATATTGTGGAAAACATTGTTGTAATTTTCGATAAAAAAAAGTGGCCAAATATTTGTACCGGTATGTGAGATTTCATCAGAATCCATCCCATGATGCACTGTAACAGACACGCGCAGATGCAAATCCCCCTATTGATTGTTCCTCCTATGTCTGCCTGGCAAGAATCTGCACCCAGTTGAGTCAGTATGAATGTTCTGCATGGCTTCTATTGAAGGATAATAATCTCTTTAGTATTTGTGTCCATGCTTGCTGGCAAAGGGAATGATCGCTCACATGAGTATTACTTGATTTGAATTTAAATATAGCCACATGGCCTTACTAAAAACCCAGTCACTGACACTGACCTGTCAAGTAAGCGATATGAGTTATTGCGGTTTGATGCTCAGCTCGCCATGGGTGAAATTTTCAGAAAATGCACAATTCACCTCCACTAATATTTTCAAAAAACCCAAATTTAATTCAAAAGTGACGTTCATAATGCAGTTTAACACAATGAAAGAGATATTTTTAGTCAACACAATGCCAAAGATACTCTGATATATCCATTATTTACAATTTTTCTGTCTAATTTAACAGAAGTTACCAAATTTGTAGAGCTGCCGATTGTGCATTTCTGAAAATCTGACCCCCATATTCACGGTGGGGAAGATCATTTCGGTTTATTGATTTAAAAAAAGTAAAGCAGCTCTGTATTTCCCAGTTTCAATCGTTATTTATTATATGAAGTTGCTTACAAGTATAATAGTGTGGATTCACTCACTGAATGGCTTTTTCCTCCATTTTATATCATATTTCCAAAAATTGAACGTGGAATCAATATAAGACTGTTGTACATATAAGAAAGCGACACAGGTTTTAACTATATGGGGGGGGGGGGGGGGGGAGCATGGACAGACGCGCACATGCCAATCAACTATAATACGTTTTGTCTAACCCCAAATATTGACCAAAGAAATCTTTAAATCCCAGGTGAGGATTTTATTTTGACATTGATGGGAATACCCAGTGGTATTAGTAGAAAATTACTTACTCAGCTTTAATAGTGGGCTTGTAACTTTGTTATTTTCATTCTAGTCCCAGATATCGATAGAAATAGACATTGATGGAGATGCCCAGAGGAATTAGTTGAAATCAGTTTCTCGGTGTATGTGAGAAAAGTTAGCTAAGAAGGCTATGCAGTTTATGCCAATATTTTTACGGATAAAATTAATGTAATCGCATTTGATCCATTAAAGCCGCTTATGACAGATATTTCGTTCTGTATCTGTTCATAACATGTCATCCAACTGCGGGAGATAGGGACTTACCCTAGTCACAACATCGTATTTCTTGGCACATGCCAGTAATGCTGCCTGAATAAAGAAATGTGAAAAAAAATATTGGTAAAAAACTAACAAATTTCTACTTTTTGTTTCGTCCCTTTTCAACCCATCTAAAACGTCATTTTGCCAGAATTTTAGAGGATTTTGTTCCGTTGTTTTTTCCCCATTTATCCCCATGTCCCCATTTATATTTCGGTGAACCGCCGAAATTCTTTCCTGCGTTGGCTTCACTACCTTTTTTTCTCGGCTGATTCGACTTCAAATTCGTGTATAAACATACAACAACAGCAGAATGCCAATAAATTCATTCCCATAAGTCACGATATGAGTACATTTGGTGAGACATTTTGACTGAGAATTAAGCTTTAGATAAACATAAGGGTCAGATCGTCAGAAAATGTACAATCGCCAGCTCTACACATTCAGTTAATTCTTCTAATTTAGGTTGAAAAGTGACAAATACAAGGTCAATCTGAGTAGATATGGCTTAGATTCAAATAATCTGTTTGGTTATGTTAAACTGTAATTTTGACCTCATTTCTGGCTTGAATTTGGGATATTTGAGAGGTTTTGTGAAGTTTAATTGTACATTTGGGCCAGATCTTCAGAAAATGTACAATTGGCAGATCTACATATTTAGTAAATTTTGTTAAAGTAGACTGAGAAATGGTCCATATTATTAGGTATATTTGATATTGCCTTGATTCAAACAAACTGTTTGGTTATGTTAGACTGAATTTTGAACCTTATTTTTGTCTTAAATTTGGATTATTTGAGACGATTGGTGAAGGGGAATTGTACATTTTCTGGCGATTTCACCCATTTTCTGACAACCTGACCCATATAAAACATCAACAGCCATCTCCAAAGCCATAAATCCTGCATGAGGGTCAGATTTTCAGAAAATGTACAATTCAACTTCGCCTATCTTCTCAAATAACCCAAATTTCAGACGAAAATAAAGTTCAAAATACAGTTTAACATAACTAAACAGATTGCTATAATCCATGCAATGCCAAATATACTCGAATTTACCTAGTTTTAACCAGATTGCAGCTAAATTTAGCAGAATTTACTAAATGTGTACAGCTGCCAATTGTAAATTTTCTGAAAATCTGACCCATGAGTTAGGCGACTTACTTGAACAAGGAACATTATATCTTAAAGGGATCTGAAGTAATTAAGTCTTCTTAAAGGGATCTGAAGTAACAAAGTCTTCATACTTTAAAAAGTGGAACAATAGTTTTATTCGCTTCACAAGAATCCATTGTCCTTAATTGAATGAGTTGCTTTCCAAACTTGAGTTGAAACAAAACAGAGGCAGTAATATTTTATATACAAATAGTAGGTATTCAACAAAGATCTCATTAGTCGCAGCTTTTTAATAATTATATAGCAATTATTATTTCTCTACATCATGTGGACACTATCTATGCATTTAAACAATACATTTTTTTGTATTCACAAATGATACCTTTACATAAGCTATATCTTGTAAGTAATATAGTCTGCTTTTCGTACATGTGTTTTTGCCAGTGAGGTTATGTTTCATCCGAACAACATCTTTGTAACATTTCCAATTTATTTTGAATAGAACTAGCGGTATTAAAGTGGGCTTGTCAACATTTTCCTTGATAGAATGTGTATAATACATCGAGTCATTCGTACTTGAGACTTGAGACCTATTTAACATAATACTGAAGCTAACATGTATAAACCGCTTTGACAAAATATATGATGTGTTATAGAAGAATAAGTCACAAGTCGCAAAATTGATATTTTTCAAAGTGTTTTATTTACAAGATCTCTTTGTCAAAATGTATTCCCTTTTCTGGTGTTTAACGATGTTTGTAGCGTGAATACATTTAACAAATTTCAAGATGGTGTATTAAATATATCCATGCATATCTAAAGTCCATCGTATAGAGTATATTTAGCTACTTTACTAGTCAATGTCCACCCAGAAATATTGCAAACGCTTTTTTCAAAATAAAAATATCAAGCTTAAAATATAAAACTACTTATTAGATGTCCAACTGTTTACTATCATTGGAATCAGCTTGATCTCATCTTTTCAAATATGATGATATCTCAAAATCAATTTTTTGCGCCTTGTGACTCATTTTTCCGAAACACATCACATATATCTTACACTGTAAATAAATCTGGATCCATCCAACACGTAATTCAACTACTGTATCATTCCTTATTGCAGTATTGACATACAGGTCGAGTTGATTAAATTGCGTGCTTCTATGTCAGTGCATTTGGGTGAAGTCGCCAGAAAACGTACAATTCACCTTCCCCAATCCTCTCAAATAATCCAAATTTCAGACAAAAATAAAGTTCAAAATACAGTTCAACTTAACCAAACCGATTGCTAGAATCAATGCAGTGCCAAATATACTCGAATTTACCTAGTATAGGCCAAATTGCAGCCTAATTTAGCAGAATTTACTAAATGTGTACAGCTGCCAATTGTACATTTTCTGAAAATCTGACCCATTTAATAAAAGCCCGTTGACTATTGCCTTTAATAATGGAAGTGAGTTAATCCCCTGAATGTCAGGAAAAGTTCGAGGTAAGCTTATTTTCTAGATTAGGCAATAGTTAAAGATAGATGTCTGTGGAAGTTGCAACAATCATTGTAGTGATTTATGAGAGTCACTATGTCATCAAATAGAGAGAAGGGATGTATATATATATATGTGTGTGTGTACGCGCTTGCTATGGGACGAAGTCCTCCCTTAGAAAACCTTCACGATAAATACCCTGTTATTACCTTCATTGTAATGACATATTTGCTGCAGAATATATTATTTAATGGGCAAGTAACCGAGAAGAATACAATCAGGTGAATTTCTCATTTGCATTTCACAAGATTTTGTGGGGAAAAAAAGGTGCAGATCTGGGGATTTGTTATAATAGTATATTTGATGTTGAATGGAAGATAAGGAAGTGTTCTTGTATGAAATAACCTGAATATTGAGACTGTTTGACCAGTTTTTGCTCCCTTTAATTTGGGTTGGGACCGCTTGCGATTTACATATATGCCTATGTGTATAACGTGTATTATGAAGTAAAGAGAGCTCATATTTGACTTATTAGCAAAATGTTTGCAAAAGATAGACAGAATATCTTTACTGATGTTTTAGCTTATTGATATAATTGTTATAAATGCCTGATGGTAAGAATGAATCACAGAACACTAACACATGTCCCATGCTAAACATAGAATGATTTCCTATTTTAGTTTACTTCTTTCTTTGGCATAAAGCCCACCATAATTCCATGCAAATCTAGTTTAAAAAATGTCCATGGAAGTCCCTTATTGTCGATAGAAGTCCCTTTTGTCAATGGAAGTCCTTTATTGTCTATGTTTCTGTGACCTTGCACGTTACATTAGATAAATATTTTGGAATAGTTTATCATGGATCGTCAAGTCACATCAATTTGATAAAGGAATACTATATTCTTTATTCAAGTTACATTAATATGCATTTTGTTATGTCAAAAGTCTTTCTGTAGATTTGCTTCTATGCATCTGTAATATTGATGAAAAGATAAGAAGGCCAAGAGAGAAAGCAAAAGGCCAAGAGAGAAAGCATGTCAAGGTCTGCTTACAAAAATGTCATTCCCATATTAAAAATACATTCTGTTTCTCATATATCTGTCTTAACATCACACACGTAACTTCCTTGTCGGAGCAAACCTTTACTCGGAAATATTTCTTAGGCAAATTGTAGTAGATAGGAAGGATCGAGTAGTATCTTTTAATTGAGATAAGCACACATTTGGGTGTTAGAAATGTTAGAAATGCTGAGCTTGAGAGAATATCAAGGCAAGAAGATCCCAAGGCAAGATTTTCCCCCTTTTCCCTGTTTTGGCATACTACAGTGTTGCTCCGTATTTGAAGCCATAGTTGAAGCCACATTTGAAGCCACAGTTAGTGTTGTTGTCTGCGTCGTCGTCCTCGTATGCGCCGACTACAAGAGAGGCAGTTAAATAGAGCCTTTGCTGCCATGCCTTCAAAGAATGAACATTTCTTATCTTTCTAATGAATATAACACTCATATTGTCTCGTGCATCGAGAGCTTGATTTACAAGCTTTGTTGATTTTCTTTCTCTTCCTAGTAATAAGCTTGTAGCTTGTTTTATTTTCATTCTCCCTATATTTCTTATAGTGTGTGTCTGAAGGGAGGTAGATGTAGGGGAGTAGCATCAAGGGCTTTGTCTTGGCTCTCGTTTCAACATGGCGAACAACCTTAATTAATTCGATAGAAACCTTAATTTTAATCCCTCTTTTTGTTTAAAAATACCAGTAGTACAGAATAAACCTTCAGATAGGGATATAAATGATAAAATATCCCAACATTGTAAAATATCCCACCAATTTAGACCCATAATTTACCACTTATATGGGTAATTTTCCAGAACATTTAACGTATAATACTTTATAACTGCAGTATAATAGTTACACTATCAATTACGACAGGTTCTACTGGCTTAACTATTTGGGTTTAGTCCTGAAAGGCTTTCCCTGTTGCCGAGATCCAATCCAAATGCTGACACTGCTCCCACGTTTTATTATTACACCTCCCTAGTATCATCATTTCCACCACATTTCTTACAGTGTGTATCCGTCACCTGTTTCCAGCCTTCCCACTTTGTAAACACATTTCCTGAGTAAAGTCCTGTACTTTTATACAGTGTCCTCCAGCAAGAAAGTTACGTGTTTTGATTCTCATCTCGAGTGTGGCTTCGTACTCACTGCTTGCCACTCGCATTTCGCAGCATCACAGCATGTGCTTCTGGGGCAGCAACAGCAGAACATCCTCACTAAAGAGAACCTGAATTTATCACTGTAACTGCAAAATAACAAGAACTCTATGGAGAAATAAAAATAGAAGGCAAACTCAAAGATGTCTGTTAGGCCCTTGTATAGGGTCTCATTTGTTAGGAGGAATTGTGGTACGATGCGTTCGAGTAATCGCAGCGCAGTGAAAGGTCCGGTGAGCATGAGATAGAGCACGATGAGAACGACAAAAAGCCGAGTGATGTGAAGCTCTTCAGTGACTTTGCGGTTGAGGATGCTGCCTGTAGTGTGTTTCATACTGAGGCGACGTCGCGAGTGAGAGGACTTCTTCATGCCGCGTATGAGGACGGATGTCATGATGACCAAGACTGGATATGGCATAAATATAACAATGCTCATCGTATACCAAAAGTACATGATCCTATACTCAGGAGTCTCGGCCACAGCTGATGTCTGTGTGAGGACATAAGTCTGATTTGTACCGTAATCAAAAGTCTCAACCACTTCATACTCCCAGAATTCTGGCAGAGCACTTACAAGGCTCACTATGTAGACCAGAACTGTTAGGACCACGGCCTGGGCAGCTGAGCAGACTGATTTTGGTCTATTTTGTGTTACAGTCATGCTCCTTTCAAGCGTCATTACAACGAGTATCCATAGGGAAGCATACCAAAACCAATCGTTCAAACCTTTAAGGTTGCCATACATGAAGTGGTAAGCGTTAAAATCACCCACATATACCTGCAGCTTCAGCATGGCGCCACATATCAAGAGGCCAAAGCTGGAGGTGACCAGCCCGAACATGTAGGCGTTGGCCGAGGCGTGTGACTGCTTACTTAACACAATTAAGTTGATGAGGCCAGTGAAGATCCCCCATCCGAACATCACTGGGAATGCAAAAAAGAGAACATCCTTGCTGGCCCAGACCCATGGCTTCCCATCCACCACGCTGCCATCGAGTACCAATGAGGAGGTACCATTGCCACAATGGGTACAGTTGCCATTCAGATGCGTCAAATTGCCAATCTCTGAAAGCAGTTCGATGTCCCTCTCCAGTGGCTGCGGCAGGGTGACAAACTCTCGGTTCATCCTGAACTTTGACCTCTGCGCATGCACGCGCCCCCTCCTCCTCCTCCAACCCCACTTCCGGTTGCGCACCGGATTGTTACTCGCTCAAAGGATGTCCGGTTTATAAGCCGGGGCGGAGCATCCTCCTCCGTGCCCCAAATGTCAGCATACAACTCTCAGGGCAATCCTATGTACTCCAGAAGCTCATTTCCAGCTTGTGACAATCCTCCTTCTGTTAGCACCCTCTCAGTACCCTACTCCTCCTACTCCTACTCCTCCTGTCACCTTGCCATGTGTCCACACATGATGATCATCAATTTCAGAAGCAAGCAAGCAATGCACTACAGATATCTGCTCTTGTTGTTGTGGATGCTGATGTTGTTCAATGATGTGTTATATAAAAATCTCTTCCATATTGATTCCATTCAGGTCCCGAACCCTTCCGTGAGGGACGCTTTTAGTGTCCTGCAGTTCATATTTGTTAAAAGCCTTGTCCTCTCAATGATACCTTTCTGAATTATTAAAATCGATCTTACAATAGGTGTCCATACAAGATCCTCTCTGAATGATTAAGGGATATTGTTGTAGTCTTTATAATTGGCTGTAACATTAAGAATTCTCTATTTATGTCAGTAAGGCTATTGGAAATTGAAGCTATCCTTTGTCCCTGGGCAGTTCTTTGGATGAAGCTTATATTTGTGGTGGCATTTTAAGATTGCTTTAATCCTTATGAAGGATTTGTTAATCTTTTGGTCAACTTTGTTCTGACACGTATCAAAATAACTCCTAAGCTTATTTCCTTTTTGGTTTTTAAGCCAGAAAACTTTGTTCAGAGAGCACAAACTTCACTCGCAAGTATTTGACGCGATGATTTGTTTCAAGTACATGTTTTGAAAAAAAGATGACTATGCGATGTCTATCCTTTAAAAACTGTATCTTGAGATGGTTTTCTTGCTCACTTTAATGAAGTCTACTACCAAGTACCAATCAAATAATTCAACACGTGAGAGAATTCCAACCGCTCATGAGGGCAATAAATAAAGTATTTCTCAACAACTTATCTCTCGAGGGGAGAGAGAGGAAGATGAAGACCAGTTCTAAGTAATCTTATTTCTTCCTGAGGCACTGTGATGAGAATTGTTTTAAAGTGGACCAATTTCCGCAGCCTGAGCCTTTGGTGAAAGGTTGCAACACGCTCGCTCCGTGATTACCAGCCTCTTGGAGGATGTCTCATGCCTCTTCTACTGGCTAGAACAATGGCGATTTCCTTATTGTGGCGATGGCGATGGCGATGGCGAACCACCCGCCTCCTCCTCGTCGTCCTCTCCCTGTCCTGTCCATCGAGTTACTGCCCCTGGAGCGGCATTCATCGATCCCAAGGGTCGTATAGGTGAGGCAGAAAACGGCCCTGAAAAGATACAAGAGATGTGCACTTAGTAAAGGAGGCCCTTTTTTGTGTTGAAATGAGTATGGATCTTGTATGGTATGGCGATGATAGCCACCCATTTACTGTGTCTGCGTCCGTAACTCCCCGATATAAAGGTTGTTACTGAAAAAGGCATGTTTTTTTTTAAGTATTTGGGTCAGATCTTCAGAAAATGTACAATTCGCCTTCACCAATCCTCTCAAATAATTCACATTTAAGACGGAAAATGAGCTTCAAAATGCAGTTTAAGATAACAGAACTTCTTATTCAGGATTCCCTTTTTTGTATGAGGCCTATACAACTTAATTATTCTTATACTATAAAAAAAAACAATCATTAACCGATCACAGCCGTGAACACGTTTGTGTAGGAATGTGTAGAAATGTGTAACAGCGCCATATATAAAATCCCCCATCAGCACCCCTGCTGTCACTTTGTATGTCAACAACCCCTGACGAAGGCCCCTACGGCCGAAACGCGTTGGGTTTTCTGTAATTTTTTTCACTTTCGCCTACATCAATAGAACGAAGAAACATACCTCGAATTTACTTACTTATCGGAAATTTCAACCTACTTTCCACCTAAATTGGTAAGATGTGAAAAGAAGAAAAAAAAATTCCCTCCCCTGAGATCCTTTGACTAGACTTACGCAAAATGCATCAGCTCTCACCCAGATCGCAAAGAAGACAACAGAATTAAATATAAAAATATGAGATTCATTTAGAAGCCACTTGAAATGTCAAAGAAGCCACATAAGTAATCGATGTGTAAATCGGGCTTCCTTATTGAAGCAACGGCCACTTCTGACTTTTTACCAATTCATAACATAACAGCCCCATGGTCGTCCTTTCATCTTTTATCCCACACCATTCGATCAAAACCCCAATTAATGTTCCTAATTGCAGAATTACATTTTCCCAAACCTGCCCTGGATTGTTGAGCCCTTGCTCAAGAGGATATTAACTATTGATCGGCTCATCAAAGTAGCCTCGACAAGGCTGGTCTTACTGGGGACAGGTGTGTACTTTCACGGACAGTGATTAGCCCACGTCAATAACAATTACATGCTGGTTTTTCCAATCACAGGCCCCTTTTTTCACTTTCTACTTGGGTTGGATCTTCAGAAAATGTACAATCTGCAAATCTACACTTTTAGTAAATTCTGTTAAATTAGACTGAGAAATGGTTAATACTAGGTATATCTGAGTATATTTGATATTGCCTTGATTTAAACAATCTGTTTGGCTATGTTTTCCACTCACAGGCCTCTTTCTTCACTTTCTACTTGGGTTGGATCTTCGGAAAATGTACAATCTGCAAATCTAAATATTTAGTAAATTCTGTTAGATTATAATACTAAGAAATGGTTAACACTAGGTATATTTGCGTATATTTGATATTGCCTTGATTTAAACAATCTGTTTGGTTATGTTTTCCAATCGCAGGCCTCTTTCTTCACCCTCTACTTGGGTTGGATTTTCAGAAAATGTACAATCTGGAAATCTACACGTTTAGTAAATTCTTTTAAATTATAAGATAAGATAAGATAAGATGTTTTTTATTCATCAGATAGGTACAGCAAGGGTACAGTAATATAAAGATGATGAATAGGTCGACATACTGAGAAATGGTTAATAGGGCCTACTAGGTATATCTGAGTATGTTTGATATTGCCTTAATTCTAACAATCTGTTTGGTTATGTTAGACTGAATTTTGAACCTTATTTTTGTCTTCAATTATGATTATCTGAGAGGATGGGTGAAGGGGAATTGTACATTTTCTAGCAATTTCATCCACTTAAAGATTAATTTGAAGGTGCGGGGACATTGCGTGAGGGCTTGGTGGCTTGGTGGGGATGCTACCTGCAACTGTTGTGGGTAGGCTTCCCCAGATCAACGAAGCCGTTTTCCCAGTCACCGACCATAGGGGATTTGCCTGTGCCACTGCGCATGTCTGCTACAATGCATCTTGGGATGGATTCTGATAAAATCTTACATACAAATATTTTGCAACATTTTTATCGAAAATTGCAAGAATGTTTTCAACAATATCATATGTTGTGTAAATGATCTATGTTATTAACCGAATGCATGATGGGAAAGATGGGACTAGTGTTATGGAAACATGTATAACACATGAATATTGACACTAGGGCACTGATAAATATCCCATGCAGAACATGGTATGTTTTCTATAGATTTTATACTGTACCATTAATCCCATAATTCCATGCGAATCAAGATGGCGTCTATGCAAATCCCCTATTGACAGGGTCCAAAGGTGGGCGACTGAAGGGGGAGCTTGACTGGTAGACCAGGGAAACCCTGTAGTGGACTTCCCATTTTACATTAATAGTATCGATTAAAAAAATGCCTAGTCTTGATATTTATATTAAAAATCCAATCGAACAGACGGGGGAGACAGGCCTATTGAAATGGGACCGTACATGAAAGAGATCCGATATAATAATCTGGATTTTTCTCTCATTGCATTTGTCCTACTGTATTTCTATAACCCCATAATACCATTTAATGTATTATGTGGTAGGACTGAAAATTCTCAGTCTGATTCAAACAGAGCTAAGCGACCAACTGCCGCAGAACAGCCGATCCGCGCCAAATGCGCCTAGCAAAAGCGCCTAGCAACGGGTAAACACAAGCAGCGGTGTACGGTGGCCCAACAGAATAGCCAAACAATTATACATACATTTCAACAAATATATTCCATAAACCCCCATACATTGCCCTGCGATCCGGAGGAGTTGCCTATCGCCATTTTTCCTTAGATGAATCAAAGTTTTCACATAAAAAATCAGTGCAATTAATCATATATGAGAGGATTACTGTCTTCGGTAGCTGGGGCTCCGATGCTACCATTTTTATGACTAGCTAACCTAACTTTCCTTACATACTATATTTATCTAAGCAGACAGGAAAGCATGGCACTAATTTAGAAGGCCTTATCGATGCTTGAAAAGCAGGTGCTGGTGTTGACGGTTCTTCATCTCTTCGTTCTCAGCTTCCTCAAGGATCATTTTTAGTGTGCAGAAATAAATTGTAATATCATCTTTCAAAATGTGCTTCTAATCTGACACAACCCATGTGTGCCAGTGTCAGTGAAGAGATATGGAAGAAGCTGCTAGGTAAATTCGAGTATATCTGGTATTGCATTGATTCTAGCAATCTGTTTGGTTATGCTGAACTGTATTTTGAACTTTATGTTCGTCTGAAATTTGGGTTATTTGAAAGAATTGGTGAAGGTGAATTGTACATTTTCTAAAAATCTGACCCACTTACAGATTATGAACTGACGGAACATGGGCTATGTGTGTAAGGAGCCTTACCTGGTTTTACATATGTGATGTGTTCTAGAAAAATGAGTCACAAGTCGCGAAAATAATAATTTTCAAAGTGTTTCAAGATCACTTTATTAGAATGTTCTGATTTTTGGACAGTTTATCACTTATAGTTTATGTTGATCGATGTATCAAATTTCAGGACAACGTATGTAATATATTCTTTCGTTTTAATGGTTTTCATATGGAGTATATTTAGTTGCTTTACTGGTTATTGCCCTCCAAAAATATTGGAAACTTTTTTTTTTCAAAAATAAAAATACTTATAGAAATACTTATTAGATTATTTGACTGTTTACTATCATTGGAATCGGCTTGATCTCATCTTTTCAAATATAATGATATCTCAAAATCCATTTTTTGCGACTTGTCACTCATTTTCCTGAAACAGATCTCATATGTTCAACTCATTGCATTCCAATCCCTTCGCTCGTGGCAGGGTTCGGTAACTTGATTTGCTTCTTGAGCCGAATAGCTTAAACAAGCCAAATATGCAGACTAAATTTGATTCAATTTGGAACTGGCTCAAGGCCGATTAATATTTCAAGCTCTCGTCTTACGGTTTAAACTTTGACTCATAATTAAGAGGCTTTCCTGGTTGGTGGGTAAAAACGCCAGAAAATGTACAATTCCCCTTCACCAATCCTTTCAAATAATCCAAATTTCAGACAAAAATAGGTTCAAAATTCAGTCAACATACCCAAACAGATTGATATATACAGTCAGTCAGATATATACCTAGTATTGACCATTTTTCAGTCTAATTTAACAATATTTACTAAATATGTAGATTTGCCGATTGTACATTTTCTGAAGGTCTGACCCGGGTGCCTTTGCAAAAGACGATTATTGCAGTAATTATGGCTTCGTCATTATCTGTTTTGTATTGTGGCCCTTAAAGACATTTAATCTCTTGATCTTTTTTTTTCATAATCTGAACATGTTTTTTTCACTTTTAATTGAAGGTGTAAACTGATTAATTATAATTGAGATCGGATTATGGAAGACTCGTTGCTCACACTGCGGCTGATGCATCTTCATCCTCGCCTGGGTTCAGTAGAAACATGGGTCAGATTTTCAGAAAATGTACAATTGGCAGCTGTACACGTTTAGGAAATTCTGCTAGATTAGGCCGCAATTTAGTCAATACTAGTAAATTCGAGTATATCCGGCATTGCATTGATTGTAGCAATCTGTTTAGTTAGGTTGAACTGTATTTTGAACTTATTTTTCGTCTGAAATTTGTGTTATTTGAGAGGATTGGTGAAAAGGAATTGTACATTTTCAGAAAACTTCACCCACAAGATTCTGGCTATGAAGGAACCGTGGTGGGAACACCTGATCTATCATTGTGATTAATAATGCTTCATAAATCATGTCCTCAACACTTTGCACGACACAGTTCACACGATTTAACCCTGAGTTAATTCTGCAGACAATTTCCCTTAACGATATATGGGTCAGATTTTCAGAAAATGTACAATTCACCTTCACAAATCCTCTCAAATAACCCACATTTAAGATAGAAATCGGCTTCAAAATGCAGTTTAACATAGCAGAACTGACGCTTTAAATCAATGCGATCCCAAATATACTCAGATATACCGGGTATTCATCATTTTTCAGGCAAATTTACCAGAATTTCCTGAAGGTGTAGAGCTGCCAATGGTACATTTTCTGAAAATCTGACCCATATATTGTGAAATGCGGGAGCTTTGGAAAGTAAAACGAAAATCTACCAACACAAAACGTTTACAAATCACGAAATAATCGTATGGTAAATATTTGAGTGCGAACGTTGTTTATGTGATTCATTATCACCAAGTCTTAGAGAGGCACAAGTGCCAAACGTTGTGATTAAGGGATCGGTACAGTCTATAGGTCCAAACCCTCAGATCAGATAAGAATGGTATGCCAGTGATTGGACCCCTACTGCGCCAATCGGTTTCCTGGCCTAGGACTAGGCGTTTTAATGGGAATATAATGTCATTTCCCTATCTCAATGGAATTATAATGGCACTCTGCGGTTTGAGACGAGAGGCTTTCCCTCCGTTTGAAGGGACTCTCCCAAATTTGGGCCTAGACTTTGTAAGCGCATTACCACGTAACCTAGCATTTTAAAGAATAAAGAGAAAGCGAAGAAAAAGAAAGAGAAATAGAGACAAAGAATGAGACATAGAGGTCAATCTCAAGGTGTATCACTAATTACACTAACACAGCAGTAACTTGCTAGTTGTCCGACTCAGCTTTCACCTGGCTTTTCTGCCTACCTGTCTTGCCCTTGTCGGCTTAGCCCCCTTAAGTCCTCCAGGTGTCCACACAGGAGGGATTTACACTCCTCCAGGGCGTCTACCAAGCGTCTGACATCCTCCTGTGCAGCCCAGACTTGGCTTATACTCTTCTAATGATGCTTTCTAACTTTTTAGCGCCGTGTAAATCCTCCTGTTTGGTTGGCACTTCTTGCATCTCCCTCAAGTTGTGATGGCTATGAGCTTGTCTGTACTATAGCCACTACTGCTGTCTTCTTCTTGCCTCCTCCTCCTCCTCCTCCTCCTCCTCTCCAGAGGCGTCCTCCTCCTACACCACCACCACCGTCTCCTGGGTCTGCACACTCCTCCTCCAGTCCCTCTCTCAGACTCCTCCACTCTGATCAATTCGCCAGCTGGGGGAGAGAGGAGAGTCCTCTACATATTTCTACTGCTACTGCTACTACTTCTCACACTCTCTCTCTCTCTCTCTCCACTCTCTCTGTCTCTGTCTCTGTCTCTGTGTGTGTCTCTCTCGTCTCTGTCTCTGTCTCCCTCTCTCTCTGTGTCTCTGTCTCTCTCTCTCTCCTTTCTACGTTTCTCCTTCTCTCTGTCTCTGTCTCGCTCTATCTTCTCTCTTCCTCTCTCTATCTTCCCTCTCACTATCTCCTCCCTCTCTCTATCTTCTTAGTCTATGTCTCTCCTCTCTGTCCCTGAATCTCAGTCTCTCCCCTGTTTATCTGTCTGTCTGTCTGCCTGTCTTTAGGTTGGGCTGTTTCCCTTCTTTTCTCTCTCTCTCTCTCTCTCTCTCTCTCTCTCTCTCTCGCTCTCTCTTTCTATGTATCTACCTATCTCCCTTTGCCTCCTCCCTGTTTCTCTCTCCCTCCCTGTCTCTCTCTTCTTTCTCAGTCTCCCTCTCTCTCTTCTCTCTCCTTCTCTCTATCTTCTCTCTCCCTCTCTTGTATCTCCCTCTATCTTCTCTCTCCTCCCTCTCTCTCTCTCTATCTCCCTTCTTCTCTATCTCTATTTCCTGGGTATGATCATAAACTGCCTCCCTCTCAGCTCTCCCGCCCTTGATATAACACTTCAAAGTGTTGATAAGGGCGTAAAGCAACCAATCCCACTCACTCCCTCTCTCCTCCCTCTCTCTCTCTCTTATCTCCCTCCTCCCCTCTCTCTCCTCTCTGTCTCTCCCCCCTCTCTGTCTCTCCCTCTCTCTCTCTCTCTCTCTCTCTCTCTGTCTCTCCCTCTTTCCCTCCTCCCCTCTCTCTCCTCTCTGTCTCTCACCTCTGTTCTCTACACCCCAGTCGCCTCACAGATATACATGCTGCAAGTCGTCACATCACTTAATACTCCTCTATAGAAGAGAAATGACTTCGGTTACAAGTGTCGGCTCCCTTTGACCCATTCAGACAGACCTATACATGTATGTCCTCAACATATTCCTCCCTTCCCTCATTGCACAAAGGTCTTTTGTTCCTTTGTAATATATTCGCCTCTACTGTATAATGACTTAACATCACAAGGCAGCTCTATTAATGTGTCGCCTTATGTTCTTTCAGATATGGGTCAGATTTTCAGAAAATGTACAATTCACCTTCATCAATCCTTTCAAATGACCCTAATTTAAGAGAAAAGTGACGTTCAAAATACAGTTTAACGCAATGAAAGAGATTTGTTTATCAACACAACGCCAGAGATATTCTGATATACCCATTATTCATAATTGTTCAGTCTAATTTAGCAGAAGTTACCAAATTTGTAGAGCTGCTGATTGTACATTTTCTGAAAGTCTGACCGATATATCCCTTTTATAAAGATTCTGAAGCAGCTTCTATTGCTTATTATCCATGCCTTAAACATGCCTTTCTTTTAAAATATCACAAATGCAGCAATGATGCTCTATAATACTTTACTTTTAGTGCTTATTCTGATAAATTGTCAATGTATGTAACATGAATAACCGGGCATAATTTGGAAAATCGTAGTGAAAACATTGCAGTATTCTGTATTGATATTGATACGGGGCGCTAAAAAGGCAATGAAACCGTTGAAAGGCTGTGTGTTGTGTGTTGATCGTAGTTTCGAATCCTTCCAGTACTCTAATCAAATAGATATCGATTCACTAACTAACAGTTTTCATTAAATGAATCTTCTATTTGGAAGTCAGTAATTTGAACCATGTACAAACAACTATTAAGGACATACCGTTATACATCGCACAGAAATCCTGGTGAATGTCAACTCAAATGAAAGGCATGATATTAAAGAGGATAGCCAATAGGGGGGTTTACATAGCTGCCATTTTGAATCAAGATTCGCACGGAATTATGAGTACAATATAAAATCTATAGAAATGTCATGTTCTGTATGGATTATTAATCAATGCTATAATGTCAATATCCACATGTTATACATGATTCCATAACACAAGGCTTCATCTTTCCCATCATGCATTTGTTAACATAGATCATTTATACAAGCTATGATGTTGCTGAAAATATTCTTGCAATTTTGGATAAAAATGTTGCTAAATGTTTGTATGTCAGATTTCTTCCGAATCCATCCCAGGATGCACTGTAACAGACATACGCAGTGGCACATGCAAATCCCCTATTACTATTGCCACCATCCAATAGGGGATTTGCATGTCTCACTGAGCATGTCTATGGCAGTGCATACTGGGATAGATTCAGTTCAGATCCGACATACAAATATTGAGCAACAATTCTATGGAAAATTGCAAGAATGTTTTCACAAATATTTATCATAGCCTTTATAAATGATCTATAAAAACTTTTTTCTATAGATTTTATACTGTACCATTAGTCCCATAATTCCATGCGAATCAATATTCAAAATGGCGTCTATGCAAATCCCCTATACGTTATCATTCACGTCCTGAAGATGAATGCCTTTACCTTTCGTTCAATATTACACCTTACAATTATTAGTTATGGCAATTCGTCTCAATTCAAAAAGGCTATGTTTTAGCGTTCATTGTCCTGGAGCAGCTGTTTTCTGGTTGAGGCAATGACTTGATGTATATACCTACATGGAATATTACATTTTTCATGGCAGGCCGTTTTTGTAAAGCTAGCGCTTACGCTACTAGTTTTTCTTCCACTGAATGGAGTTGGCTGTTTCGGTTAAAGCTCCCGCGTCCGTTAGCTTGGGGCCGTTGTTCGATATCTTGGATAGATCTTTTATATCCGTCTAGTCCCTGCTTGATCACAATGTTATCCCAAATGCTGATATTTCCCCACTCCCATGTCTTGTATTCGTCAGATTACACATAGGCGCCGAAGGTTATGGATTGAAGTGCAGAATGTTGAAGCCATGAGGATATTTGATTCCCATTACTCGCCCCATCTTTGGTAATATGTTTTGTGATAGCATATAGCACGAACACCTAAAAAGTCTGGAGTTAAACAGGACGGTTCAGAGACTGTATATGCGTATTTACTTTATGGAATCAGTTATATAGATGGCTTCCTAATATGTGATGTGTTTCAGGTAAATGAGTCACAAGTCGCAAAAATGATATCTTTCAGTGTTTCTATTACGAGATCTCTATATATTCATATAGATCTACGCACCTCATTTCAGGACAGTGCATTAAATATATCCATGCAATTCTAAAGTGATTGTATAGGGTTTATTTAGCTACTTTACAAGTCAATGTCTTCCAAGAAATATTGCAATTTTTTTTCAAAAATAACAACATTATACCTAAAATATAGAAAAACCTATTTCCTATGTCCTATACTGTTTACTATCATTAGAATCGGCTTGATCTCATCTTTTTACAAATGATGATATCTCAAAATCAAATTATCGCGACTTGTGACTCATTTTCCTGAAACACATCACATATATAGTAACAGGACTAGGCGATTAGATGCTTGAATTATGCTTGAATAAGTAAGAACAGACATGACAGTCTAGGCCCAAAGATGAGAGAGTCCCTTCAAATGGAGGAAAAGCCTCTCGCCTCAAACCGCAAAGTGCCATCATAATTCCATTAAGACCGCAACATGTCATTATAATACCATTAGAACGCCTAGTCCTACGTCAGGAAACCGGTTAGTGAAGTAGGCGTCCAATCACTGACTGACATACCATTCTTATCTGATCTGAGGGTTTGGGCCTGGACTGAAGAGGGCAAACAAAATAAACGTCATTATGTTCCTCACCTAAAACCTACATGTATGAGAAGACCTTTTTTTAACCACAGGGAACTGGCCAATACAAATATTTAACAAAAAAACAACAGAAAAACTATGCATCATTGAACGGTTGTATGATACAAGAAGGCACCTATCGCATGAAAACATTATTGTGGAGAATGGTTGTAACCAAAGTACCTCTAGATTTAAAACATGGTAAAACTTCTATCATTATTCGGGGTGGTGGTAGGTCCATTGACATTTAGCACGGCTCAGTGCCTTGCTGATGGTCAACAAAGTATGAAATCCGATTAATATTTTACTAGTGGTTTTAGTACATCATTATCAACCTGGATGGTATAGGATGGTATTTCTGTTTAAATTTAATCACTGCTTTGAAAGTCCTGGGGCTATAACCACCTCAGTGATTAAAAGGATTAATAACCTCCATTTCGAGACTGATGGTGTACTGTGTGTATAATCCTTCCCCTTCGCCTAGCAATTGGGTCAGATTTTCAAAAATGTACAATTCGCCTTCGCCAATCCTCTCAAATAACCCACATTTAAGACATAAATGAGCTTCAAAATGCAGTTTAACATCAAATCAAATCAATGTGATACCAAATATATTCAGATATACCCAGTATTCTTCATTTTTCAGTCTAGTTTAGGAGGATTTCCTAAATGTGTAGAGCTGCCAATTGTACATTTTCTGAAAATCTGACCCAATTATGCACCAAACAGTGCATCAGCAGCCCCTCAATATCGGTCATTAATCATTTAATAATCCCACAGCTTCGCCTCAGGATTATACACCAAACAGTGCACCAGCAGCCCCTCAATATCGGTCATTAATCATTTAATGTCTGTTTCTCTGTTTCTGTCTCCCATACCGTTTTCCTCTGTCTCTGTCCTTTTTTCCCAACTGCCTTCCTGCGCTGTTTCTGTCCCCAGTCCTCCCATCTATTCCATCTATATTATTTGAACTATGCTATCCCTTTTTCCTCTCGTCCCATCTGACATCTATTTACCATAACCCTGTTTCTTTACCTGTGGAAAGCCATTTCCAGCAGTGCAAATACGCTTTGGTGACTGCTTTATGGGTCAGATTTTCAGAAAATGTACAATTCAACTTCCCCAATCTTCTGAAATAACCCAAATTTCAAACGAAAATAAAGTTAAAAATACAGTTCAACCTAACCAAACAGATTGCTAGAATCAATGCAATGCCAAATATACTCGAATTTACCTAGTATTGGCCGAATTGCAGCCTAATTTAACAGAATTTCCTAAATGTGTACAGCTGCCAATTGTACATTTTCTGAAAATCTGACCCTTATACGCCTAGGAATAACGTATTATAGGAAGAATTGGATGACATTTTTAATGGCGGTCCTTCTGTCATCCAGGGACCGCAATCGGTACTGATAGCGTAGAGTTCTCGTATATGGTTTGGAAATTCTTCCTTCTGACATCAGAGAAAAAAGAATTGATAAGCCTACACATATATGTATTCTCTTGGGGTGCTTATTCCAGGATATACGTCCTCTGGGCTGCATTAGGAGATTGTTTACACCCACGTCTCCATGGATACACTGAGTAGGAATAATTCATTATGGCTGCTGGGCTCTCTAAGCTAATATCTCATCTTCTCCATGAGGTGTTGGTCTGATCTTATTTATGGGTGAAATCGCCAGAAAATGTACAAATTCCCTTTCATCAATCCTCTCAAATAATCCAAAATTAAGACAAAAATAAGGATCAAAATTCAGTCCAACATAACCAAACAGATTGTTTGAATCAAGGCAATATCAAATATATACTCAGATATACCTAGTATTGACCATTTCCCAGTCTAATTTAACCAAAATTACTAAATATGTAGATCTGCCGATTGTACATTTTCTGAAGATCTGACCCATATGTATAATTCTTTTATGACCAACTATGTGTACACACATTTGTATAAACTTTGCAACATACTAGATATAGATAGTTCATCATGTAGTTTCCGTGGAGCCCCAACGATTCCTTTTGTTAAATGTTCTTAACAATTAAAGCATCCTGTTTAAAAATTACTAAACATTTTCATCAGGGAAGGCTACTTGTAAATGATTTAGAAATCACTTTTTCAATTGCAATGGACAGTTAAATGTGATTAAGTATAATTAGTCCATTGGAATTATTCTTATTGGATGAGTTTCGTCGTCTGACCATGGCACCACTTTTTTCGTCTGAGTGGGAGCGCAGTGGTAGTGGTGGCAGTGGTGCTGGTCATGTTTGGTTGGCCAGCTAAGTGCATGGTAGTGGTGGCGGTGACGGTGGGTGTATGTAGGTATGAATGAATCTATACATGTATATGTATGCATTGTATGTGTGCATGTATGAATCCGGTATGAATGTATACATGAATAGGACATGTATGGGTGTATGTATGATGTATGGGTGTAAGTATATGAATAGATTAGCAGTAGAATAAGTCTGATGAACCCCCCCCCATGTATGTATACATGTATGTATATATGTACTACATGCATGTATGTATGTATGTATGTATGTATAATATGTATGTATATATGTATACATGAATGTGTGTGTACATGTACCTATTTATGTATACATGTAGCCCATTGCAATTCTATATGACGTTAGTCATAGCCGTGCATCTTGTTAAAATTACTATTTACTTCACTATTTTTATGTAAAAAGTATTTCTCGGTAGAAATCTCTACCATAAAATGTTAAATCATGAGAGTTTTCAACAGTTTACATTATAATCTTCAAATAAAGTTTCAAAGTGAATAAACATTTTCAGTAACTCATGTTTAAGAATAATTTGACATCTAACATTTGACAAGGCTAGTTACACCTGGTTTCCTCTTGGATGGAGATATTAGAAATTGGAGTCTACGGGGCTGAATAAATATATGTGATGGGTTATAGTAAAGTGAGTCACAAGTCACAAAAAATGGAGTGAGTGAGTGAGTGAGATTGGTTGCTTTACGCCCTTATCAACACATTTAAGATGGTTATATCAAGGGCGGGAGAGCTGAGAGGGAGTGAGTGAGTGAGATTGGTTGCTTTACGCCCTTATCAACACATTTAAGATGGTTATATCAAGGGCGGGTGAGCTGAGAGGGAGTGAGTGAGTGAGATTGGTTGCTTTACGCCCTTATCAACACATTTAATATGGTTATATCAAGGGCGGGAGAGCTGTGAGGGAGTGAGTGAGTGAGATTGGTTGCTTTACGCCCTTATCAACACATTTAATATGGTTATATCAAGGGCGGGAGAGCTGAGAGTGAGTGAGTGAGTGAGATTGGTTGCTTTACGCCCTTATCAACACATTTAATATGGTTATATCAAGGGCGGGAGAGCTGTGAGTGAGTGAGTGAGATTGGTTGCTTTACGCCCTTATCAACACATTTAATATGGTTATATCAAGGGCGGGAGAGCTGAGAGGGAGTGAGTGAGTGAGATTGGTTGCTTTACGCCCTTATCAACACATTTAAGATGGTTATATCAAGGGCGGGAGAGCTGAGAGGGAGTGAGTGAGTGAGATTGGTCGCTTTACGCCCTTATCAACACATTTAATATGGTAATATCAAGGGCGGGAGAGCTGAGAGGAGGGCAGTTTATGATCCATACCCAGGAAATAGAGACACAGAATAAGGGAGAGAGAGAGAGACAGAGAAACAGCAGAAAGGCACTTTAAGGTCGTACCCAGGACCACACAAAATGGATTTTGAGATACAATCATATTTGAAAGGATGAGATAGAGCCGATTCCAATGGTGGTAAACAATAGGACAGCTATGTTTTCAGTTTGATATTTCTATTTTTGAAAAACAAAGTTTGTAATATTTCTGGGTGGACAATTACTAGTAAACTATCCAAATAAACTCTATAGGATGATCTTAGAAACACAATGATATATTTGATAAACTGTCTTGAAATTTTATACATGTATTTATACGACCACAAGGACTAGACACTCCAAAATTGAAAACATTCCAACAAAGAGATCTTGGGAAAAATATCAATTTCGCGAATTGTGACTCATTTTCCTGTAACACGTCATATATGATATAACATATGGGGGGAAAAAGCAAATTATCGAATGAAAAGAAGTAAAACAATATCAAGGTATAGTTTGATAAATCTTCCAGTTTCATGCGAGTTTGTGATGCTTTTAGGCCCTCATCATTGGGAATAGTTTTTTGTCTAAAACTGATATTTCACCTGCTGTGGTTCAGAAGGTTACTCTATATAATTAGACAGAGTCTCCTATAGAGAGCCTTTATTTGCCTTCTAATTGAAGGTTTTATGGGTCAGGTCTTCAGAAAATGTACACTCAGCAGATCTGCATAGTAAATTTTGTTAAATTAGCTGAAAAATTGTCAATACTAGGTATATCTGATATTGCCTTGATTTAAACAATTGGTTATGTTGGACTGAATTTTGAACCTTATTTTCGTCTTAAATTTGGATTATTTGAGAGGATTGCTGAAGAGGAATTGTACATTTTCTGGCGATTTCAACCTTATACAGACTGTGTAGTGCATTATAAAGAAATAAGGGCGTGAATTACTATATGAAGTATATGCAACAGGAGCCGCATATACAAGGCCAGAAAGTTAGCACGAAGACTTAATGGGATAGGAGAAACATAGCTCTATATGTGGATATAGTATTACATGCTTCTACAGTGTATTTCCTTGAGGCTCTTCGTGACGCATTCAACTGATATCTAGGATGTAATATATGCATGCCATTTCTATTGGTTCATTGAACGAGTGCAAACCAGTCTAGGGTTGGGAGTTGCGAGAGTCCCTTCGAACTGAGGAAAAGCATCTCGCTCCTAACCGCAAAATATGCCATTAAAATCTCATTAGGACGCCTATTCCAGGGCCAGGTGGTCATTAGTACAATAGGCGTCCAATCGCTGACATACAATGCTTATCTTATCTAATCTAGAGGCTTTAGATTTAGAAATTCACAATTTAGAAATCATTTAATTAGTTTTATTACATTTGTTACATTGTTAGTTTGCCTGCCTGTAGGTAATTGCTGAAAAGAGTCTTGGAGTGGAAGATAAGATTGTGATGGAAATCAAATCAGTCCTTTCTATGAACTCCTTTGATGCAATAGGGGATTTGCATGTCTCACTGCGCATGTCTATTACAGTGCATCCTGGGATGGATTCTGATGGAATCTGACATACCAATATTTAGCAACATTTTTATCGAAAAATGCAAGGATCCTTTTACCGATATCATAGGTTGTGTCAATGATCTATGGAAACCAAATGCATGATGGGAAAGATGAAGTCTTGTTTTATGGAATTATGTAAAACACTTGGCTATTTACATGAGATCACTGTTTAATAGTCCATGCTAAATATAACATGTTTTCTATAGCTTTTATATTGACATACAACTCCCACAATTCCATGCGAATCAAGTTTCAAGATGGTGGACGTGCAAGTCCCTTATTACACCTTACAACCAAGAGTAGAAAGATTCCTGATTGAGCCATATCTTTAAACTACACTACATGAATTTGGAAAATTTGCTTTCAAAACGAACTCAGCAAGAGATTATAAAAATAGCCTCCAATGGAAACAAATGCATGCCTTGAATCATGAAGTTATAGGACAAGTTATTCATATATGGGTCGGATCGTCAGAAAATGTACAATCACCAGCTCTACACATTTAATTAATTCTTCTAATTCAGGTTGGAAAGTGATAAATACAAGGTCAACCTGAGTAGATATGGTATGGCTTGGATTCAAATAATCTGTTTTATTATGTTAAACTGTATTTTGGACCTCACTTTTGCCTTGAATTTGGGATACTTGAGAGGATTTGTGAAGGTTAAATTGTAAACTTTTGGACAATCTGACCCATATGCTTGTTTAACTCCTTCCCTCGTCCTTTCAAAAGGCGTCAAGGGTTCAGATTTTCAGAAAATGTACAATTGGCAGCTGTACACATTTAGTAAATTCTGCTAAATTAGGCTGGAATTTGGCCAATACTAGGTATATTCAAGTATATTTGGCATTGCATTGATTCTAGCAATCGGTTTGGTTAGGTTGAACTGTATTTTGAACTTTATTTTTGTCTGAAATTTGGATTATTTGAGAGGATTGGTGAAGTTGATTTGTATATTTTCTAAAAATCTGACCCAGAAGGGCATGCACAGCTGAAACATGTGCATTTTGTCCTGTGGGAAACTTCCGTGTTCCCATTTGCTAACTGACCTGGCCTCTGAAAAGATAAGGTGAGACCCTCTGCCCCCGCTAAAGCTAAAGATGGCGCAGATATCATGTCTTCCGCGCGTCTCATGTTACCGCACCGCGCCGCACCGCTTTAAGTCTTTGGGGAGGCGCGTAAGTAGTATATGACACAACCACAAGGGCCCTTTTTCTCGGGCAACATTTGATTTCCAATCTCTCGAGTTGTCAGAAGTTTAATCGAACTGATTTGATTGATATTTTCCCTAAGCTGTTGACTGCATAAGATAAGCGCTTGTTTCAAGGATTTTGATTCACACACGTTTATTCTCCTGGCTATTTGTGTGTGTATATTATGTTAGAGATATAATGTAGGACGTTCGTAAAGTATGTAAATTGTTTTTATAGAACACTAATCTGGGAATTTATGGTAGAAGAGATTTGAAAGTTTGATGGCAACGTATGAAAATACGTACAATAGTGAGTTATGCGTATTTGTTTAAATTTGTGGGATTTTAAAAATGTCTGGCCAATGAAAATATTTTGTAAGTATTTTTGCTAGTTAAAGTCTTTTTTATTGTATCGGAATGACAATCAGAATAGTGTATGTTATATATATATATATAATAACCTTCAGGAGGTATTTACACTGTGTCTGCTAACTGAAAAAAAAACATGATAAATTTCGATGAAAATACCAGATTTGCGACAGGGCCGCTGGTACAAAAAGCCTGGGAGATGAGACAGGGCTGAGATATGTGTGCCCAAGAGCAAGAAAGACGACCTTAGAAACGTCTGGGGACAAGGGCATCCATTGAGATCCCCTATACAAGTAATATCCTCCATATCATCCCTAAACGCTCGTACTACATTCCAAAAAGAACTTTGATTTATAACTTTTCCTTTTTCTGGCCTGAATACACCAGGCAGCGTTGGTTTTTACCCTAGAGTCGATTTATGGCCTTCTTTTATTATCAAGGCATTCCGTGAAACATAAAATTTAAGAGACAGCCCTAAACGAGTGCGAGTCCCTTTAAAGACAGGGCTTTTATTCCCTGTAATATAATTAAGCAAGTAAAAATGGCCCCACAAAGGACAATAGATAGGGCTATACATCACAGTATATATCCCAGGTCCGGAAGGCGACCATAATGTTTTGACTTTTGCTAACGATTAGAAAGAACCGCCATTGTTCGAGTATGTTCGCCAACACTTGGCTCTGACGACGGTGTTAATATAAATTAATTAGGAAATCAAATTGGGATCAGAACTCGAGTGGGAGACATGGTATTTTTTATTTAATGATGGTGCTCAATAGGGGATTTGCATGTGACACTGCGCATGTCTGTCCCAGTGCATCCTGGGATGGATTCTGATGATATCTGGCATACGAATATATGGATATATGGCAACATTTTTATATCGAAAATTGCAAGAATGTTTTCACCAATACCATAGCTATTATTATCTATGAAAACTAAATGCATGATGGGAAAGATGAGGACATGTGTTATGGACATAGGTATAATACATATGGATATTGACATTAGAGCATTGATAAATAATTCATGCTGATCAAGCTGATAATTCAAGCATGTTTTGTATAGATTTTACACTGTACCATTAGTCCTATAATTCCATGCGAATCAAGAGTCAAAATGGCGGCTATGCAACTCCCCTATTGATGTTCAAAAATACAGTTAAAAAGGGGAGCATCAATTGACTGGTGATGGTGTTTCTGCCAACTATCTCCTGTCAAGGGGGTATTTTTTTTGTATACAGCGTTTCCTCCACGCGTTCTACTGGTGTAAATAAAGGGCTTATTTATATGCCTGCACCCAAGCAAACCTGTCAAAATGTGTGCCAGCCTTTTACTACAGATGTCCAACAGAGTTGATGCTCTGATAGAAAAATTAATCATCATAGGGACATAGTTGGGTTTTATCACACCACGGCGACTGGAAATGGTTTCTCCTACATCTAATCGCTCTCGTCATGGCAGATCGTTGCTCTATGGGTGAAGTCCTCAGAAAATGTACAATTTGCCTTCACCAATCCTCTCAAATAATTTAAATTTCAGACGAAAATAAAGTTCAAAATACAGTTCAACCTAACCAAACAGATTGCTGGAATCAATGCAATGCCAAATATACTCGAATTTATCTAGTATTGACCAAATTGCAGCCCGATTTAGCAGAATTTACTAAATGAGTAGAGCTGCCAATTGTGCATTTTCTGAAAATCTGACCTATATCGTCTTGTACACAGCCCAAATGGAGAGGAAATTACCGGCCCTTCAACTCAGCCCCAATCTATACACGATTCATCCCCAAAATACAACAAATAGTTAAGTGTGTATATAAATAGATATATCTGAAAGTGATACATTTATAAAAATGCATTTTTTTCTAGATACCTTACAAGTTTTGCCTCTCCCTTCTTCTCTATCTCTATTTCCTGGTATGGTCCTGGGTATGACCATAAAGTGCCTTTCTGTCTCTTTTCTCTGTCTCTCTCTCTCTCCCTTCTTATCTATCTCTTTTTCCAGGGTATGATCATAAACTGCCTCCCTCTCAGCTCTCCCGCCCTTGATATAACCATATTAAATGTGTTGATAAAGGTGTAAAGCAACCAATCTCACTCACTCACTCACTACCTCTCAGCTCCCCCGCCCTTGATATAACCATATTAAATGTGTTGATAAGGGCGTAAAGCAACCAATCTCACTTACTCACTCACTACCTCTCAGCTCCCCCGCCCTTGATATAACCATATTAAATGTGTTGATAAGGGCGTAAAGCAACCAATCTCACTCGTAGCTCGTAGATATCGACAATGGTATTATGTGTCGAGTTTCCCGGCTCAAGTTCTAATGGGAGGACTCTTGTGGTGGTGGGAGAAAAAGCATGGATAGGACTTGATAGATAGATTGGATGAGGAGGGAATGTTTTCTGATGTGGTGCACATGATGAGGGAGAGCTCATTAATGTGTTGAATACCCACACTCAGCGCGTTCCCTCCATGGTGTCAGCAGGACCACACTTTGACCAACAGTCTAGAATAATGCTTTAGCTGCGTGTACTTAGTACCTTCTTACCATCCACACTGCTTCCTAATAGCATGTGAGGTGTTACAGGAAAATGAGCCAAGTCGCAAAAAATGGATTTTGAGATAGCATCATATTTGAAAAGATGAGATCAAGCCGATTCTAATGAATGTAAACATGAAGGACATCTAATAAATGTTTCTATATTTTAAGTTTGATATTCCTATTTTTGAAAAATAAAAAAGATCTCTGGTTGGACAATTACTTGTAAAGTGGCTAAATGTATTCTATAGGATGACCTTTTATATTGAACGCACCATCTTGTAATGTTGGTACATGTACGACGACTTAAGGTGGTAGATATCCCCAAAATGGGAACATTCCCACAAAGAGACCTTGTGAATATATCACTTCGAAAGATATCAATTTTGCGACTTGTGACTCATTTTCCTGTACCACATCACATATCTCTTATCACTTATTAATGGGTCGGTGATGGAAAGTCAAACTGGAGGTGCCCTTAGACGCAACCTGTGATGAGAAAGAATGCTCTATCACAATTAGCGCGGCCGAAGCTCGGATATTATGTCCATGATAGCCTATTGGCATGGAAGAAAGAATATTTCCCACTTTCATTATGACTTTGATCTCATCTATCCCTCCTCCTATCGCAATCAATCGCCAGTGATATCGCCGGCGATGTCTTGCTAACTGGCGATTTCACTCACCTTCCTCGTCGCATTTAAAACACTGCAACATCATTTGTATGGAGAATTCGGGCTGTTTTTATCGGTTGTGTCCTCCGGACACAGCTAGGGCATTCCCCAGTGCTAGGGCCTGGCAGGCCATGAGGCTATGAGGTTATGTCTTTATACCTCGCCCGTTGTGATAGATCCTACGCCCGTGCAGAGGCTAGGCTAGATATAACCCTCGTATCCTTTAATCGCAACCTTCCCTACAGTAGCCGCCTGATCGATTAGTGTACCTCCATTTTCCTATATGGGTCAGATTTTTCAGAAAATGTACAATTGGTAGCTCTACACATTTGGGAAATTCTGCTAAATTTGGCTGAAAAATGATGAATACCGGGTATATCTGAGTATATTTGGTATCGCATTGATTTAAAGCATCAGTTCTGTTATGTTAAACTGCATTTTGAAGCTAATTTTTGTCTTAAATGTGGGTTATTTGAGCGGATTGGTGAAGGTGAGTTGTACATTTTCTGAAGATCTGACCCATATAGTCCGAAGCCGGACGATCATCAGAAACTGCAGGTTCCTTCCTGGAAGCATCCCTAATTAGATCTCGACATTATAACCCTCAGGCACTTACCTAAAGCTATTTAATCGAGAGGAAAAAAAATGGTTTCTCCATTTATGGGATTTAAATCAATTATGACTGGCCCTGACCCTATTGGAAGTCGTTTGCCGGTTGGCAAGGGCGTGGAGTTTATGTATGAATCAGATCTTCAGAAAATGTACAATCTGCCGATCTATATATTTAATAAATTCTGTTAAATTAGACTGAGAAATGGTTAATACTAAGTATATCTGAGTATATTTGACATTGCCTTGATTCAAACAATCTATTTGGTTATGTTGGACTGAATTTTTAACCTTATTTTTGTCTTAAATTTGGATTATTTTAGAAGATTGGTGAAGAGGAATTGTACATTTTCTGGAAATTCTATCCGTATGTGACTGGGGCTCCCGAGGGTCTTGGATGTCTGATGTTTGTAGATAAGCTACGGCTTCATCTGAGCTGTAGCAGAGGAGGGAGATAGTGAAGAGGGAGCATTTGCTGGCCAGGTCGCACCCCTTCATAGCTGACAGTATTTTATAAGTGGATCTTAAAGTCTATGGGATGTGTCTACTGCATAACCTCACTACACCCCTGGCACTAAAGACTTTCACACTGCACTCCTCCTTTCCACACCAGCGTGGTTTCTACGTCTATTCTGAATGAATTGGGGATTTGCATAGCCGCCATTTTAATCTTAATTCGCATGGAATTATGGCACTAATGGTAAGGTCTAAAATCTAAAGAAAACATGTCATGTTCAGCATCGAATATTATCAATGCTCTAATGTCAATATCCATGTGCTATACATGTTGCCATGACACAATTCTGCATCCTTCCCTTCATGCATTTGGTTTTCATTGATCATGTATATAAGCTACAATATTGGTGAAAACATTTCTGCAATTTTTGATAAAAATATTGCCAAATAGTTCTAAGTCAGATTTGAACTGAATCCATCCCAGCATGCACTGTGACAGACATGCGCAGTGGCACATGCAACTCCCCTATTATCGTCGTAGGCACCTATTGAATAATTCATGCTACTTTTGCGATGTAGTATTAGCATTGAAAAGCTCTCCTTAGTCAGATTTATGATTTAGTTTGTACGAGTAGTGGCAATATTTGTATGCATTTAATCTAGAAACCTCGCGTAAAGCAATCGAGCAACCCATGCCATTTATGAACTGAAACGAAAATGACCAATTCCAAGGTCTAGGATAATTGGAATAGAGCTATTATGTTGTATGTGAGATTGGATTAGATGGGGAGATTGATCTTTGGGACTAAAATGGCGCAATGTATGTTGCATAAAAAAAGATTACATGGGTTAGATTTTCAGAAAATATACAATTTGTCTTCACCAATTCTCTCAAATAACCTACATTTCAGACGAAAATAAAGTTCAAAATCTCGTTCAACCTAACCAAACAGATTGCTAGAATCAATGCAATGCCAAATATACTCGAATCTACCTAGTATTGACGAAATGTCAGTCCAATTAGCAGAATTAACCAAAAGTGTAGATCTGCCAATTGTACATTTTCTGAAAATCTGACCCACATACGAAACATGATTGTTAGAAAATTAACAATACGTATGTGAAATAAAAAATATTATGTATTTTTGCTACTAAATCTATCTGTATTTTATAAACCCAAGTCTATCAGGACCAACTAGTCAGGAACCCACTGGAAGACATAGAATTCACTTTCAGATGCGGGTCTCCTTTTTGTACGCCTTTTTTGTATAAATAAAAAATGCATTGAATTCAATTGAATAAACATATATTCGATAAACAGGCAAAAGTCTGATTTCTCCCAAATCTAAAAGAAAATGACCAGAAATGTGGTCTAAATCCCTCATCTCACTCAATCATATCTAACATATGCAGCACGTACATGTATTGTAGATTATATCGATCGGGGGTGGGGGTGGAGGGGTTGGAGTCATCAATAATATTGTTATCTTATTATTTCTCCTGAGAGCTAAATGTGCCTGGGCCTATACCATCAGCCCTATGGAATATAGAGAACGTGGTTCCCATCCCAAGATGGTCTAGTTTTTTTCCCTTTTGGTTCCTATACCTTCAATGCTATGGATGAAATTGCCAAAGAATGTACAATTCATCTTCACCAATCTTCTAAAATAAATTTAAGACAAAAATAAGGTTCAAAATTCAGTCCAACATAACCAAACGGTTTGTTTGAATCAAGGCAATATCAAATATACTCCTGGTCCTGAGTAAGACCATGAAGTGCCTTTCTGTCGCTTTTCTCTCTGTATCTCTCTGCCTTCTTCTCTATCTCTTATTTCCTGGGTATGATAATAAACTGCCTCCCTCTCAGCTCTCCCGCCCTTGATATAACCATATTAAATGTGTTGATAAGGGCGTAAAGCAACCAATCTCACTCACTCACTCCCTCCCAGCTCTCCCGCCCTTGACATAACCTTCAATGTGTTGATAAGGGCGTAAAGCAACCAATCTCACTCACTCAAATATACTCAGTTATACCTTGTCAGACCATTTCTCAGTCTATTTTAACAGAACTTACTAAACATGTAGATCTGCCGATTGTACATTTTCTGAAGATCTGACCCATATTTATCAGAAGTTCTATCTATATTTAGACCGTGACAGGTGAACACATGTGCCTTCCCTAAAGTAGCAATATTTAATGCTAGCCATGCCCCTAGGAGTTTTGGTAACTAGTCTTTACTGGGGGGAAGTCTTGGCATTTTATTTAATGGGTGAGACAACACTTCTTGATCGTGCTTTTAATATTCATCCTTGCACTAGTAAACCTTCTTATAGCTTCTAGTGTTGGAAGGGTATGTTAAGGAATATACTGCTCCCATTTCTCTTTCTATGGGTCAGATCTTCAGAAAATGTACAATTCGTTTTTACCAATCCTCTCAAATAACCCACATTTACGACAAAAATGAGCTTCAAACTCCAGTTTAACATAGCAGAACTGATACTGTACACAAATATTTCTTGAAAGGTATATATATGGGTGAAGTTTCCAGAAAATGTACAATTCTTCTTCACCAATGTTCTCAAATCTCCCAAATTTACCACAGAAATCAGACTCAAAATGCAGTTCAACATCACCAAATGGATCTATTGAATTAAGGCAATATTGTTATACCTCGTGGTAACATACCCTAAAATTTTATTTCTTACATACATGTTACCTGTAACTTCACTTAAGATCGTACAATAAAGCTACGCTACTACACTCTACGCTACAGCTCCTTTTCCTTGTGTTACACTACGTATAACAATATCAAATATACTCAGATATTACCTAGTATTTAGCATTTACAGCCTAATTTAGCAGATTTTACTCAATGTTTAGAGCTGCTAATTATTGATTTTCTGACGACCTGGCCCATATAACTAATTATAAATGCCAAGCAGGCTCGCACAATGTCGCGTTATATTAATAATAATAAATAGTAGCAAAACGAACTCAATGTCGGTTGATCCTCCATCATTTGAACAACAAATTGAATTATAAGTGCTTCTATGTTTTAGGTGCTTGAATTTGTCAGCTGCATTTTATCCCTAATCCCTTTTGTATAAAGACTAGAGAGATTTGCAACACCGAAACCTAAGGCATGGGTTTCTTGCTTGGAGGTATTGCAGTGAAACACTCCGAAAGCCTACTGCAATATTCGAGGGAGGCATTTAAATTTGGAACAACATTTCGACGCTAATCATATTAACTTTGATGTGATAATTCGTTTTCCAATTTGATTCAACCAGTATCCAGCAATTTTTTCCGCGTGGCGCGTCTAGAAATAAAGAAGCGATCCAATCGTCATTGACTTAAAGTTTTGTTTCGCTTCCAGGACCCAACTCCTGGCAATGTCTTTAAATGATTTCTACTCCAATTGAAAGGCCCTGTTCTTCTTCTTCTCCTTCTTTTAGGCTATATTTAGCCGGTACTTGAAAAAGTTTCCAATCAATTCTATCGAATTCGTTCTTGCTTTTCATCAGCTGTTAAGCCACAATTTCCCTAGTATCAAATAACGCGATTCTATTTGTAAATCGTATTTGCTGTAAAAAGTAAATTGTAACCTGTAAAAAGAAATTAAAATGATAATTACATGGTCTAACATGTGTCACTAATTTTTAAAAAAACATTTCTAAATATTCTTCCAAGATATATAATAGTTGGACCCACGTATGCTTATAGGTCAGACTTTCTGAAAATGTACAATTCAGCTTCCCCAATCCTCTTAAATAATCCAAATCTAAGAGAGAATTGCTTTCAAAATGCAGTTTAAGACTAAGAAAGAGGTACTTGTAATCAACACAATGCAAAAGAAACTTGGATATGCATAGCATTTGAAATATTCCACTCACATTTGCCAGAACTTACCAAATTAGTACAGCTGACAATTGTACACTTTCTGAAAATCTGACCCACATGGCATACTTTGATCAATTTTCAATTACATTTGCTAAAGTAATCTGATGATCCATTGACAAACCGCCCCCCACCCCCCTCCCTCCCAAAGCATTCCCACTGCAGAAAAATTACCCAGGGACATCTTATGCACTCATTTGTAACACTGACTTCCATTAACCTCTAATAGGGGAGTTGCATAGCTGCCATTTTAAATCTAGATTCGCATGGAATTATGGGACTAATGGTACAATATATAAAATCTATAGAAATCATGTCATGTTCAGCATGGAATATTTATCAATGATCTAATATCAATATCCATGTGTCTTACATGTTTCCATAACACAAGACTTCATCCTTCCCATCATGCATTTCGTTTTCATAGATCATTTATCCAAGCTATGATATTGGTGCCAACATTCTTGCAATTTTTTATGAAAAAATGTTGCCAGATATTTGTATGTCAGACTTGAACTGAATCCGTCCCAGCATGCACTGTGACCGACATACGCAGTGAGACATGCAACTCCCCTATTATCCATTTCCAGTAACTGGGCTAAAACCTTACAGACCGACAGATACAATGTTTGAAGTATACCGAAGCTCTCCCCTTTCGCTTTTCTTTTAGGGGAAGAGAGGGAACTGAGGCTTAAAAACAGATTCTGGGTGGTTTGTGACAAGAATGGCTTATCGCTATTGGACCAGCTATAGCAGGGCATCTGTAACATCTTAGTTTGAAGAGGAGGAGGAGGGGTGGGCAGTGGAAGGGGTGTAATGGGGAAGAGGGAGAGGTGAGGGAGTGGTAAGAGGGTCAGATTTTCAGAAAATGTACAATTCACCTTTACCAATCCTCCCAAATAACCCTCATTTAAGACAGCAATGAGCTTCAAAATGCAGTTTAACGTAACAAAACAGATACTTTAAACCAATCTGATACCGAATATACTCAGATATACCCAGTATTCATCATTTTTCAGCCTAATTTAGCAGAATCAACTGAATGTGTAGAGCTGCCAATTGTACATTTTCTGGAAATCTGACCCTAGAAGGAATGGGGGCCACCACCAGCATGTCCCATAGATCAGGGTAGATGTGATTAGTGGAATAAGGCTGCTGTCACTATGGAGTCTTCATACAGCCCAACTGCCATGTTTCATCTACCAGTCAGTCCATGTAACGATCTGCTGGCCTTATTTGCTGCAATCCTGTTTGGATAACTCGGGTGTGCTGAGTTTTTCTCACAGGGATAAGATAAAAATGACATACTTTGTTGTGAATACACCATAAAAAAACTATAACACAGGGTTTTATTCCACTTCAATAAGGAAACATCAATTAAACTACGATCATTTCTCACCTTCAAGATACTTTGTTGTTGTTTCTTTTGTTGTTTTTTTTGCAAAATGATTTTATTACCAAACTAGGACATGACTTTGTTATGTGAAAGAGAAATGTTTTATTGTTTTATCTTCTTATAGACAAAACACCGAGTATCAGATATATGTGGGTCAGATCGTCAGAAAATGTACAATTCACCTTCACCAATCCTTTCAAATAACCCTAATTTAAGAGAAAAGTGACGTTCAAAATACAGTTGAACGCAATGAAAGAGACCATTTTTTTATTATATCAACACAACGCCAGAGATACTCTGATATACCCATTACTCATAATCTTTCAGTCTAATTTAGCAGAAGTTACCAAATTTGTAGAGCTACTGATTGTACATTTTCTAAAAATCTGACCAATATAGGGGTAGATAACATGACATGCACATGTACTTAGTGTTACATAAAGTACAATATTTTATTGTTTTATATTTCAAAGGCGTAACACTTTTTGTCAGAGTCGATTGCTTGGCGTTTCTCTCTCAGAGATGACAACCGGGCCGCTGGATTTTTTCAGTCCAATGCATCATAGTGTGCTAAATTGGAACGCACGCTCTGACAAAAAGTATAGGGGTCAGATTTTCAGAAAATGTACAATTGACAGCTTTATTAACATAGCATTTAGGAACTCTGCTAAATTAGGCTGAAAAATAATGAATACCGGGTAGCCTATATCTGAGTATATTTGGTATCGCATTGATTTAGAGTATTAGTTCTGTTATGTTAAACTGCATTTTAAAGCTCATTTTTGTCTTAAATGTGGGTTATTTGAGAAGGCGAATTGTACATTTTCTGAAGATCTGACCCATAGGCACTCGCAGTATCCAGTAAGTCAGCATTAGTTGTGTGTCGTTATTTTCTCAAGCAAAACTTGGCCTTGGTGAGGTCAAAAGTACAAATTGCATGTCTAAGAAGTAACTCCCTTGGGACGAACTTCGGGCTTTAATGACATCTTTTTACACCCGAATGAATTCGATTTCTTGCTCAGAATCACCACGGAGAAAACGCATCTCTTGAGTATGTGGGTCAGATCTTCAGAAAATCTGCAGATCTACATATTTAGTAAATTCTCTTAAATCAGACTGAGAAATGGTTAATACTAGGTATATCTGAGTATATTTGATATTGCCTTGATTTAAACCATCTGTTTGGTTATGTTGGGCTGAATTTTAAACCTTTTTTTGTATTAAATTTGGATTATTTTAGAAGATTGGTGAGGGGGAATTGTACATTTTCTAGCAATTTCATCCATGTATGTGAAGGGAGGGGGGTGGGATGTGTGTGTGGGGAGGGAGGGAGTGGAGGGTGGGGAGAGGACCTTAGCGCACCCAACAAAAACTGCAACCTTCATTTTTCCTGGTGTCAGCCCTCTGCATAGCTACGATATGATAGAGAAAATGAGTTCTTAGCAATGGATAAAAAACACACCTTCTGCTGTCAATGGAGAGAGACATTTCTATTGTTCGATTTATACAGGCATTAATCGCCGTGTATAAATCAAGATATTTTTATCGAGTTCCGTCAAGGAATAATACAAAAGTGGGAGGATGGAATCCATACTCCTTTGACTCTGTCCGCCTTGTTTAGAGGATGAATGTGGGGCCTCCCATGGGTTGGGTAACTGTTCCTATGCATCATTACAGTTATACCGCCCTAATTTGGCAGGCTGGTGACCCAAGCCATAGATAGTGCTATAGCCCTGTGCTGGGGTCTCTATCTGCTATTACCCATGCTTTTCTTTTCATTACTGAGGGTATTTCTGGCAGAACTGCTGTCTTTTTTATACCTCTCGTTTGAACATATGTGATGTGTCACAAGTCGCAAAAAATATATTTTGAGATAGAAGCATATTTGAAAATTTGAGATCAAGCCGATTCTAATGATAGTAAACATTAGGGTAGCTAATGTATAAGTACTTCCATATTTTAAGTTTGGTACTTTTTAGTTTTGTTTTGTTTTGTAAAAAAACAACATTTGCAATATCTCTGTGTGGACCATTACTAGTAAGGTAGCTAAATGTAGTTTAAGGGATGGGCTTCGAAGTGCATAGATATATCTAATACCCATGCTTGGAATTTGGTACTTTTATTCATACAACTTGGAGCGTTATATAGATACCCCAAAGATGAGAATACTCCTACAGAGATCCTGTAGACAAAGCACTTAGAAAAATATCAATTTAGCGACTTGTGACTTGTTTTCCTGAAACACATCACATATAGGGACTTATTGTTCTTATATTATTACATTGGCTTATGTATACCTATGTTTAAAAAACTGAAGTTACCTATCTCTTCTATGTTCGATAAAGTCATATAGTGGTTAAAGCAAACATCATTTGTAAGCGAACTTGCTTTTCGCTCTATTATGTACAATTTTTTCTCTAATAATTCAGGCTGTCCTGAGAATATTTGTGCTTTATGTATGGAAATATTCATAGACCTGAATACAATATTTTTAAATCTAAATCTAAATCTAATGCATGCAAGATCTGACATGTTTACTGTTCACTGGTAGAAATGAACCTTTAAGCACAGAAGCATAAAATCGAGGTTTTGTGTGAAGAAATTATTTTGGTAGGAGCTGAATTCCAACCAGGAAGCGTTGTATCTCCGAATGCAGTTGAACAGAATATTTTAGAGATTATGTACACGTCTCATCTCTAGGGTCAGATCTACAAAAAGTGTACAATCAGCAGATCTACACATTTAGTAAATTCTGCTAAATTAGACTAAAAAATGGTCAATACTAGGTATATCTGAATATATTTGATATTGCCTTGATTCAAACAATCTGTTTAACCAATTTTGAGCATTGTTTTTTTTCATAAATTTGAGTTATTTGCGAGGATTGGAGAAGGCGAATTGTAAATCTCTAGCGATTTCACCCTCTACGAAAAATTGATCCCACAAATTCTCATCGAAATATAAATTAGACTAAATTATCCATGAGCAACGCCTTTTTCCAAGCTAGTAAACATTTCCATACAACCACCCATTGGTTTCAAATTGGCATAAATAATCATTAAGTAGCAGTTGTAAAGGTAAACGGGTTAAATACTTATTATGCTTATCTTTTAGTCTGAATAGCATTGCAAATCCTGAACCATTTCATGCCCAATTTTTAATTAAAGACTCTAGCCATCAAGAAAATTAGTATCATGAATTCAATAATGGAGCCATTTAATTGTATTGTAGCCGTTTACAAAGTTAAACAATTAAGCATTCCCTTTCTGAGATATTCTCCTCTTTTGTAACCAGCATCCCTTTCGTTTGAAAAAACTGGAACCCAAGTTGGTTGTGCCTGTCTCTGGAGGCAATTGGGTCAGATTTTCAGAAAATGTACAATTGGCAGCACTACACATTTAGGAAATTCTGCTAAATTAAGCTGAAAAATGATGAATACCGGGTATATCTGAGTATATTTGGTATCGCATTGATTTAAAGTATCAGTTCTGTTATGTTAAACTGAATTTTGAACTTGATTTTTGTCTGAAATGTGGGTTATTTGAGAGGATTGGGGAAGGTGAATTGTACATTTTCTGAAAATCTTACCCTTGTGCCTGTCTATGGAGGCAATTCTTTATAGGCCAATGGGAGAGGACGTTATCACTCCTTCCACCCGCGCTTCAGACTAAATTCGCCTGGCGCTCGTCGCGCTTACCCTCTGGCGTTTCTGTGGCGTTCCTCCCGAATTCTAACCAGGCACGGGGCTGTACGGGAGATTTAACAAGACACTACCACATTAAAACTCCGTAATGACTCCTGCTTGCCTATCTTTGGAATTGTAAAGAATTCTCTTAGAAAGGGTTCACTGAGTCTTTGCAAATAGAAGCCATTGCCGCACTTGGGGTTGGTTGGTATGATTGTGGGTCAGATTTTCAGAAAATGTACAATTCGCCTGCAACAATCCTCTCAAATAGCCCACATTAAAGGCGAAAATGAGCTTCAAAATGTAGTTTAACATAGCAGAACTGATACTTTAAATCAATGCGATACAAAATATACTTAAACATACCTGGTATTCTTCATTTTTCAGCCTAATTTAGGAGAATTTCCTAAATGTGTAGAGCTGTCAATTGTACATTTTCTGGAAATCTGATCCTTGTAGGAAGAAGGACGCTGCGGCTGCGGTGCAGCTCCTGGTGGCAATGATGGAAATTAAAGTGGCTCCCCCTGCCGGTGATTGCTGTGTTCAAACCTGGGAACTGTTGTTGAACCAGTTCATGTCATAATGGGTCAGATCGTCAGAAAATGTACAATTCGCATTCACCAATTCTCTCAAATAACCCAAATTTAAGACAAAAATTATCTTCAAACTCCAGTTTAACATAGCAGAAGTGATATTTCAAAACAACACAATACAAAATAGACTCAGATATACCCCCGTATTCTTCATTTCTCAGCCTAATCTAGCAGAAATTACTAAATTTGTAGAGCTGCCAATTGTACATTTTCTGACGGTCTGACGCAAGAAGCACTGCATGTAACAGCATGTAACCATGGATGATTTGTTCTTATAGCAGGTCCCATAACGGACTGTGCATATTTCTGCTAGTGCAGACAGACAGAAATCATGCTAAAATTGGGCCTGTCCTCCCAGTGGAAATCTAGCCCCTTTGAGATGGGTGATTTCTTCTACATGGAGTGCATGTAGGTCTTGCCCCCTCCATTTTGCTTTTAAAACGAATTGTATTCATGTTATATAAATGCCAGATACATGCTAACAAAAAGGGTAAAAACAGATATAGTGAAAATGTTAATAATACCAAACATAGATTATGGAGATATATTCTACTCCTCCACTAACCAGTACTTACTACAAAGGCTGAAGTCACTACTTAACTCAGCAATACGAACTGTATTTAACCTAAATAGGAGAACAAATGTTGACGATAAACTATCTGAACTGAATATATTACCAAACCATGTCAGGCGTGAAATTCATATCCTTGAAAGTGCACATCACCTTGCCCAAATAGACTCAAATTTAGATCAACGAAAACTCCCAACCAGAAGTCATTCACCAAGAAGAAAAAAACTAAAACTCCCAACTCCAAATTCCTCACTATACAGGAACAGTTTCTCCTATAAGGCAAAAGTGGCCTGGAATTCACTATCTACCAAAAACCAGGCCCTAGAAACACAAAAAGATTTCAGAAAACAAATCGAAAATTTATACCGGAATAATCATGAAATATAGACCAACGATATTTTAAAAATAGAGAAAAACCCAGAGCTCGCGACATGAATTTCATCGCAAAACTGCAATGATGTATACACCTGTTTACCTGTTAACCAAATGGATGTCCCAATGATGTATTTATTATCATCACTGGTTACTATCAGTACCTTAGTTTTCGCTCTTATTGTAATCGTCATCATCTAATTGAACAATGAAGCTTTAGGTACCTTTCTGTACCCAAAAAACCTATATATGTAATGCCCAACCGATCTGATATGAACTGTAACTGTAATGAACTTAGTTATATATTATGTATTCATACTTTATATCTTGCCAATACCCTGTATTTAAACTCATGTGTAGTTCTCTATTAGTCTTCTTATTTTTTCCTCCCCAAAAAGGTAACAGCGGGAAAACATGGGATTTTTTCATTCCATAAGCTAGTCGACCTTTTTGTCACACTTTGTTTCTGTACCTGTATAACTCAGTGGCGAATAAACAATTTTCTAATCTAATCTAATATGGATGGCTATGGATTGATGTAGCTCGGATGAGACCCGGTCTTCCGCCACACCCTGAATTATAAGTTATTCATCTATGATAACATTTTTGTGCGTGACAAAGACCTAAATTCTTGTTCTGAAATTTGGGGTTGGGTGAGGGGTGATAATGAGATGAGAGTGATGATAGGGTTGGGGAGGGGGCTGGGGGGAGTGGATAGAGACCGTTGTATCAGATCGATTATCTGTAAAATGTAATATTATTGTACCCCCTTACAACAATGTACCCCCTCACAACAAATGTACCCCCCTCACAACAATCTACCTCCTCACAACAAATGTACCCCCCACAACAATGTACCCCTCACAACAAATGTATCCCCTCACAACAAATGTACCCCCCACAACAATGTACCCCCTCACAACAAATGTACCCCTCACAACAAATGTACCCCTCACAACAAATGTACCCCTCACAACATTGTACCCCCTCACAACAAATGTACCCCTTCACAACAATGTAACCCCTCACAACAAATGTACCCCCTCACAACAAATGTACCCCCCACAACAATGTACCCCCTCACAACAAATGTACCCCTCACAACAAATGTACCCCTCACAACAAATGTACCCCTCACAACATTGTACCCCCTCACAACAAATGTACCCCTTCACAACAATGTAACCCCTCACAACAAATGTACCCCTCACAACAATGTACCCCCTCACAACAAATGTACCCCTCACAACAAATGTACCCCTCACAAAAAAATGTACCCCCTCACAACAAATGTACCCCTCACAACAATGTACCCCCTCACAACAAATGTACCCCTCACAAAACAATGTACCCCCTCACAACAAATGTACCCCTCCACAACAAATGTACCCCCTCGCAATAAATGTACCTCTCATAACAAATGTACCCCTCACAATAAATGTACCCCTCACAACAATTTTGTTTTATGAAAGGTTTATTATGAGTATACATATAACTGACGGTTGAACTAGATCCCTCGTTGCTTGGAGGAGGATCTTTGACATAATTATTCATGCACATAAATATTTATTACTCACAAAAGGCATAACATATCAGCTCGAGGGCGAGCCTCTTGCTGGTTTACTGATAAAGTGCCCTACAATATACCCCTCACAACAAATGTACCCCCTCACAACAAATGTACCCCTCACTCCATACATCATTACGCGAAATACCACTGTGTTAACATCAATAGCTGTTATAATAGTCTGGTGTCTGAGCGCTTCCTCGAATTTAGCTGTCCAACTCTGATGCAGGTACTCTATAATAAGTGGTAGGTTGGATGTATTAGGCGTTTCCAAATGTCGAAAGACACTTGGGATAGGGAGCTTGTGTTATTATCTCTAATCATTACCAACCATCAGCTTCCTAATAGCCCAAATATTGGATCAAATGCAGTAACCATAATGTCATAAGGCTATAATACCTTAGTGTTGTACTTACTCTACGGCTATAACAGGCCCAACAGCAGATGGTCCTGGGTATGACCATAAAGTGCCTTTCTGTCTCTTTTCTCTGTCTCTCTCTCCCTTCTCTATCGCTATTTCCTGGGTATGATCATAAACTGCCTCCCTCTCAGCTCTCCCGCCCTTGATATAACCATATTAAATGTGTTGATAAGGGCGTAAAGCAACCAATCTCACTCACTCAGGCCCAACAGCAGTGTTGGCAAAATAAAGGAACTTTTTCTAGGAAGACTTTCCCGAAAGGTACATATATAGGATGTTATGGGAAGCACTGTAGAAAATATAGGAATTTTGAGGTGGTAAAATGTTATATAATCCTCCAGGAAGGTTTTTATTCTACTTTCATGTCTTCTTTAAAATAATAATGATAAATAGCAATTACAATGGCATGATAGTGACAAAAGTTTGAGGGGATAATACTTACGACAAAAACTAAATCATCATTATTCTTTTGGTTTTGGAATTGTCAATAGAATAAACAATGGCTCAGGTCCAAACCTTCAGATCAGATAAGAATGGTACGTCAGTGATTAGACGCCTACTTCACTAATCGGTTTCCTGGCCTAGAACTAGTCGTTCTAATGGGATTATAATGGCATTTTGCGGTATGAGGCGAGAGGCTTTTCTTCCATTTGAAGGGACTCTCTCATCTTTGGGCCCAGAATTGTTACCTTCTATCTGGATTATACTTTCAAGAAGTGACAAAATGTTGTCCATTATCTCAATCATTATTTTATGAGGCCCATTCTAGAGTGTGGGCATAATCATGGCCGACTTCCGGGGTTTTAGACTTGTCAATTAGTTCCAAGGAAGTTGGTAATTGATATTTTTTTTAACTGTAACTCGATTCACAGTTTGCCAAGAGGTAAAAATGGCCGACCACATCCGGGTAAAAAAACAATGCACCCAGACGACAACCGCTACCTGTTTTGCCTTCCAAACAAGTTGATAGTTCTTGCTGGCTTTTAAGGACAAAAAAAACCCTTTCTGGGTGGAAATGACGATAATTATCCAAACCCCCAGGGTCCAATGAGTGCTGCGAATTGGTGCTCCCAAATTATATCTCCCTCCGACTGGTCATTGAAAAACTGTAATGCCTCCCTCGTGGGTTAGTTGTGATTTTTGGATAATTACACAAAGCATAGATAAACGCCATCATCTTGGGGGAGGTGCTTCAAAGGGGGCCATTATATCCCGGCATGGATTTCATGTTTTTCCCCCGAGTCCGGGGCTTGAAATTTCCACTGGCTGAAATGTTCATTTGAGCCCATGAATATTGTGCGTTTTGATGGGCTTTTGACAGATTCTGACTTGTTTATTTGTTGTTTGTATGCTCGGAACATGTTGAGCTTTGTTATACCATAGTGTTATTTCAATCAAACTAAAAGCAATACAGCTGTATAGAATGACTCATTTCAACCAATTTCAACTAAAGCTTAGTGGGGGTCAGATCGTCAGAAAATGTACAGTCGACAGGACTACACTTTGATCAAATTCTGAAAAATTAGGCTGAAAATGATAAATATTAGGTATATTTGATTGTATTCGATACCAAGTTGATTTATGATATCAATTCCGTTATGTTGAACTGTATTTTGAACTTCATTTTTCTTAAATTTGGATTATTTGAGAGGATTGGTGGAGGCGAATTGTACATTTTAGGCGATCTGCCCCTTAGAGTGATTTCAACAAGCTTGTAGTCGGAAATGATATACATTCAATCAGTGTTGCCTGTATATAGCTAGGCCATGATAAAAAGTGAACAAAAAAAGGAAATATTCTTACCAAAAGATGGCAATATTTCGTGTTGTTAAACCGTTTTAATTTCTCTCATTATTTTAACCAAAATTCTAACAATTACGTAGCATTTCTTACACTCATTTAATTTTGTTTGAAGCTCTTGTGAATGTTCTTGAGTTTTATCTACAGCATCTTTTACCAATGACCCTCGTGTCATAAATGCTTGTTAGCCTATCTACTGATGGCCATAATGTCCCAAGAATTACCTTTAGTTGCACGTTGGGGTCCGCCCCATTATTACCGCACTGTGTTTCCCCGTTGATATAGAAGATATTATTGATGTGTCTCATCTACAATGCGGCAGCACGATCGATACTAGCCGCACATATCTCAGCCTGAGTGCCGGCCCTTAGGCTTGGACGTTACTGACCTTGTGTAATAAATGTTATGGGTAAGATTTTCAGAAAATGTACAATTAGCCGTCACCAATCTTCTCAAATAACCCAAATTTCAGACGAAAATAAAGTTCAAAATGCAGTTCAACATAACCATACAGATTGCTAGAATCAATGCAATGCCAAATTTACTCGAATTTACCTAGTATTGGCCCTTTTGCAGTGTAATTTAGCAGAATTTACTAAATGTGTACAGTTGCCAATTGTACATTTTCTGAAAATCTTACCCTTATGTGCCCCGCTTTGAGGCGCAAGTAGAGGTGGATTGGCCGCTAGCTGCGTCTCTATTAGGCGGCTAACTTGAAGGTTCATTGCCGGAGGTACATCTTCACCCCATATTCATTTGCAAAGGAAGTATGTGATGTATTGTGGTCATGCGATCGCTTCTCTCTTTAGAGGAATCATTTCTGCCCCCTCCTCCTCGCTCTCTTTTTTCCCGTCAGTAGAGTGAGTGTTCATGCATACGCCTGCATGTGATATGGGTTATTTCTATATCACAAGTAACATGTGGGGCAGATCTTTAGAAAATGTACAATTCAACTTCATGAATCTAGTAACCCAAATTTGAGACGAAAATAAAATTCAAAATACAGTTCAACCTAACCAAACTCATTGCTAGAAGAAATACAATGCCGAATATACTCGAATTTACCTAGTATTGACTAAATTGCAGCCTAATTTAGCAGAAGTTACTATATGTGTACAGCTGCTAATTGTACATTTTGTAAAAATCTGACCCATGTTCTCACACTAAAACTGTGGTTCAGTATTTGAATAGTTTGAGGTTATAGACATACATTTGTATCACAACTTAGCTTAATTACCAACCCGACTACTAGATGATCCACGCTATGCGTTTTGTTTACGCATTCCCTGTCCAAACCCTCAGATCAGATAAGAATGGTATTTCGCTAATCGGTTTCCTGGACTAGGACTAGGTGTCCTAATGGGAATATAATGACATTTTGCGGTCTTAATGGAATTATGGTGGCACTTTGCAGTTTGAGGTGGGAGGCTTTCCCTCCGTTTGAAGGGACTCTCTCTTCTTTGGGCCTAGACTGTAGAGAAACCACCTGTGGATTTCTGCCAGGTGACATGCTTCGAACAGATGCCAAAGCATTAGTTAATTTTGTAGTTTCTTGTAAACAATGTGGGGGAATGATCACACAAGGTTAATTTAAACTTGGTAGTTGTGATATCAATATGGTATACAAGCTCGTGGTCGTTCTGAAGTAGCATATCAGACACACTCGCAGTGTAAATGCACCGATCATCGCTCATGGCTTCCCCACTCTCAATGATACATACATTTGGGTTATATTTTCAGAAAATGTACAATTGGCAGCTCTACACATTTAGGAATTTATGCTAAATTAAGCTGAAAAATGATGAATACCGGGTATATCTGAGTATATCTGGTATTGCGTTGATTTAAAGTATCAATTCTGTTATGTTAAACTGCATTTTGAAGCTCATTTTTGTCTTAAATTTGGGTTATTTGAGAGAATTGGCGAAGTTGAATTGTACATTTTCTGAAAATCTGACCCATATTCATTGCTAGTCCATGTATCCTCAAATATACACCCCCCCCCCCCTACACACACACACACACATTATAGCTCCCTTTATCTTGGGTAAAGGGTTTACACTGTCACCCATTAATAAATGCTGGCCCAGATTGTCCATGCAATCTACACACCCATAAGTAAGTTATGCTAAGCTTAATGAAGAGAAAACCCTCCTCGTAATTGATGATATGAAACCAATCTACGCGTGTTTGTTTTGTCGCTCTCTATTAGAGATATTTGTATAACTTTCCCATTAATCTCTCTATCTCTTGATATATTTGACGCCTACGATAAAGCACTCGGTGAATAACTGTATATTTAATTCAGTCACTCGATATTAATTCTCTCTCTTTATATATAAGGGTCAGATTTTCAAAACATGTACAATTCACCTTCACCAATCCTCTCAAATAACCCAGATTTAGACCAAAAATGAGCTTCAAAATGCAGTTTAAAATAACAGAACTGATACTTTAAATCAATGCGATACCAAATATACTCAGATATACCAGGTATTCTTCATTTTTCAGCCTAATTTAGCAGAATTTCCTAAATGTGTGGAGCTGCCAGCTGTACATTTTCTGAACATCTGGATTTACTAATATCTTCTGGGTAATCCAAAGCAATTGTTTCGGTATTAGGCTCAATATTTTGAATACAATTGCCACCAATTCAATTCTTATTCAAGTTCTGATAACACTGTCCTTCGTGTCTTTTCAATTGCTTTCATTGTCAATATTCATGGAATAAATTCCGATACCTGAGTTCCATTCCAAACTGAATTTGTGTAAGGGTCAGATTTTCAGAAAATGTACAATTGGCAGCTGTACACATTTAGGAAATCTTCCTTAATTTGGCGAAAAATGAAAAATACCTGGTATATCTGAGTATATTTGGTATCGCATTGATTTAAAGTATCAGTTCGGCTATGTTAAACTGCATTTTGAAGCTCATTTTTGTCTTAAATGTGGGTTATTTGAGAGAATTGGTGAAGGCGAATTGTACATTTTCTGAAAATCTGACCCGTATGAGGATACCAGATACGAGCTAAATTCAGGTCTTGGAAATGTTTAAAGCAGTGAGTGAGAATGCTGATTTGCCTCTGTATTTGACAAAGAAGTGGAATGAAACGGCCAATGAGCCCCATTTAATGTAAACGATAAAAACTCTTGGAGTCATTACAATTGTCTCCCCTCGCGCATAGTCGGGTCAACAAAACCCATTATTCATTGCTTCTGTTTGTTCGCTTGGCGTCAGATTTAAATACATTTTCCCGCCATGTACTCCAAATTTATCTTTTGCGCGGGAAAATTCTTAAAAGGGCTTTCAAACAGAACGTCTAAAGTAAAGTTCATTGTACAACCAAAACTCAAATATAGGGGTCATATTTTCAGAAAATGTACAATTCGCCCTTACCAGTCCTCTCAAATAACCCACATTTAAGACAGAAATAAGCTTCAAAATGCTGTTTAACATAACAGAACTGATACTTTAAATCAATGCGATACCAAATATACTCAGATATTCCCTGTATTCTTCATTCTTCAGCCTAATTGAGGAGAATTTCCCAAATGTGTAGAGCTCCCAATTGTACATTTTCTGAAAATCTGACCCATAGGCGTTCGGACAAGCAGATAGGCAGGGAGACAGACAGTCAGTCAGGCGCCTTAAGAGTTAGTTAGTTACAAGGGTAATTTAACTGGAGTGGAAGGGTAGGTTCAAAATAGAAGTTAAAGCGATGTGAATCGCAGGATTTTTAGTCAGATTGTCAGATTGCCTTATTCTCTTGCGGCTACCAGCGTCTAAAATGTGATATGTTCCAGGAAAATGAGCCACAAGTCGCAAAAATGATATTTTCCAATGTGATTTATTCCAAGAATCCTTGCTTAGAATGTTTTCATCTTTGGAGTTCTTGGGGCTACTAGTAGCATGAATACAGGTATTAAATTTCAAGAATGTGTAGTATTATTATAGTTTTATTTCAAAGTACATGTACATCGAAATAGGAATACAATATCTGCAACCCGCAGATCTTCCAATTGACCCTCATAGTGTAGCCAGACTTTAAAATATGGTATCTAACTACAATATAAACAATTTTGCATATGAGGTACACAGTGAGGATTCAACTCTTCCCTCTATTCCCAATCAGTTCCATTCTGATTGGGTTTACATTTTTACACAAATAATCGTGGCAGTTCCGCTTTATAAACGGTGTGGTTTAAAGTAATAAAGTATGTGAGCCATAAGTCAGTACAGGACTCATGGTTTCATACTTGTTTTCTAGATATCCATGCATTTCGAAGCTCATTTCATAGAATATATTTAGCTAATTTACTAGTAATCATCCACCCAAAAATATTGCAAACTTGTATAATATCAAACCTAAAATATAGAAATACATAATGTTTACTATCATTAAAATCGGCTTGATCTCATCTTTTCAAATATAGTGATATCTCATAATCTACTTTTGCGACTTGTGACTCATTTTCCTGTGACACATCACAAACGCCTTGATTATTGAAGCTGATCTAATTAACAACTTCTTGACGCTGGTCCTCCTTAGCGCCCCTGGTGGTGATTTATCGGCTTTAATGGCGGGGAGTCCTTGTCTGTTCCATATCGACAAGGCCATGATCATTTAGCAGTGGATGAAGCCTATATGGGTCAGATTTTCAGAAAATGTACAATTGGCAGCTCTACACATTTAGTAAAGTGTGCAAAATTATGTTACAATTTGGCTAATACTAGGTAAATTCGGGTATTTTCGGCACTGCATTGTTTCTAGCAAGCTGTTTGGTTAGGTTGAACTGTATTTTGAACTTTATTTTCGTCTGAAATTTGGGTTATTTGAGAAGATTGGCGAAGTTGAATTGTACATTTTCTGAAAATCTGACCCATTTAGCCGTGGATGAAGCCTATATGGGTCAGATTTTCAGAAAATGTACAACCAATCCTCTCAAATAACCCACATTTAAGACAAAATTGAACTTCAAAATGCAGTTTAACATAACAGAACTGATACTTTGAATCATTGCGATACCAAATATACTCAGATATACCCGGTATTCATCATTTTTCAGCCTAATTCAGGAGAATATCCTAAATGTGTAGAGCTGCCAATTGTACATTTTCTGAAAATCTGACTCAGATTTAGCCGTGGCGGAAGCGTATAGCAGGGGGAGATCCATCGATGGTTCAGATATTGGCTGAAGCATCTTCATCTTTCATATTCGCTGAAGATCGTAACTCGTCAGCGTTTCTGATTAGGCCGGTATACTAGCGAGCTACTCACGAGTTCACTCAGTAGAGTTTTACATCAAGATACTGCTCGTAACATTGATAGAAGGAGTTATGGGACAGATTTTCAGAAAATGTCCAATTGGCAGCTGTACACATTTGGTAAATTCTGCTAAATTAGGCTGCAATTTGGTCAATACTAGGTAAATTCGAGTATATTCGGCATTGCATTGATTCTAGCAATCTGTTTGGTTAGGTTGAACTGTATTTTGAACTTTATTTTCGTCTGAAATTTGGGTTATTTGAGAAGATTGGCGAAGTTGAATTGTACATTTTCTGAAAATCTGATCCTTATAGCACACTGGCCCCCAAGCCTCTCCGACTAGGAAAAAGTAAAGGGACTTGGCGATAGAGGAGGGGAGGAAACATCGCTCCTAGTACGTTTTGATGTCTTTGGTCGTTGCATATCGCTATGCTACCCGACTCTTTGTCTCATACTCTTTCTAGAAAAAGTACCATCTTTAGATCTGGAGTTTCCTTGATGTAAAAAAAAATCATCTTTTGTCACTATTTTTCACGCAGCGACGCCTGTCAATTCAAAGAACTGAGAAAAGCACTTAAAACGACGGGTCGCTTGAAAATTATGTATTTGTTTCCTATGAGCATTAAAACCCTTTAATTTCTTTGCAGGCACTTGAATTTTAGAATTAACTATCGTCATGATAAAGTCTAGCACCAAGGAAATTAAATGCACAAACGGCGATTACACACCAATCTCTCTTTCTATCCTAAAAATGATTGTGGATGTAAATTAGGTTGGAGCTCCCTTAAAATTGATTTCTAGCCGGCTGGGCTGTAGCAATCTGAAATTATCTTCTCACTTAATTAAGTCGAACTTAAGCAAAGCAGGGCGCAAATGCACATGTACGTTTTGTGAATTTGATAAGAGCACATGGATGTTAGACCAAGAAATAAGCCGGTGTCAAAGATGAGAGAGTTCCTTCACACGGAGGGAAAGCCTCTCGCCTCAAACTGCAATGTGAAGTGCTATTATAATTCCATAAAAACCGCAAAATGGTATTATAATTCATTAGGACGCCTAGTCCTAGACCAGGAAACCGATTAGCGGAGTAGGCGTCCAATCATTTGTTATCTGATCTGAGGGTTTGGACCTAGATTGTGTTTACCACATTCTCTCCTACCCTTACTGGAAACACTTGGACAGTGGACAATTCCTAAAAATACTATTTACAATGGAAATCAAATTATCCTGAGGTATTTTGGGGTAAATCATAGGACTGTTCTCAACATAACTTGTTTTTCTGTTCGTCCCATTGTAATGTTACTCGTCCAATGGAAAGGAGGATGAAATTGTATAGACGCGTTTTATACGCGATCGGGTTACCATCTTATTGCATCCCATTGTATCAAACATCCTTGGGACATAATATGGACAATAAACCCTCATACATTATTAGGATAAATGGTTCTCTTTAAGTCTAAAGAACTTCTTTGGGTTGTACGCATTGTGAAAACCCCTTATTTCATAATCAATTGTTTAATGTAAGAAATATATGGTAAGTAATTACAGTTACGTGGCTCTCTCTCTCTCTCTCTCTCTCTCTCTCTCTCTCTCTCTCTCTCTCTCTCTCTCCCTCTTTCTCCTCCCCCTCTCTCTCTCCCTCTCTCTTCTCTGTCTCTTCCTCTCTCTTCCTCTTCCCCTCACTCTCTCTCTCTCCCTCTCTTTCTAGATCTCCCTCTCCTCTCTCTCCTCTCTCTCCCTCTCCCTCCCTCTCTCTCACTCCCTCTCTCTCTCCCTCTCCTCTCTCTCCTCCCTCTCTCCCCCTGTCACTCTCTCTCCCTCTCTCTCTCCTCTCTCCCTCTCCTTTCTCTCTTTCTCTCCCTCTCTCTCCTCCCCCCCTCTCTCTCCCTCTTCTCTCCCTCTCTCCCTCTCTCTCTCTCCCTCTCCCTCTCCTTTCTCTCTTTCTCTCCCTCTCTCTCCTCCCCCCTCTCTCTCTCCCTCTCTCTTCTCTGTCTCTACCTCTCTCTTCCTCTTCCCCTCACTCTCTCTCCCTGTCACTCTCTCTCTCCCTCCCTCTCCCCTCCCTCTCTTTCCTCCCCCCCCCCTCTCTCTCCCTCTCCTCTCTCTCTCTTCCTCTCTCTCCCTCTTCCCCTCACTCCCTTTCCCTGTCATTCTCTCTCTCTCCCTCTCTCTCTCTCCCTCTCTCTCTCCCTCTCTCCCTCTCTTCCTCTCTCTCCCTCTTCCGCTCACTCCCTCTCCCTGTCACTCAATCTCTCCCTCTCTCCCTCTGCCTCTCTCTCTTCCTCCCTCTCTCTCTCTCTCCCTCTCCCTCTCCCTAGCTCCCTCCTTCTCCCTCTCTCTCCCTTCCTCTCCCTCTCTCTCTCCCTCCCTCTCTCTCTCTCTCCCTCTCTCTCTCCCCCTCTCCCTCTCTCCTTCTCTCTTTCTTATAACTCCCACTCGTTTCCTCCTCTCTGCCTAACGTCACGCCTACAATAATAGTCTTTTTCAACCCGCACTAAATAATGCCACCTTTAATGAATCATTAAGCCCTATTTAAGCCCTATTTTCTTTCATAAACAATCCTTTCTCAGATCGAGAGAGGCAGAGTACTGCATTAGCTTTTCACGGCAGTTCAATGCATTCTTCCTGTTTCTTAACCTTCAAGCATCTTGCTAAAGCTCTTGGCCTGTTTGAAGTTTGATCATGTGGGGTGACGTTCAGGCAGATTCTTTTATGTAACACAATGCTTTTAACTCGCTTCCTGCAAGAATAACTGACAATGTGCTGTACAAATTATATGGGTCAGATTTTCAGATTATGTACAATTGGCAGCTGTACATATATAGTATTAGTAATTTCTGCTAAAAAAAATGATAAATTTTGGGTGTATCTGAGTATATTTGGTATCGCATTGATTTAAAGTACCAGTTCTGTTATGTTAAACTGTATTTTGAAGCTCATTTCTGTCTTAAATGTGCGTTATTTGAGAGGATTGGTGAAGGCGAATTGTACATTTTCTGAAAATCTGACCCATATGGTGCTTGTACCGCATCTCTGGCCCCTGCAGCTGCAAACGCATTAACATTCCTTGTTTTGTTCAGCCCTGGTAGTACATATCGGTCGTGACTTTTGTGTCTTTGCCTTGTAAAATATTGAAATTCGTGTGCTAACTGCTGTTTATATTTGGGCACACAAGTATTGATATTAATATCCAAGGGGAGAAGTAATAAAATGGCGTATTTCTCTTTTTTTGTTATTACAATTAAGGCCAAACATTTCCGTAGAGATACAAAAAACGCATGTCAACAAAGTTAACGTTATTTCTGCGTTGCCTTCAAAGTTGAACCATAATGATTAGACAAAATACCAATCTTTATTTTTCGAATTAACAATTTTAAATTATATCATTCTTTCACCATTTCTCAGTAACTCACTAATATAATGTTCTATACGTTACTATACCTCATCTAGGCAAAACATTTACATTTCATCAAGAAACAAAGTATACACAATACAATACGAATACCTCTTCAACCTTGGTAATGATACCACTCTTATTGCTATAATACCATTGATTATATTATCGCCACACTCCTTAGATGGACTGTTATACACAGTTTGTAGTAAAAGCAAGAGTTCAGGACAAAGAAATCTGACCGTGAGCTTTATAGCTCTATTCTAACATGTTCGTCTAATTCCATGAATTTAGTTCTATATATATATATATATGCTCATCTGAATTATCATGGGTGGTAGTTAAAGTGGGATTAGCTTGGGATAGGCCTAATATCTATAAAGCAATAGATTTGTATTTCCTTGATTGAAAATAAAATGTATATTGATCTACTCATATGTACATTTTACGAGAGCAATCGTTATTGTGTGGGATGAGCGAAATGTTAGCTTTATAGATAATTGGCAGCAAGGACATTCGCATCCTAGGGGCATCAGCCTTGAAACCATGTCTAATTATTTTCACTCACATGTCAAGTTTTACTTGACAGATATCCCAAATGAAAAGAGTTATCGAAAGGGATATGTTGTCTTACTATTGAAAATCTCTTATATATACAGTGATTTATTATACATGCTTTTAATCATGAAAATAGAAAAAATCTAGTCATGAATTTGAATTTAACTGGTAACCTTAGTTTAAAAAACCTTATTGATTGTCATGGCAATCCCACGTAAATCACTAGTGAAATACGCACTATGCGTAACTCACTCTAGATACGTTGTTTCCAGAGCAATGCGTGTATAACAAAGAATCATTAATTGTTTTATCGCAGGAAAGGTATAAAGGTATTTCTACAGGCGATGTGTTTGCTTGCAAAAGCCATAAGCTACAAAAATCCATATATTATGCATATATCTCAAGTATCGGCTAGTCATAGGAGCAAACCCCGTGCATAGGCTATAGCCTTTCATTAAAGTCGCGGGAACTAGAAATCATTTAATCGGGGTTTTGTGGCATACTTTGGATTCATCGCGATGTACCCAAGGTCACTGAAGCGAAATTGATCTGCAGGCAGTCTGAATTGAGCTACCCTGGGATTGAAATACTTTTACGATGGGACACTTTTCATCTGAGGCAATCGCTGCAAAGTCTCCAAAGGCGATGTATGACAACTGCTTAAACGCCAACGGAGTGGACGGTATCCGTGCTATGTGTATGTTTTGCACGGAATCGACTCAGTGGGGAATATACCAATGGAACTCTTAAACTAATGGCATCTTTGCTGGTCATAGGGCATGGAGGGGATCATAAAATACAGAAGTGTGGTCCCAATGACTTTGCACAAATTTGCTTTATCGTGTCTTTGTATGTGTGCCCAGCCGGGTGGATGGAGCCCTGTTTGACCTAGTATATATATCCCTCTGAGCTATTACTTCCCCATTTAAAGAATTGCTAAGATTTTGCAATTGTTTTTAATCTTTTGTTAATCATTTTGTATGCGAGTCAAAGATTTGTGTTTAGGGGGACCGACCGGCTGGTGATTTTCCTGCTCGATGTCATATAGTTGGATATTATATATAGGATACCTCTTTAATAATTAATCTAGTATATTGTATGCTCTTCACAATGCATTAATATATTCAATACATATTTCATTACCACTGTGATTTGCTGGTCGGATTTATACATTTTGCTAATGTCTGTTTCTTGTTTCTAGGACTGATTGTTTAGCAATTCGATTTTAAATCAATTTTTAAATCACTTTCTTCTCCCATATGCAGAGAGATACATAATCCCATATATGTCCTATACATAGAGAGAATGGAAGGAACCGGCAATAATCGAAAATTAATCGGACGAGATTCGTCCACATAAGCACGATGCCTCAGGCAGAGTGCTTATGCGGACGAATCAAGTCCAATAAATTTTCGATTATTGCAGGCGAGTTCCATTCTATATTTATTATATGGGCATAAAACTTGATGTGCCAACTTGGTGACAAAGTAGTTCATATAGTATGCATACTATATGAATATTTTTATAGCACCCCACTTATAGCACCTCTCATATTTTTTTTAAGAAATTTCATTGAGCTGGTTTCAATGTTTAAATATGGGATTATAATGACATTAAAGATTAAAATATGGAATGCGCATATAATAAAATCCCATACATAGTCCTGTACATATATATATTTCCTTGTCCATTTCAACCATTCATGCCAACATTTATAACTGCCCATTGTTCAGAAATAATGTTGACCCATTCCTAACTAGAACAAGAGTTGAAGAGATCTTCTTCAGGAAACACCACAGGGAAGGTCAATATTGAAATTTCCTGCTCCTTTCCGTCGAGGGGAGGTGAACCAGTAGAAGCACCCATAGACTTGATGACCTCTGGCCTCGCAGCTCTCAGTAAGGAGATAGAAAAGGCTTCTGGTCCGTTCCGGGGGCTGATATGAGCATATCTGTGTCATAGCTGTACTTGGGATGGGTAAAGCCCAGAAAATGGGGTTAGGATCGAGGGGGAATATGGTTTGATAACGCCGTCTGGGCATGTTCATCACAGTTCACATTGGCTCTGGGCGAATGTCATCCCAGGCTATATACCGAGACGAATGGTTTAAGCACATGTTTTGATGTCGGCCAGAACAGGGCCTCAGAATGGACGTTTTTAGATGGGCAGGGAACCCAGTCTAGGCCCAAAGATAAGAGAGTCCCTTCAAATGGAGGGAAAGCTAGCCTCTCACCTCAAACTGTAAAGTGACATTATGATTCCATGAAGATCGCAAAATGTCATTGTAATCCCATTAGCACGCCTAGCCATAGACCAGGACACCAACAAAACAGACAAAACAGTCTAGGCTCAAAGATATGAGAGTCCCTTCAAACGGAGGGAAAGCCTCTCACCTCAAACCGTAAAGTGACATTATAATTCCATTAAGATCGCAAAATGTCATTATAATCCCATTAGAACACCTAGCCATAGACCAGGACACCAATTAGCGAAGTAGGTGTCCAATCACTGACATACTATTCTTATCTGATCTGAGGGTTTGGGCCTGGACTGAATCTATCTATTCTTATAGCAAATGGCACGATGGAGGGTTCAAACTGATCGAGACACATCAGAAAACGGGACGAACCTCGAAGGGGTGTTTTCTGATGTGTCAAGATCAGTTTGAACCCGAACAGAGTGCCATTTTCTATTTATTACACACTTTATATGGATGTTAAAAAGTAGGCCTAAATTTAACTTGTTTAGCCTAAATTTTCGCTTGGGGAAGCTCAATTCACTGCAACTTGTAGGCCTAAGTTACGCGGTCGGGGACAACGTCATTTGTTTCAGGTTTGTAGGTCAGGCCTATGCTGCTACAATGAGATTGCATCTTTGCTGAACTGTTCGCATGAACAGTTCGGATCAACTGAACTGCACCTCCAAACTGCACCTTTCTAAGTGCTCACGTGTGTAATAATGGAGCGAAAGCAACTCATTACCTTGTGTGTTTGTTTGTTTAAATTAATCGCTCATAGGGGCCTACACACCGATCTACAAATCCACTTTTAGATTAATTTTCTTTTACCTCTTAGTACCTGGGATTGATCACAATTATCCCTTGTTAAACATTCCGTTTTCATTCTTAAGGGCCTTGTCCACTAAGCCGATTCTCATGCGATTCTCACAGAATTTAGTGTAAAAGAGTCCTCTGCGGCGCAAAATCGCATGAGAATCGGTTTATAGGGTTTTAGTCATAGATACGGAGTTTAAACATCTGGGCAAAGAAAGTTTGTAACGTTTTGAGAAGTTCAATTTCATTATATTTAAGTTCATTGAAGCTTAAAATCTAATCGACATTACTCTCTCTATATTACATCATTATCAATACAAAGCCAACCTTATCACCGCATCGTTAATCAGTCCTCAGCCCATCGTATTCCTTCCTTATTTTATATGAACCCTTATCCAATTAACTCTAGCAATGATAAACTGTCAGGAACGGGGTGAAAAGCAGCAGGTCTAGCTGCACTGATCCCCGTAAGCAACCCTTGAAGGGGAGGCAAAGACCAACCTTTTACACGGTCTCCACGTGGCCTGGACAAGCCTTGAATTTGGAAAAATGCATTCAAGGCCTTAAAAATGAGCATTCCGGACGATGGGCCTTGAAAATCATTTTATGGGGCTTGAATCTTTTCGAATCTATTAAATGGCCTTGAATCTTTTTGAAGATGCTCTGTTTCTCACTATACACTTTCCCCGGACTGGCCCCTCTCACACCTTACAGCAAATGAGTCACAAATTAAAAGTTAAAAAACGATTATTGGCATAAAATATGAACACAAAACTGGTTAGATACTTCATTGGTCTCTGAAAAATTACTTAAAGGGGTCTGGAAAACCACTAAAATGGGCCGGGAAAGGCCTTGAAAAGCCTTGAATTTCTTCTGGCCAAAAGCGTGGAGTCTCTGTTTTAAAATTTCTTTTTAAGAAGTTACACCAGTAAAGACTAACTCTAATAGTCTCGCTAGTAGATATTATATATTGTGTTTAATTGCTATTAGATATTGTGTTTAATTGTGTTTAATCGTATTCATCTCTTTATTTTACAGGTGAGTTTTATCGCTGATTAAAATTTGGAAATCAAGAGAGAACAACTACGTAGGTACAGTATATAGTTCTGTGCTTCTACCATATGATGAGTCACAATACATATATCCTGTTCTTGTATACCCTGAACTGGGGTGGGTCTAGGGGCAAGGGGGGGGGGCTTTATGTCAGGGCAGGGGACATTATCCTAGACATACTGCCGTAGGTTTGGTTAATAAAGGTCATGAAAATTAAGTTTGGTTGCCTTGAATCAAGCTTAATAAAGGAGGGATATGTTTATCTGATGCACTTGTCAATTGCAACCCCCACCATCACCCCCACGGGGTATGGGGCAATGTCCTGGGCATTCAGGGAAATATAATGAAATATCCGACTCCTCAGGGCAGGCATTTGTGATAGAATCCCAGGCCCATGTGGCACATTTTTCGCATTATATTTGCAAATAGAAAATATAAACATTGACGGACTTCCCCACCCTGGGCCACCTCTTGAAACTTCGGTAAACTAAGGAAAATCCCCGCCGGGGTGGGAGGAGGGGGGCTACCATTCCTCCATAGTGGGTGGGTGTTGAAATTGACAAGTGCATTATATGACACCTGCCTAAATTGTCTATGGTGTATACACGGTCTAATTAGGCAGGTATCATATTCATTTATTTTAAGTGTTAAAGCCCTATGTTTGATAAGCCAACTAGTTTATAGTAGGGCCAGCGGTTATGTACTGAAAATCCATCTTCATTTGAGTAACAGTATTGCAATGCCTTCCGCAACACAGTGTATTATATCAATAGTTTAAGTCACTTTCAGCAAGTTATTCACAATTGAATATCTCAACAAAATACAAAATATATTAATTTGCTGCCAGTATTTGTATTTGAAGTTTTTTATTCAATCAAAAGCATTGTGTAACGGTACATTATTCTCAGAATTTGCTGACTCTAAACTTAATAAGTATTTATACAAAACATTGTAGTGAAGATGTTGTTCACAAAAAAGATTATTTATAAGTAAAGACGGAAAACAAAATACATCGATGTATAAAAGCCAACTGTTGGGCGCGTTGTTCAACATATCATGACAGTCCTATAGATATTTCATCTAATTCTTTCTGTATATGGGTCATATTTTCTGAAAATGCACAATTGGCAGCTGTCCACATTTGATAAATTCTGCTCAATAAGGCTGCAATTTGGCCAATACTAGGTAAATTCGAGTATGTTCAGTATTGCATTGATTCTAGCAATCTGTTTGGTTAGATTGAACTGTATTTTGAACTTTATTTTCGTCTGAAATTTGGGTTATTTGAAAGGATTGGTGAATGTGAATTGTACATTTTCTGAAAATCTGGCCCATATATCAAATAGTCCAAAAAATGAGACATGTACTTAGTATGGCACTAAATGCCTCTGGCTTCTATCAAGGCTTTCCCCACCCTAGGCCAACAACACCAGCGGCTAGAGTTATGTTGCTGGCTTCAGATAAAACAATGCCTGACAACGGGAACCCAGCCGTAGCGAAGGGCGGGCCCATGCTGGAGTCCGGACCCCCACGCTTTGGCCATAAAGATCAATCAAGTGTGATTGCCAGCCTGGTTAAAGTTGATTGTCTGAACGACCTCCACATTAAAGGACTTGTGGCCTGCCATGCCCAAGCATTGCGCAAATATATCTTCCGGGGTCAGATCATTCGAAAAATGTACAACTCGCCTTCAGCAATTCTCTCGAATGACCCGATTTTAAGATAAAAACGAGCTTCAAAATTCAGTTTGAAATAGCAGAACAGATATGTTCAATATAAAACAACACAATACTTAATATACTAATACTCAGATATAGCTGGTATTCATCATTTAGTAGCCGAATTTAGAAGAATTTCCTAAATTGGTAGAGCTGCCAATTGTCAATTTTCGTACGATCTGACCCTATAGCAGCAGGACGGCTGGTAAAACAGCATCAGTTGGGTCAAATTTTCAGAAAATGTACAATTCGTCTTCACCAATCTTCGCTCAAATAACCCACATTTGCGACCAAAATGAGCTTCAAAATGCAGTTTACCATAACAGAACTGATACTTTAAATCAATGCGATCCCAAATATACTCAGATATACCCGATATTCTTCATTTTTCACCCTAATTTAGGAGAATTTCCTAAATGTGTAGAGCGGCCAATTGTCAATTTTCGTACGATTTGACCCTATAGTAGGAAGGCTGGTAAAACAGCATGAGTCCCCCTTTCCCTGTCCATCTTCGGGGACTCAGTCTCTAGGACGTGATGTAGCACTGCTTTTGATGCTATTGACGTGTGAGCTGTTTGAGTTGCTCTTGGGCTGGTCCCTCAACTGATGGTGTCAAAAGAACGAGGGCCTCACTGCTGCTCAGTGGTGTGTGAAACTTTGAGTGAACCGGTGGTGCTGGGTCTGGGACTATAACCTTGTAAATATATTTAGGCTCTGGGGTGTGTTTAATAATAGATTACACAACTCCTGAAGAAACTAATAAGTACTAATATCCTGAAAAAAGCTGCAAGCCTAGTGTTATTAGTAATACAATGATTAAAAAAAGAGACCAAACGGTCAAAACGCGGTAGGGAGATGGGTACAACATCAATATGTCATGGGTGACGCAATGTTTAAATATGTCTAATAGCCTGAAATGAATAAAAAAAATTAATGTTTTTCGCTTGGTGGAGAAACCCACTTGTAAAACTAATTTTATACTATCACAAAGATAACAAGGATTTAATAACACAAGCGACATATTGTCTAAAATCCATACCGCATACATCGTATCATCAATTGTATTATAAGTATACTTGATTAGTTGATGAATACGAATGCATGCAGTGCACATCGCGTTTTAAGATTGTATGTCACAATTCTCTTGATATTGTGGGGCTTGTTATGTGCAGTGGCGAGGGGTGCAGTAGAGGATTGGTAGCGATAGTTGAGTGAGTGAGATTGGTAGCTTTACGCCCTTATCAACACATTTAATATGGTTATATCAAGGGCGGGAGAGCTGAGAGGGAGTGAGTGAGTGAGATTGGTTGCTTTACGCCCTTATCAACACATTTAATGTGGTTATATCAAGGGCGGGAGAGCTGAGAGGGAGGCAGTTTATGATCATACCCAGGAAATAGAGATAGAGAAGAAGGGAGAGAGAGAGAGAGAGAGAGAGAGAGAGAAAGAGAGAGAGAGAAAAAGAGACAGGAAGCCACTTTATGATCATACCCAGGAAATAGAGATAGAGAAGAAGGGAGAGAGAGACAGAGAAAAAGAGACAGAAAGGCACTTTATGGTCTTACCCAGGAAATAGAGATAGAGAAGAAGGGGGAAAGAGAGACAGAGAAAAGAGACAGAAAGGCACTTTATGGTCTTTCACAGGACTGTATAGCACATATAAGTAGGATAACAACTGCTCACCCATGACATTATGGTTGCTTTCCGATTGAGTTATACAGATCTTTCTTCTATATCACGAAGTCCTATATAAACATTGCCGACTTTATGTTTATTTAAACATGTCTAGCTACATAGATCGTTATGCCTGCGTATAGGCCGACAAACATGAAGTATGCATGTCTAAATATAGCCCTACACTAGGGAGGTGGTGCTGTATTATAGCAAGACCAGCATAGTATCGCGTATGAGGGGGGCTATATTCTCCGAGTATGGCCAAAAACTACTAGGCCGTAAGCCGAGTTGTTTTTCGGCCATACAAGGAGAATATAGGCCTCCAAAGACACGATACTGTGCTATTCTTGCTTTTATTCCATGATTCTTAACTTAAAACAACTTTATTTGCATTAATTTCATCAAAGTGAGATGTCTGCATAGTCTCGAACTGTTGTGACGTCAGTGTACAATACAGGCAGTTTATATTGTCCACCTTGTGAGCGGCAAGTATATCGATTATATTGTACGCTCACAGCCAAATCATGGAATAAATTATTAGCTGGTTATCTGATGCAAATATTGTCTCTGGCCAACAATAAATAAAAGCGATTTCCTTTCTCTAATGTGGAGTTTTATTCACAACTTAACGGTGCGACTAATTAGCATGCAGAACACACATACAACTAAATGAGGTTGAAATTGCATACACCGCCGCTGTGTCTTTCTATCCTATCCTTATACTGTGGATTCATACGAAAGTATGTATGCATGTACATGTGTATTTATACGTGTGTATGTAATGTATCCACGTATTTTATTACATGTATGTATTCATGTGTATATATGTGTATATTATGAAGTTATAGATGTAAACGTATATTATATATATATAAATATTTATATGTGATGTGATGCAGGGCAATGAATCTAAAGTCGCAAAAATGACATTTTTCAAATATATTTTTTCAAAGGAATCGGTTGTTTCAACATCTCGATTTGTGGGTGTCTACCGCTTTTCGTCATATAACTGCATGGATTAAATTACAACATAATAAAAGCAAATATTCTCACGTAAATCATTTATCAGATTTCTGAAAGGTTAACGTTGGAACGCTTGATCTCATCGTTTCAAATGTCAACAACCTTTGCAGCTTCAGACTAATTTTTCTCGCGAGTACAAGGAAATGAAATATGAGACTTGGCAGGTGTCTGATGTCCTATATGGGTCAGATTTCCAGAAAATGTACAATTCATCTTCACCAATCTCCTCAAATAACCCAAATTTTAGACGAAAATAAAGTTCAAAATACAGTTCAACCTACCCAAACAGATTGCTAGAATCAATGCAATGCCGAATATACTCGAATTTACCTAGTATTGACCAAATTGCAGCCTAATTCAGCAGAATTTATTGAATGTGTTGAGCTGCCAATTGTACATTTTCTGAAAATCTGACCCTTATACAAAAATTACCCGTGTCACACTGTGTGCGGACATAGTCCAATAATTACCGTCCTTAGTTCTATTTAAATGTGATGTGTTTCAGGAAAATGAGTCACATGTCGCAAAAAATCGATTTTGAGATATTATTATATTTGAAAAGATGAGATCAAGCCGATTCTAATGATAGTAAACATGCAGTATAGGGCAGCTAATAAGTACTTCTATATTTTCAGTTTGATGTTTTTATTTTTGAAAGAAAAGTTTGCAATATTTCTAGGTGGAAAATTACTAGTAAAGTAGCCAAATATACTCTATAGGATGAGCTTCGAAGTGCATGGTTATATTTAATACACATTCTTGAAATTTGGTACATGTATTTATGCTACTATCAGCGCTAGGCACCCCAAAGATGAGAATATTACAACACAGAGATCTTGCGGATGAAACAATTTGAATAATATATACCAATTTTACGACTTGTGACTCATTTGGCTGTAACATATCATGAATTGTCCTGTACAGAACACATATAAGGCTAACTTATTGGTTGTGACAATACAAAGTCCCATTACTTCCTCTACATTACATGGATCTCAAACTCTTAACTCTTACAAGAATACAACAACCCAGAAAAGGACTTATCCCGGTCTTCCCTTCTCCTACCATATGTGATGTGTTAAAGGAAAATGAGTCACAAGTCGCAAAATTGATATTTTTCAATATGTTTTATTCACAAAATCTCTTATAGGAATATTCTCATGTACCCTTTAACGTCGCATGAATGTATACTTTACCAAATTTCAAGGCTGTATCAAATATATCCTTGCATTTCTAAGGTCACCCTATATAGAGTATCTTTTTCAAAAATCAAAATATCAAAGTTAAAATCTAGAAATACCTGTTAGCTTTATTAATGTTTACTATCATTGGAATCGGCTTGATCTCATTTTTTCAAATATAATGATATCTCAAAATTCATTTTTTGCGACTCATTTCCCTGTGACACATCACATTATGCTCTCTCGGCCCTAGCGGACTGGAAAAACCCAACGAATCCATCCATCCATCCATCCCCGGACCTCTGGATACGATTCCTGCCTTCTATAAGGGTCAGATCTTCAGAAAATGTACAATTTGTCTTTACCAATCCTCTCAAATAACCCACATTTAAGACAAAAATCAGCTTCAAAATGCAGTTTAACATAACAGAACTGATACTTTAAAACAATGCGATACCACATATACTCAGATATACCCGGTATTCATCATTTTTCAGCCAAATTTAGAAGAATTTCCTTAATGTGTACAGCTACCAATTGTACATTTACTGAAAACCTGACCCATAACCTAGATTATATCCATACTTTTACCGGAGAGAGGGAGATGGGTCTTTTTTCCCCTTTTCTCTCTGGTTGCATGCATAGAGTATACTCTAATGGAATTAGAAATGGAAGCTGTAGAATTGCTTTACTGCCCCACTGGGTTTAAGAATTGTGACAGGGCTGGTGATTGTGGCGAAGGATGAGCCCCGAGGAGGGTGTGTGGTTGTCTTGAGGTGGCAGACCCTATTACACTGGAGGGGTAAGTGGGTAATGATCTCCTGGAGGAGGAACACTCCAGGGTTAGAGGTTAGTATGAGAGGCCAAATCGATGAGTGGAAACTTTTAACAAAGGCGCGATACAGATTTCCTTTTAACTACCAGTGTACTGCATCTGTATAAATACAGGTTAGTTAACGAGTTGGTTGAAGGAGCATGAATATTGCATGAGTTTCAGTAGTAATCTTAGTAAGAAATACCCAGATTGGTTGCCATGACAACTCCACATAATTCACTAGTGAAATACGCACTATGCGTTACTCACTCTAGAAACGTTGTTTTCGGAGAAATGCGTGTATATTAAATTTTGTAATTGTACTTTTTCTTAGTTCTGGTTGGTTCTAATTGTTTATATTTAGGATATATCGCATATTGTGTACTTTGCTAGTATGGGTTGGTTTTTTTTGACAAGTTTTATTCATCATATCCTGCATTCTTGGCGTATACAGTACTAAAACATGTTATTTAGATAATTTTTTAATGAACCTTTTTAGTTTTCTTATTTTCAACATACTTCGACACTCACCTAAGTCGCAACCTGGTAAAAAGAAACTACTTACAATGGATACATCAGTTTGCGTTATCTTTTTCTTTAAAAAATAGCATTTCGACTATAACTTTTTGAGAACTATACATAGTATCAATGTGAAATGATATTTGACGATGGTTAGAATAATAAATTGCCCCGCAGGGTCCTTTACCGTCTCGGTAAAAATCGATAAAAAACCTTTCCAGCCTCTAAAGGCTTTGCAAGTTGAAATATCGAAATTTTAAGCTGTGCTCATAGCATCTAACCTTCTTTCGAACTCTTTTATAAAGGCCTCTAATACTATAATATTGCTGTCGAATAACCTCTGCCTATAGATATAAGATTTGGCTGCTAACACAATAAAATTAAGCTGACATTTTCTTTCATTTGTGTCATCCAGACCAAGAATTATGTCCTTGGCGGATATGGCGTTTGGTAAAACATTATCAAATTCTGCTGTGTTGATTAGCCCGAAAAGGTCGCCCCAGAAAATATTAACTTGCTTGCACTCGACAAAGAAATGAACAATATTATCATCTAGGTCGCAATAATCACACACAGAACTCTTTTTCTAGTAATACCCTTCAAGAACTTATTACAGCAAATATTTCTATGTATAATTTTGTAAAAAATAAAGTTCAAAATACAGTTCCACCTAACCAAACAGATTACTAGAATCAATGCAATGCCACATATACTCGAATTTACCTAGTATTGACCAAATTGTGGCCTAATTTAGCAGAACTTACTAAATGTGTACATCTGCCAATTGTACATTTTCTGAAAATCTTACCCTTGAGCTGCAATCCCTCTACAAAATTCGTATTGACATTATATTCCCCTTCCATTTCACCAGTATGGTTTGTCATTATTTAAGAGGTTTCGACCTGGCTGTATTAAAGATACATTTGATTTTGATTTTGAAAATATTTTTTTCAGGACATAGACATTTCCACACATCAGTACGAATATTTCCAGAATAGCCTGAATTACTGTTTTAAATTACATTACATCGAAGTTCAGTTAGAGAAAAAATCAGGAAGAATTAATAAAAATTATAGGTAGAGTATATAATTCTAAGTTCATTTCACTCGATATTATCACAAAAAATGATCTGATCCAATAGTATCATGCTAAGTCGCGTTACTCATCTGTACAAGAAAATTCATATCAGATATATATGTTTGCACCTATTATGTACATTTATATATCCCGTTTATTCCTTGCAAGTGTCAGAAACATTTTCTAAAAACATGACATATTTTAAAAACAATACAATTATCAATCGATCGCGCCGTGCTCTTGCATGTAGACCATTGGGTATTACACTTTCAATGTAATAAAAAGTTTACCATTATTAATTGTTAAATGTTTTTATTGATGCATATAAAATCAAGTACATGTAACATGGAGACAATTAAGTCATTTTTAATGATTACTTCCTGACCACTCAACAAATTAAATTCAACATTTTTTGACTGATGTAAGGAAATTGATAATGCCAATTCGTACTTAGACCTCCAACGCTTGAAATTAAATTGACCTTTAATTTTCAATATTACCGACAACTTTTTTAATTTTTAATGTTTTATCAATAATATTTCAATGGCATTGTTAGTAATGATTCCCTGGCCTCTCTGTACTCTCGGTAAAAAAAACAAATTACTTTTTTGAGTGGCGTAAAACAATTGACCCATTTATATCAAAACTCCAATGTTGGACAATGAATAAGTTGACCTTTAATTCCAATATTACCGACCATTCTCCTCTGGTTTATCCATCATTTTGATATGGATGGGGGGCATCAAGCTCATTGGTCTGTAATACGGCCGCGGAACGCCTTGGGGTTTTGTCTCATCCTATAACCCACAACGAAATCAATACTACTTGGGTCAGATTTTCTGAAAATGTACAATTGGCAGCTGTACACATTTAGTCAATTCTGCAAAATTAGGCTGCAATTTGGTCAATACTAGGTAAATTCCAGTATATTCGGCATTGCATTGATTCTAGGAATCTGTTTGGTTAGGTTGAACTGTATTTTGAACTTTATTATCGTCTGAAATTTGAGTTATTTGAGAGGATCGGTGAAGCTGAATTGTACATTTTCTGAAAATCTGACCCACTCAGGAGCTTTTTATACCCTAGGAGTCCCGATGAACAACAAAGCCTCGGATAAAGTAGAAGTTGTTTTGCATCTCGGCCCCTATATATTGAGGCCATGAGATATATTGTCCAAAGCCCATAGGTCTCTCCGTCCTATCTTACATACTACAAGGGAATAGCCGAAGTATAGGCAGTTAATGTTTCCACATTACATAGAGCATCCTCCCATTTAGCATCCTCTGAAGGTTACCATGCTCAAGGTAGCAGTGGATCTTTATCTCGACTATTGTCCTTTCCACTGCTTCTCCCGTATCATCCGATCCATATCTGATATACTAGATAGATATATTGTGTGTGTGTGTGGGGGGGGGGGGAGTAGGTGGGTCATTGTTGGTCAGTTATGCTATACGGGCTACTGACGAAAACATCGAGAAAATGAGAAGATGTATCCGAGAATGAGGTTAATAAAATGTTTTCTAATGAAATGAAATGAAATGCTTCTATCACAAACGGCCTTGACCGGTTGAAATTTTGTATTTTTGCAGAGAGGCTGGTTTTAAAAAAACACAATCTCCTCGTATTTTTTAGGTTATATTGTGAAGTCAGAAAAAATACATTGGCTCTATTCTGTCCATGTTGGAGGAAAATGCTTTATTAATGCTGACAAGAAGCGGATGTCGTTAAAGGTAATGACCCGGGTCTCTTTATTTATGGTTCCGCCGTAGAAATAGGGGAGTTGCACAGCCACTATTTTGAATCTTGATTCGCATGGAATTATGGGGCTAATGGTACAGTCTAAAATCTATAGAAAACATGCCATGTTCATCATGGAATATGTATCAATGCTCTAATGTCAATATCCATGTATCATATATATGTCCATGACACAAGTCTCTATCTTTCCCATCATGCATTTGGTTCTCATAGCTCATTTATAAAAGCGATAGTCTTGGTGAAAACATTCTTGCAATTTTCGATAAAAATATTGCCAAATATTAGTATGTCAGATTTCAACAGAATCCATCCCATGATGCACTGCACCAGACATGCGCAGTGGCACATGCAAATCCCCCTATTGGTGGATAGGCTGAGGTGCTCTAGAGCTGCTCTTAAGGAACCGTTAAACAAAGAATCTTATTACTAATGCAGCGTCTCATCCACGCACACTTCACTCAAACTTGCCTTTTTTTCCCAACAGAATTTCTATTCAGGTAAATCACATAAGTATCAAAAACACTCTCATTCAGTGAATGGTTCTCGTTGTGGCCTGACAATATTGCTTAAGGAAGAAACCGCCTTCTCGGCTAACATCAATAAAAATGAATATTTTCTACTTTTTGTCTCGTTCTTTTACTTCCAATCTGAAAACCGTTTGATCAAAATTTCAGATGATTTAACTCGGAACATTGTTTTTGCTGCAAGGTTTCATAAAAGTCAACATTGTGGTGGGACGCCGAAATCCTTTGCGTTAGTGCTTTCACTTATGATCGCCCGATTTGTGTTTAATTTCTGTTCAAAGAACTGTTAGTTTTTTAATTTAAAAGGAATACAAACGGACCTGTCCTGAGTTATATCTATATTAAAATATACTCTATTTGATGACATAGTCGAGTACTTGTCGGATATCACGTTTAAAGTATATCACAATTTACATGATGTTGGGGTCTTGTTATGTGCAGTAGAGGGTTTGTAGGGTTAGTTAAGTGAGTGAGTGAGATTGGTTGCTTTACGCCCTTAACAACACATTGACGGTTATATTAAGGGCGGGAGAGCTGAGAGGGAGGTAGTTTATGATCTTACACAGGAAATAGAGATACTGATAGAGAAGAAGGGAGATGGAGACAGAAAAAGAGACAGAAAGGCACTTTATGGTCTTACCCAGGCCCAGAAGTTAAGGAATGTATAAGGAAATAACAACTACCAATCAATCTCTCTCTGTTTTTCACTCTCTCTCTCTCCCTCTCTCTCTGTGTCTCTCTCTGTCTCCCTCTCTCTCTCTCTCTCTCTCTCTCCTCTCCCTCTCCCTCTCTCTCTCCCTCTCTCTCCCTCTCTCTGTCTGTCTCTCTCTCTGTCCCTCTCTCTCCCTCTATCTCCCTCTTACTTTCTCTCTCTCTCTCTTTCACTTTCTCTCTCCTCTGTCTCTCTCTCTCTCTCTGTCTCTCTCTCTCTCTCTCTCTCTCATATACTTTCTTTATCGTCCTTTCCTTCCCTCTCACCTTATCCCTCTCTTCACTCCTCGATCAAAAACCTCTATAACACGACCACAACACCTTATATTAAATGTTGGATGGAATTCTACCAACTACTATGGATATCACTATTATTTTCGATTCGGATCTTGTTGGTTTCTGTGACGCATAAAGTACTCAAATGAGTTTTGTTTGACTTTCTTTTATTGCCTATATGGTCCGACGTTTCGGGCTACTCAGTAGCCCTTCTTCAGGGATAGGATAAGAAGTGAGGTGGCAAGGAAAAGTACAGTCTTATATACACCGGTGAGGCATGCTGGGTAATCAATTGTTGGTAAACCCCCGACCACCTTATATTAAAAAATGCTTTCTTAAGCTTTAATATTGGTTGGTCTTGTCGAATTACATGTATTAGGATGTATTACCTTACCTACAGTACACAATTAGTTTGTGGCCATGCCCTAACTTGATCCTTTTTATACGTGTTATTGTCAGTGGTTTCAGTGCTGCACTGCGATGTAATATAATATTTCCGATTTTTTTTTAGCTGCAAACTCGATATTTGATTACTTTCTCGCCCTAATAATAATGAAAAGAGTGGGTTTAATACATATTACCAAGCAATTTGCATTTTGAAATGCAGGGATTTTGATAAAGGGCCTAGTCCACTTAGCCGATTCTCATGCGATTCTCACGGAACTTAGTGGAAAAGGGTCCTCTGTGGCGCAAAATCGCATGAGAATCGGCTTAGTGGACTAGGCCTTTAAGTTGCAACATCTAAAGTACTTCTGCTGCTCATAGTTGGTGGTTAAAAACGAGTCCTATATAAATTGTAGTGAACGGATTGAAGTCTAGGATTTAACTTTTCATTTAGTATCATCTTTCAAAAGGCTCATATATATTGCCTTAAGAACCAGTCAATATCTGTTATGTTTCTCCCTTAAATAAAGTCCATCATGTCTGGCATATCCTACTCTAAAAAATATAATCATTTATTTTGATCAGAACAATATGTTTTAAGTTATATTGCCTTTGTTTTAAACGTGCAATATCGGGTAGATCCCGACGGATAATTAATCCAAAATATTATAGAAAATATTAAGCCCGCTTATATTATCTTAGTGTTTTTGCACAGATTATAAGCGTTCTTCATATTCAACCAGAGGTATTGTACACCAGACCCAACTTGTGCTCTCTCTGCTAAACCTCCTGCTCAGGGATACTGTAAACGTATTAATGTTCGTGCAGTATTTATTTTCGTTATTTTAGCGCACCCACTTTTGTGCGTAAAAACAAATCCTGCTTGAAAGGTACAATTATTGCATAAACAATGTGTGAGACTTCTTTGCTGCGCGAATTTAAATCCGCGTGAAAAGGTGTAATAGTACTTAGTGCGCGAAAATTTATCTGCGCGAAAATAAATACGTTTACAGTATATGATATTATAGTACTGTCCAGTGAAATAGGCCGAATTGCTCAGAGTTACTCTGTAATATATACCACTTTGTTATTTCCATTTATGGCCAGTTCGAATTGATCCAATAACGAGGTTTTGCTTTTATATTCAACATTGCATAGCTCCCTCGGAGAGCATCCAATTCTTCTTCAGGATGTATTCTCTTATAAAGACTGGTTTTGCTCTCATGGTTACCGCCTACAAAACGCTTCTAATCACGGAAATTCCTCATCAATTTCCCCTCCCCCGTGAGACTATAATATAGCGTTGCTTTCACCCTTATTGGAGTCTAAGAGGACTGAACCTGGGCTCGTAAAACGTGCCCTTTACCATTGGATTCGTATTCTTTTTTTTGCTTTGTGTGCAACGGGTGCTTTTCTGTGAAATAGATCCCGTTTGTACGAGTGCGTGCAGGTTATAGCAGAGATGAGCTAAACTAATGGCCATGATATGTAATTGGGTCAGATTTTCAGAAAATGTACAATTCGTCTTCAGTATTCCTCTTGAATAACCCAAATTGTAGAGGAAAATTAAGTTCAAAATACAGTTCAACCAAGCCAAACAGATTGCTAGAATCAATGCAATGCCAAATATACTCGAATTTACCTAGTATTGACCAAATTGCAGCCTAATTTAGCAGAATTGACTAAATGTGTACAGCTGCCAATTTTTTGAAAATATGACACAATTACATTAAAACATTTTCTCACTGTCCTTCCAGTTTCAATTCTACTCAAATATTCACAATATATTTGATGTTGACATAAACAAGCTAATGGCAAAGAGGATCAACTAAATTAATGGTCATACAATTCATTTAATTACATTAAAACATATTCGTCCTTCTATGAAGTGAAATTGTCTCGATTGGGTAGTTTCTTTCCTGAATCACTGATCACCATACTTGCAGACCTGTCTGCGTTTTGTTTATATTCGGTTAACGAGTGCACTGACTGTAGTGCATTGAACTCTTTATGGGTCAGATTTTCAGAAAATGTACAATTGGCAGCTGTACACATTTAGTAAATTCTCCTAGTTAGGTTGAAAAATGATGAATTCCGGGTATATTTTTGTCTTAAATGTGGGCTATTTGAGAGGATGGTGAAGGCGAATTGTACATTTTCTGAAAATCTGACCCTTATCCATGTAATCATGCACCGTTTATTAATAGCAGCCGGCATTAGTTTACTTTAACATGGAATTACAGTCAACATTATGGCTTCTACCGATGTTCTATCATGACTGGATCAGGGGGGATCATAACTTAGGCCTCGGCTTGTCTCGTAGTTTCCTGGATGACTTGACGAGATCAAAGGTAGTGTTTGACATCGTTTGACACTTGGAGTGTTTACCTGACCTCCACTAATGCATCATGGGCCTTAAAACCTTCAAAGCAATCCTCACCCTGCTCTACTTTACAACCAGCAGACGACCAGCCTCTGGTACGTTAAAAAAAAGGCGGGAAATAAAGTGAAAAAAGGCGGGAAAGTGAGCGCGCTTACTGACCTATGACACTTTTGGCTCCAGATGCATGTTTCTGGTTGTTTTTCGTCTGCGCTGGTAAAATTCATTTATTATTCCGCGAGTATATTTTTACCGGCTGATTACACTGTCTGAGAATTTGCAGCTGAGATTGTCTACCGTGAAAGAATCTTTAATCGGGAAATAATATCTAGATTTTAGGAAAATATGATTATAATTCATCTTTATTATTACAACATATGGTGTTGTTAAAAATCAATTAATACAAATACAAAAGGTTATAGAGAAAAAATAATCGCAAATCTAATTATCTTATTACATGCGTTGCTTGGTCATAGTATAACGAGGTTGATTAAGGATTATTAATACACACACTTACAGAAGAGTTATACACTTAAGTTTTTATGGCAGTTGATAGCATATTCCCAGTTCAACTTGTGCACTAGAAAGATCTCTAAAGATACATTATGATGAATTCAATCATAGTTATATCACCTAATGGTTGTTCTCTTGGGCACACAATTTGATCATACAGTATCAGTAGGAAAGTAGATTATATATTAGCTAAGTGTATCTTTTAGTAGTACACAGTATTGCATGGCTAAGGTTCTAATCGGGAAGGTCACTTTCATATAATATATCCGAATAATATGTATTTCCATATAACAACCTACATGATGTATATTCTCTCATATGTCGCACCCACGCTGATTTCCCTGACAGTCTCACTCGCATTGTTGTGAAATAATGAATTTCTTTGCTCTTGAAAGTTTTTTTTTTTTTTTTATTGCGGACAGTTTCAGTGGGCTAATAATATTAATCTCATGTGGACAAGGAAAAAGTCGATGAATAACATTTAACATCTAGATATGTTCATATAATCCACTAAGGCCAAAAAAACATAGGTGTGTTTCCGATTTACCCCCCCCCCCCCTACCTAGAAAAACCTTACCCTACCTAAACAAAATTTGACCATTCCTGATTTTTTTCCCCATCATATCTTAGTTTTTTTGGATTTTTTGACAAAAAAAGCTTATAAAAGCAGGAAAACGGGTTTTCCTAACCCGAAACTGTCAAAAAGCACATTTGCCATGTTCAAAACAACTATTGTATTGAAAAAGACATTTTTCTCAGTTCCTGGGAGGTGGTTTCCAAACAAAAAAAATTAACAAAAAAAAAAACAAAAAAAAAAAAAAAAAAAAAAAAATTACCCCCCCTACCTAGTTTTCAGCCAGATAAATCGGAAACACACCTTCTTTTTTTTTGGCCTAAGGTTGCTTTTCAGCTCCACATTGGATTGGATTCATATCATACCACTTGCCTAATAATCTAGTTACTGATACATCACGTCCAATGGTTTAAACGTGAGAGTATTGCTTGAGGTCTGACATCGCTTGTGTGAAGGGCGTGACAAACATTAAATAATATGTCCCTCTCGGATCAGATTTCACCCAGGACTTCCAGGAAACACCTTTTTCTCTTTTCTTCATAATGTGTGATGGGTTAAAGGAAAATGAGTCGCAAGTCGCAAAAATAAATGGATTTTGAGATATCATTATATTTGAAAAGATGAGATCAAGCCGATTCTGAGAAACATGCATTTGGTTCTCATAGATCATTTGTGCAAGCTATGATATTGGTGAAAACATTCTTGCAATTTTCGATAAAGTACTGGCAAATAATTGTTTGTCAGTTTTCATCAGAATCCATCCCATGATGCACTGTAACAGACATGCGCAGTGGCACATGCAAATCCCCTATACGCACACGGTATTTAAGATTTAGACTTTGAGCTAGAAAGCAATATGGTGAATATCACATTTGACGATGATTATTGATTTCCTCACCATTCGTCTCAGTCCCGATCATATTAAGAAATCCCGGGGGGATATACTGATATGTCGATAGAACCTCTGCTCTCGAGTTTATTACATGGGATTTCACCAGATATTACAGTATAATAAAGTATTACCCAACAATATAGAGGAGAGATATTATCAGCAGATGTAGTATGCATCTATGTATCATAAATCGACCAGTGTATAGCATGACCATGATATAACTGCCTACTTTATTACATGTGAATTGGACCAGATATTATAGAACGAGTGCAAGGTTTATCCAACAATATAGGATGCAGATCGCGCTGCTATGTATATATCACATGGTTCCGGCCGGTGAAAGGCTTTTGATGTCGTAACAGACATGCCCCTTTACGACATCTCATGTTTGCCCTAGGCCCCCTCTATGTCCTTTTTATCCATCCCTTAAAGCAGGGCTTCCGCCGGAATGCATTTCCTTTGTTATACAAACAAGGGCCTTCACCAACTGGGAGTGAGAGGAAAGGTTAGTTAACGACAAATATAACATGAAAGAAAGGCCATCGGGGAAACTTACTAAGCTGTTTGATGTCAGAATTTGATCGCCCGGAAATATTGACTTAATTTAAATGTAAACTAATGTTGGCAGGTACTGAGCGTATTTTCGTCATGTCAGACAGGAGATGAGGACTTTTCCCCATATTACAAGTTTGTTTCGGGCGAAATACAGGGCAAAAACAAAGCAGAAAACCCGCATACACTATCCAATTTCAGCTTTACCAAGCGTCTTATCTTAATCAGGTTATTCATCACGTGATATAAAGGGAGTGATGTGATTGGAGAATTCTCCGTCACGTGCTCAGTTTTTGTTTTGTTGCTCAAGGGATGAGGCAAACCATAATGACATAAAGTTGCAAAGAAGTATTCTACTTGAGACTTAAAGGCATTTTTCTGTTGTCTCTGAATCGGTTTTATAGAGGAGGTAAGATCGGATAGTGAAGGCCGGTTTGTGTGGGTCAGATCATCAGAAAATGTACAATTCTTAGCATGGTTCCGGCCGTTCCGACGCTTTCTTAGCTTGCATAAGGGTCAGATTTTCAGAACGTGTACAAATGGCAGCTGTACACATTAAATAAATTTGCTAAATTAGGTGGCAATTTGGTCAATGCTAGGTAAATTCGAGTAAATTTGGCATTGCATTGATTCTAGCAATCTGTTTGGTTAGGTTGAACTGTATTTTGAACTTTATTTTTGTCTTAAATGTGGGTTATTTGAGAAGATTGGTGAAGATGAATTGTACATTTTCTAAAGATCTAACCCATAAATGATCTATGAAAACCAAATGAATAATAGGAAAGATGGAGGCTTGTGCTATGGAAACATGTATAACACATGGATATTGACATTAGAGCACTGATAAATAGTCCATGCTGAACATGACATGTTTTCTACAGATTTTATACTGTACCATTAGTCCCATAATTCCACGCGAATCAACATTCAAAATGGCGGCTATCAAAATCCTCTATTCCTTATAACCCCTACAAAGTGTATGAGTGCTTAGAATTACTTAATGTTAATAGTGCCCAGAAAGGTCTTGAAACCTGTTGAGAAAGAGAACGTTAGTGTAATTGAACAGAAACAATATCTTGTAATCCTCTGATAATAGCTAGATGGTAATGTACAACCCTAGGGTCCAGCGGAAAATAAGCTGTAGGGGCTGAACAAGAATGCCCTGGGTATACACTATAATACGATAAATTATTTATCAAACCCTATACACTCTAGGTCCAAACCGTCAGATCAGATAAGAATGGTATGTCAGCCTACTTTGCTAATCAGTTTCCTGGCCTAAGACTTGGCGTTTTAATGTGAATATAATGACGTTTTCCGGTCTTAATGGAATTATAATGACACTTTGCGGTTTGAGGCGAGAGGCTTTCCCTTCGTTTGAAGGGACTCTCTCAACTTTGGGCCTAGACTGTATACATACAGTACCCTGAGACAATACATTCTGGGAAGTCTTAAAAGTTTTTTGGCCTACCCATAATGTCAAGTTACTATTCGCGAGTCTACCGCCTTCAAACCTCAATTCTCAGTCCATTTCAAGGCGATGGCATTTGGAATCTTCATCAAGATTAGTAAGCTATTGCATTCGTGTGGTTATCATGGGAGTTTTTGTACGCCTACAGATGATATCATGTGGCGACCACCCAATACTTTTTTCCTTTTTGTTTCTAACTGACAGCAACTTTGAACAAAGCTGCAGTCCTCTGTCTGGGTGGATTTAAAGCTACACTCTCAGTTAACGTCGGTCAAAAACTGAACATTTTCTACTTTATGTTCCATTGTTTTCCAACCCATCTAAAAGTCATTGGACCAAAGTTTTTGAGGATTTTGCCCGGGTGTTTTTGCTACAGGGCTCGTCCTCATTTGTATTTGGAGGACCCGCCCGAATGCTGTCATGTGACAACTTCACTTATTATCGCTCACCGACAGCAGTTTTCTCTCAATGATTACACTTCAAATTATTGTATAAACATGCATACCAGCAGCAGAATACAGCTAAATTTAATCCTATAAGACTGTCATAATATGTGTAAATATGGCAATACTTTGTTAGTCATAATAACTGAGAATGCAGTTTGAAATACCCGTATTCACACGCTTTCAATATATTATTATGAATGCTATAAGTTTTTCCGGATTTCAAGCTTTCTCCAGTTTCAAGTTGATTTTCTGCCTTGAAAAATATATTCATCACAGACTTAATCATTGCAAATAATACAGTGATTGCAAGTTAAACAGAAACTTTGGGATTTTTGTATACTCTCATTCGACAGGATAGGATTACTTATTCTCAGTCTCGTTTATTTACAGTAATTCCAATACTTTACAACTCATTGTAAATGACTTAATACAAAATACTGTAAACGTATTAATGTTCACGCAGTACATATTTTAGCGCACCCACCTTTCTGCGCAAAAATAAATCCTGCGCAAAAGGTATAATTAGTGCATAAACAAGGTGTGAGAATTTAAATCTGCGCGATAAAGTGTCAAAGAAACTTTATCTGCGCAAAAATAGATACGTTTACAGTAGAATGGAAAATGTCTCTGGCTGGAAAGTTGCAACTTCATTAACATAGTTTCATCGGAATCCATATATTATGCTCTTAAACAATATTTTTGCCTCACCCAGGGATGCAGATTTTCAGTATTTCTTCAGTATTTCTATTGAAATCAGTATCTTTTAAAACTTCACCAAATCCTCAAATCGCAGGCAAATTCCACCAGTTATAACCAAATTTCGTCAGAATTGTCAGTAAATTCTCAAAATCATTTGTCATCAAAATGTTTGTCTGTAAATCAGTTTTCAAATATACTGTAAAGATTGTGGAGGCCGTAAATGAGAATCCACTCTTTAAACAAGTATTGTTCAGTATTTTTGGTATGGCCTGATTTGCATCCCTGCCAATTTTCTATATCTATGCACCTCATATATAACAAAAGTTTCCTCCCTTCACCTGTACATAAAGCATAGATCTATAGATGCATAAAGACATCAAAGGAATCTTCCCATCATTAATATCTCTCCACCAAAGTTATCTAAATGTTGCGGACTAAACTCTTCTCCCAAACTGAAATTTCTTCCCTCTCAGCACAAATTTGAGCTGCCATTAGCATGCTTCTTTCCTCCTGTAGCGAAGAAAGGCCATTTATTTCATTTGCAGGAATGCTACCCTTTTCATGTATTCTGCCCGGTCGACGCTTGCGCTAAAAACTAGGGGAGACTTTGACAGAGATGGTATGTGGGTCAGATTTTCAGATAATGTACAATTCACCTTCACCAATCCTTTCAAATAACCCTATTTCAAGAGAAAAGTGACGTTGAAAATACAGTTGAACGACGCAAGAGACATCTTTTTATCAACACAACGCCAGAGATGCTCTGATATATATATCCATGATTCATAATTTTTCAGTCTAATTTAGCAGAAACCCATATTCTTTATGATTTTTCAGTCTAATTCAGCAAGAACGACCCAAAAGCGGCACTCTTTGGGAGAACTAATTACTACGCGACCGAATTGTAATGTCATCAGCAATAAAGGGTTTTTGAATTGAATTGAATTGAAGTTAATAAATGTGATGTGTTTCAGAAAAATGAGTCATAAGTCGCAAAAAATAGATTTTGAGATACCATTATATTTGAAAAGATGAGATCAAGCCAATTCCAACGATAGTAAACAGTCTAACAATCTAATAAGCATTTCTAGATTTAAAGTTTGATATTTTAATTTTTGGAAAAAAAAAGAAGTTTCCAATATACCTTGGGGTCAATAAACAATAAAGTAACTATTAGTAGTCAATATAAGGACCTTTAAAACGAAAGGATATATTACATAGATCGTCCTGAAATTTAATACATCAATTGATATAGCTATAAGTGATAAACTCTCCAAAAATCAGAACATTCCAATAATGTGATCTTGTGAAAAAACACTTTGAAAAATATCAATTTTGAGACTTATGACTCATTTTCCTGGAACACATCACAAATTTGTAGAGCTGCCGATTGTACACTTTCTGAAAATCTGTCCCATGTAGTCAGTTGATGGCACTGCCCCCCGCCCCTGACAGCGCCGCCCTAGTGGTAGAGCAGCTCAGACAGGTGTAGGTGTTTGGACATGAGCGGGTATTTTATAGTTCCTTCTCACTTTCACTTTGATGTGCTGAAACGCATGCTTAACCGGCGTCTGACTCGTGAATTCGTATGGAAACCAGAACGCATTCCTTTTACCCGTTTCGTAGGCCTACTTCTTTCAAATTTACTCTCTCAAGTTATTGTGAATTTGTCGGTTTACTCAGAAGGCAATTTTACCTTTTGAATTTTTTACCTTTATCTTGAGTTACTCTTTGAAATTCCAGCTCAGAAGCTGAGGGGTAGGATTGCTGAAGATAAGCTGGATCTTGTCTAAACTAAACTAAATGGAGTGGTAATCTGTTCAAGACTGAGACATTGTTATCTTTTGTTGCTTTGTTCTGACTTGCTTGTTTGATGTCTATTCACCGGGTTCTCATGAGTTCTAGTAGGCGGACCAAAAGGCACAGGGAAACTGACACAGCAAGACGAGCGTCTCTAGGGGATTTTTTTTTATTACTAAACAATTCTGCTGACACTAGGATTAATCCTGTTTTCAGGTCTAGCAGTTTTAAGGAAATGTAAACTTATCACTACTTAATCTTAGGTATATGATTAAATAATGTATGTGATTAGATACTGATGATCCTGGGTAAGACCCTTAAGTGCCTTTCTGTCTCTTTTTCTCTGTCTCCCTCCCTTTTTCTCCATCTCTATTTCCTGGGTATGATCATAAACTGCCTCCCTCTCAGCTCTCCCGCCCTTGATAGAACCTTCAATGTGTTGATAAGGGCGTAAAGCAACCAATCTCACTCACTCACCTGATTAGATAGTGAGATTGAGTGTTGGGATGGAGTGTGATGAATAACAGGGCTATTGGGTAGCCTTTAAAATATCAGTTTGTTACCTCATTCTTTCATGATATATGCACTCTAGGTCCAAACCCTCAGATCAGATAAGAATGGTACGTCAGCCTACTTCGCCAATCGGTTTCCTGGCCTTGAACTCGGCGTTTTAATGGGAATATAAAGACATTTTGCGGTCTTAATGGAATTATAATGGAACTTTGCGGAGGCAAGAGGCTTTCCCTTCGTTTGAAGGGACTCTCAACTTTGGGCCTAGACGAATCTTGGCTGTGTGAAAACCATTTTCGCCAAAAATAAACACAAACTAATGACCGCCACCCATGCCTCTATAACAGAGAACCTATATATAACCAAACCCCATCCAACGCACTTTTCTCGCTTAATTCGATCTTAGACTGTCTAATTGTTTCACCAATCGAAAGGGAATGACATCAAAAGCTACATGTGTGAGTTTAAAAGAAATCTGAGTCCCAGATGTGGAGATATTAGTGAAATTAAAAAATAAAATGACTCGAAAATGAGACAAACTTAAAAAGGCTGGCTACTCTGGGACTCCACCTCACAATGTCCAGTTTGGAAGTCCAAAGCTTTAGCCACTTGGCCATAGGGGAATATATTAGGGCACATGCATATAAGCAATTACATTGATTCATCACAATTAAGGTTTACTTAGGTCCCCCATTGTTCTCATGAGGATTGAGGAGAATGGGGGAAATACACTATCTTTGAAAGTCCCTCTGTTTGACTTAATAACTCAAACTAATGATAAAGATATATCTTGCAACTGCATTCTATTTCTATAATAAGCGAATGCAGGACTAGTTCTGGTCCTGGGTAAGACCTTAAAGTGCCTTTTTGTCTCTTTTCTCTGTCTCGCTCTCCCTTCTTCTCTGTCTCTATTTCCTGGGTATGATCATAAACTGCCCCCCTCTCAGCTCTCCCACCCTTGATATAACCATATTAAATGTGTTGATAAGGGCGTAAAGCAACCAATCTCACTCACTCACTCAGGACTAGTTCTGCACGCTTCCTGGACTGTATGGTCAAATATGAATAGTTATAAACAATTCTCTCTGTACTATACACTCTTTATCATCTTATCCATTGTAGAGAAAACATTTGGTTCATATTTAGAGCGCTGGGGAATTGCATCAAACATTGGTGACCTTTTAGAAGACCTTTCTGGGAGAGCTATTTCAAAATAATTGTTGTAATATGCATAAGCTTCCTCTGTTTGCAATCTCAAATAAATGAATGACATTATTCTGACGTTTCTGAAATTGGAAATGAAGGATCTCTCCAAATATGTTGTTTTTGCAATCTTGTGTGAGAAGAATATTATCTACCAGGCTACTATAGAATGTCCATTACAATCAAATTGAGATAATGAATTAATGGGCTACTGAGAAAAAAAAATATGCAGGAACTGTCACAAGTTAATAGAATGCGAGAGACTGATTTGCACTGCACAGGGATCTCAAGTAATTTTTCCTTGTGGGGAAAGAAAAGAAATAATCTTAATAAAGCAATTAGGCAGCTTCTCATCCATCGCTTTACTTCTGTTGTGAAATTAATTGATTTTTATTTCGTCGTTAAAATTGCCTCCTACCAACCTACTTCAGTGTGTTACTGCAACCCAAATATTCCCGAATTTAATAAATCAAAAGCGAATGTTAGAAATTTGTTTTGATGAATGTAGCTCGACTGAGAATTCCTCGCTTTATTTAGGAACGCAGAGCTGGAGTTTTAGAAATGATTTATGGCCTTTGCGTTTGTGGTTGTGGGTAGAAGAATATGGGGAAAACGTTTAAAGTTTCTCAAAAACGAATAACCACTCTCTGTCCCTAATGGCTCTTAAGGTAGTCTTCTCCTTTCGTCAAGTGTCTTGTCTCTGGCTCAGTAGAATTTATCCGCCTTCGCATCGATTTGTAATATGGGTGAAATCGCCAGAAAATGTACAATTCACCTTCACCAATCCTCTCAAATAACCCAAATTTCAGACGAAAATTTAGTTCAAAATATAGTTCAACCTAACCAAACAGATTGCTAGAATCAATGCAATGCCAAATATACTCGAATTTCAATTATTATTAAATGATATCATATTTTGTTGTTACACATTTGTTCAACACTTCAGTGAATTGTTAGAAATGCTGTATCAGAGTTGTAATTAATGGATTACAGTTTGATGATTTAGATAAAATGTGCATAAAATATGCCCTAGCAAAGGATCATTGATGTATTTTTGTATCAGGCCCACATGTGAATAGGGGATTTGCATGTGCCACTGCACATGCCTGTTACAGTGCATGCTGGGATGGATTCTGATGAAATCTGACATACGAATATTTGCCAACATTTGTATCGGAAAATACAAGAATCTATTCAGATACAGTTTGTATAAATGATTTATGAAAACCATATGCATGATGGGAAAGATGGAGACTTGTGTCATGGAAACATAAATCACATGAGTATTGACATTAGAACATTGATAAATAGTCCATACTGAACATGACATGTTTTCTATAGATTTTATGCTGTACCATTAAGGGTGGTCTCCACTTGCTGCGATACGCTCTGTGGTAGGCTCTGCAGTAAGACTTGCGATGGTGAGAAGTGGCGAGAACGTGCCCACATGGCCAGTGAACCATGTAGGCAGGGCCTCGTCATTCCTCTCCACCTACAGAACCAGCACAAACCATCGCAAGGCTTACCGCTTACCGCAGCCAGTGGACACCACCCTAATCTCCCATAATTCCATGCGAATCAAGATTCAAAATGGCGGTTATGCAATTCCCTTATTGTTGGTGGGTCAGATTTTCAGAAAATGTACAATTCGCCTTCACCAATCCTCTCAAATAACTCACATTTAGCACAAAAATGAGCTTCAAAATGCAGTTTAACATAGCAGAACAGATACTTTAAATCAATGCGGTACGGTACCAAATATACTCAGATATACCCGGTATTCATCATTTTTCCGCCAAATTTAGCAGAATTTCCTAAATGTGTGGAGCTGCCAATTGTACATTTTCTGAAAATCTGACCCAAGTACATATTCAAAGATAGGCTATTGCTTCTTCGGCCTCTTGGACCCCAGCCTGTGATCCCAAAATAAATTCTCGATCCACTCGTGAAATGGTCTCAATGGATTTGCGTCGTCCGCTAGTGATGGCTTGAGGCGAGATGTCCATTGTCAGAAAGTCAATAGGCAAAAGAGAGAAATAGTTTCTAGGAGTCAAATACGAGAGCACCCTCCTGCCAAGCTGATGATTTACCATCCGAGCACCTTCACCAAAAGTGATATGATTATTTGCCTGGGGGAAGATAGGCTTGGCGAGAAATAATATTAATATCATCAGCTCCTGGCACAGTGAATATTGGCCGAGTTAATTGCGGCTGGTTCGGATGATCGCTGAAGTGCATATGATATGGGTCAGATCGTCAGAAAATGTACAATTGGCAGCTCTACACATTTAGTAATTTCTGTTAAATTAGGCTGAGAAATGATGAATACGGCGTATATCTGAGTCTATTTTGTATTGTGTTGTTTTGAAACATCACTTCTGCTATGTTAAACTGTATTTTGAAGCTCATTTATGTCTTAAATTTGGGTTATTTGAGAGGATTGGTGAATGCGAATTGTACATTTTCTGACGATCTGACCCATATATATTATTCGTCCACTCGTCTAAATATGATATCTGGAGTGGATGTATATCATTTACTTGTCTGGCGTGACCTTTCCCGTTAGCCAATTGAAAGATGGCCCTGTGAGGCGGAGTCCTCGGCATTTTTGACGCATATGAAGCGGCGAAGCTAAGTTACAAATGTCTCGCTGACGTTTGGCTCCCTGCAAAAATGGACTAACTGCCATGGCCTGGGCTGAAGGCACATGTAGCGGAAGCTTGACTGTGGAGGTTTAATTGGCCATCACCCTTCCTCTTGGTAATCTCCAAATGCGATTCATTGTACATATAAGATGTTCGTTGTTTTTTAGAGATTCTCCTTCTTTTTTTTAAAAGAAAATGTGACATCTAGATATATTTCAGTTGGATTTAATGGGGCGACTCCACTAGAGAGAAAAACGGCGCCGACAAATTTTGTTGTTGCCCACTAATTTGTTGCAACAATTATCCATACAGAAACAACAGTTTCCAGAGAATGTGGCAACACATCTAACACTCCTCCATTGTAAACATGAAATGAACTGATGTTAGTGGGCAACAAAAAGAATTGTCGCCGCCATTTTTCCTCTAGTGGAGTTCTGCTATAACTCCACGGCACGATTTTCAGTCACCTTCAGTGTGGAATGTGAATGTCTGACAAATTGTGGCTATATCTTTGAATTTCGTTTGAATTCAATATCTTTTGGAGCAAAATAGCAAACATTACCCGAATGTTCCAATAGTTTCAGCAGAATCGCACTTCTTAGATGAGCAATTAAAACAATGTTGAGCATGCCATTTTGAAAGCAGAATATTATATATCTAAGAAATGCGATTATGAATTTGATTAATATCTTCAAATTTCATTTATTGTCCTTCAGAAATCAACAGCAAAAAAACCCCACTCAAATCGCTTCATGGAAAGGATTTTTTTCACCATTCATCAATACTCGGACATTGTTTTGTAAATTGGACGGCAAACATTTTAACAAGATGCCAATGGCTGAAGTAGATGGGCTCCTCATTATCGCCCATTGATAGAGTGATTGTGTATGGACCAAAGGTGGAGTGTGGAGCGGGGAGCGGGGTGGGGGGACATGGCTTCTCTGTTAGTGTAATGGCCGCCAAGTGGACAATGAGGGGCCAATCAGAGAGAGAAACAATGATTCCAACTTGTCACTGCGCGTGCGCGGCGACGCCTTTTCCCGCCAATAATTTACAGCCGTTAACAGGCCTTATCTCTGGTCACAAGCCAGATCCGAACCACCGATCAAAACCCCTTCCATGACCGGAGATAATTATGGGAAGAAGACAACAGGGATTGGTGCTTCCACGCTGCCGAGGCAAGGGATTGTCGGCGATGAGTTGCGTTTTTTTAAATTCTGGTTGTTCTCAGGCGGATTGCCATCATCATGTACACGTGTTCTGCCAACGGAGAACGGAGGACTCTCTCACCATCGCGCGATTAATGCTGACAAACAGATTTGATAGGGGAGTTGCATGTCTCACTGCGCATGTCTGTTACAGTGCATGCTGGAACGAATTCAGTTCAAGTCTGACATACACATATTTGGAAACATTTTTATCAAAAATTGCAAAATTGTTTTCACCAATATCCCAGCTTCTATAAATGATCAATGAAAGCCAAATGCATGATGGGAAAGATGAAGTCTTGTGTCATGGTAACATGTATAACACATGGATATTGACATTAGAGCACTGATAATCTTCCATGCTGAAAATAACATGTTTTCTTTAGATTATATACTAGGTATAGTGTACCATTACTCCCATAATTCCATGCGAATCAAGATTCAAAATGGTGGCTATGCAAACGCCCTATTGTCCGGAGAGAACTCTGCGTTCTTTATTCCTGATTTAGTCCTGTTGATACCCTTAATCATCTACTTCTCATTTTGGAAAACTTTGTTTGTTATTATTAATACGGTATTCTCTTCTTTCTGATTTTCAATGTTGAAAAAAACTGTTGCAAAAATTCCCCTCAGTCTCAACCTCGCTTCTTCTTTATCATTATGTAAACTCATGTGAACTGGTTTTCCATTTGAGATGACGGTCCTGCCGAATCGGGTAGGAATGGCAAGTAGAATGTTGGGGAAATGAATTGATTTGAACTGAAAAACCCCCATTTCTGATATGACTTCAGATGCAGGCATTGATTCTGCCTTAGAATTATGTATTTGCCCCTATTCTAACCGACTTGTCACATGACCCAAAGCCACTGTCCATACAAAACCCGGGCCATCCCCCATTTCTCCAACTCTGACCCGTATACTAATGGACTCAGGCTGTATAATAATGGAGCCAAACTCTCTCAAGACCAGTCCAGACGTTCCATATTCAAAGAAGCCACTCGAAACATGTGGACCTCTTTATTCTGCGGACTGCCCCTCCTCTAAATGACCGTGCTGGTCAATCCATTGACCATCCACTGACCAGGTTTCCCCCGCTGAATGGTCAGTATAAATCTCAGGAAGTGGCTGCCGTCGATAATGTTCGATAAGGTTGCATTGGGCGGAGTATGACTCGGTCATCGCTGGATGCGGACCTATTTCCCGACACACTATCACACATTCTAAATCCACAATCCAATCCTGTGCAAACCACCCCCTCTGGACGTCCCAAAACACCAGTTTAACCCAGGCTGTTGGGGCGAACACCGAGCTGACAAACCATTGTAGTTAACCATTTAGCAGCTTGCTCCTGCATTGGAATTGCTCGTTGGAAATTGGAACAGCTCCCTCTCCGTATCTGTATGTTTCTTATGAGGTGGCTTCCCTAAATGGATTGCCATTCAAGGAGGATTCCTCTCCACATCGTTTCCTAAATTGTATTCTTCAAAATTCATACGTTTAAAAAGGAAAGGGAAGACTTTAGTGGGGAGTATACGGGGCAGTCTTTTAGATAATGTACAATTGGCAACTGTACACATTTAGTAAATTCTGCTAAATTAGGCTGCAAGTTGGTCAATACTGGGTAAATTCCAGTATATTCAGCATTGCATTGATTGTAGCAATCTGTTTGGGTTAGGCTAAACTATATTTTGAACTTAATTTTCGTCAGAAATTTGGGTTTAATATTTGATAAGGATTGGTGAAGGTGAATTGTAGTATTTCTGACAATCTGACCCATAGAGGAGGATGGGATGTTGGCATTGGTGGTGGTTCAGTGAAAGGGCCCTAGCGCAAAGCCCTTAGCGAAGAGGGGAAGGGCAGTAGGCAGACAGGGAGGCCTACTAGTGCAATCATGAGGAATGTCAAGCTGAGGGCTTCACCCGATCGGCTCCAGTACATTAAAGATGCATTTTAGGCAGGAGCTGCTCGCCTGTCGAGCCTAGCCATCTGTAAATGATAGCAAGATGCTCATAAAGCACAGACATACTGACCCCATTACGTTTCCCCTATTAAAATTGTGTACACAACTATACAGTACGTCCCTAAAGCACTCCTTATAAGTACATTCTATATTAAGATTTTAAGATTTAATATTTATTCTATTCAGGAGATCAGGTATCATACGTACATGACTTCTGAGAGAAAAAATATTATTTTTAGTGAGAAAAATAGAGGTTTGTTTTTATGTTTTTTTATAATAAAATAAATTTACCTCTGAGATACAAATCATATATTTAATAGCTATCTGATCTAATGTTTATTTGATATATTCTTGTTGCCTTGTTCATTAATGGAATCAATGGTGCGTTGAATTAAATTGTATTTACAAATCTGGAATTGATTGAATTTTCTTTTCATTAGGCTGTCACAGAAACTTTTCGCGAATAATACGATTTTCTCAGTATTGCCTCTACATAAGTAGAGACTAAATTTTACCTTTACTACAGAAAGAGAAGAAAACAATTATACCTATACAGTAGGCAACCATATGTAGTTCTAGTACGAAGGGACCATAAGGGCCATATAATAGGGAGATTTAGCAACCACAACGCACCAACACAGCACTAACGCATCCACTAACTATTTGTACATTACTACCGCTGTGAGGATATCTCGAGAGGCGCTAGGCTGAGGGCATCTGCATTGCAGGCCTCTCGAGTTATCCCAACAACGGTAATAATGTACTAAAAGTTAGTGGATGCATTAGTGTTGTGTTGGTGCGTTGTGGTTGCTAAATCTCCCTAGTACTTCTTGAACAACCTTACGTACACCTCATGGGCTGAAGAGTACAATAGAGTACAGCTCCATGCTGTATAATTCATTTCAATTCAATTCAATTCAATTCAATTCAATGCATTTTTTATTCATACAAGAAAGGTGTACACAAAGGAGACCCGCATCTGAAAGTGAATTGCAGGTCCTTCAGTGGGTTCCTGACTATACTAGTTGGTACTGAAAGAATACATTTTGATTTAATACAGAATAAAAATAGAAAGACAAGCCAGAAATAGTTATTGCTTTCCTAAGTTAATTCATGCCTCTGCCTGTACTATACTCTAACTATAACAGACCTTAACCTTTGTCGTGTCCTTCATTCAAGTGATCTACTTCATTTTCCACACTATTGTAACAAGAATACATTAGTCTGATGACCTGGTGAGCACTATCCTATTGTCCCATCAGATATAAAAACTAAATAATAATAAAAAGCCTCATCCCGTTGTTGTGATGACCTATAGAAATTGTCATCTGAAGGGTAAATCTGGTGCGTTGAACTAAAATCTTATTCTTTCGTGAAAATCTGTCAGTTTTCCTGGGATTGTATATGGGTCAGATTTTCAGAAAATGTACAATTCGCCTTCACAAATCCTCTCAAATAACCCACATTTAAGACAGAAATGAGCTTCAAAATGCAGTTTAACATAACAAAACTGATGCTTTAAATCAATGTGATACCAAATATACTCAGATATACCCTTATTCATCATTTTTCAGCCAAATTTAGCAGAATTTCCTAAATGTGTAGACCTGCCAATTGTACATTATCTGAAAATCTGACGACCCATATATCCATGAATATGGCTTCAAGTTTTGTAATAAATGCAGAAAATTATACCCATGGCCTGATTTTATAACATAACAGCATGATTTAAACCAGCTACGAATCGCTCCTCATGTTAGGAATCGGGTGATTATCCATGTGGTAGCATGCATCGCCAAGTACTACATGATCCGGGGACGGGTGTTTTTTTTTAGATATTGCTTTCAAGGTCTGCTCGTTTACTCGCATCTCGTATTACCATTTAGCAACTTGTTATAAATACTTGCGCTTTAGATTCAAGCAATGTTCATCAGGACAAGGCGAGGCCATGAAGGCATGCTTCAATTTCATGGTTTAAAGTGTTGCTCATTTAGACATGCAATATGGCCGTTGCGCCTCTCGGCTTACAGGGTTTCATCTCAGATTTCAACCATCAAACAATTATAAGATTCAGCTGGGGAGGGGTAATCCATCAGTTCACACTCACAGCTTCTCTCTCTCTTCTCGCTCTCTCTGTCTCTCTCTCTCTTTCGTCTCTTCTCTCTCTCCCTCTCACGCTCTCTCTCTCACGCTCTCTCTCACTCCCCTCTCTCTTCTCTTTCTCTCTCTCACGCTCTCTCTCACACACACACACTCTTTCTCTCATTTTCTCCCCTCTCTCTCTGTCTCCTTCTCTTTCTCTCACACACACTCTCTTTCTCTCTCATTCTCTCCTCTCTCTAGTCTTTCTATTTCCCTCCCTATCCTTTCTCTCTGTGTCTCATTCTCTCTCCCTCCTCTCTTTTCTCTCTCTCTCCCCTTCTCTCTCTTTCGCTCTCTCTCTCTCTCGTTCTCTCAAACTATTTCTCTCTCTTTCTTACTCCTTCTCTATTCTCTTCTCTCCCTCATGTCTCTCTTCCTTTCCTCCCTGTCTTGTTATCTATCCGCCATTTGATGCTTCTCATTATCTAACTATAGCTATCTTCCTTCCTTCCCTTCTTTCCCAGACTACTTACCCCTATCCTTCTCCCCTTGTTTACCACCTTCAGTCAGATAATCTTCTCAGTATCGGGTCTGTCTCTGTCTGTCTCTCGTGATCTCTCTGTCTGTATTTGCCTCCCTCTGTCTCTCTTTCCCCCCTTTGCACTTTCCCTTCCTCCTATTCGCTCTGTAATCAATACTCAGTTATTACAAAAAAGTAAACCCGCAATGTGCCTCAATTGCACGATGTGCTCATATTGCACACCGGGCACATCCCTCAAGCAATGCAAGGCATCCATCTCCCCAATTAGATCACATATTGGGCGAGTCAGCCGCCTCCGACCTATCCCATTCCATCGCCAAGCCTCATTGAACAATATAACTGATCGTGAGGGGCGGTCCCTACGTTGGCTTCTACTTTTTCCTGTCTTCATGCAGTGATATCACCATAAATTATCCAGTCATTTGCCTTTTTGACCGGAGGTCTCATAAAATAGCGAATTTAACGGCCGGAGAAGACGAAGTGTCTCTCCGGGATGATATGAGTCGGACGCCGCTCTGACAATACTACCATTCCAGAAAATAAACATTTGATACATCAAAAGTTGTATGAGCCATAGAAGGTCCAGTGTACTGTGATGGGGGATGTATGCCAGAAGAAGCCACCCTGGGTGGGGTCGCCAGAAAATGTACAATTTGTCTTCAGCAATCTTCTCAAATAACCCAAATTTAAGACAATAATAAGGTTTAAAATACAGTTCAACATAGCCAAACAGATTGTTTGAATCAAGTCAATATCAAATATACTCAGATATACCTATAGTATTGATCATTTTCCAGGCTAATTGAGCATAATTTACTAAATGTGTAGATCTGCCGGTTGGACATTTTCTGAAAATCTGACCCACTGTATACAAAACCCTTGACCTGCGTCCCTGCTGCGTCCCTGACAGTGGGTTGTGCGGCCGGAATGATCCATCGTCCCTCAGATTAAATCACGACACGGAACTGCTTGTCAATGATCAAGGGACACTTTACGACTAAGTATCCCGCTATATTTGGCTTTAAACGTTTCGTTTCGCTTTCTACTACTTGAGAAGAATCCATTTGTAATTCTCCACATTTTTATTTTAAAGTCTTACTTGCTCCTGGGAATTCCGTATATTTAGGTCTTTTTAAACCTTGGCTTTGCTATTATATAATTGGATGCTGTACATTTGTTGTTCGTGCTGTACATCATGTCTTAAATTTAATATTATGTCTGAAAATGCGTACACTGTTAAACGCTGATCTACACCATTGTCTGCTGAACGTACTTCTATACGTTCTTCTACAGCGCCTGGTCCCAACAGCTCAGTGAACGTATTCATACATTCAATCTTCTACTTACAGTATTTCAATAAGGGACATGTCTCACTGCGCATGTCTGTTACAAAGCATCCTGGGATGGATTTTGATGAAATCTGATATACGAATATTTGGCAACATTCTTATCGAAACTGCAAGAATGTTTTCACTAATATCATAGCTTGTATGGATGATCCATGAAAACCAAGCGCATGGTGGGAAACTTCTTAAATTTGATATTGAAAATGCGTACACTGTTAAACGCTGATCTACAACATTGTCTGCGGAACGTACTTCTACGTTCTCCTACAGCGCCTGGTCCCAACAGCCCAGTGAACGTATTCAAATGTTAATCATCTACTTACAGTATTTCAAATTACCATCTAACCTATCAGCTTATTTTGTATTACATTCGCTAAAACTTTCGGAAGTGGAAACGGCCGGAAAACGGCATTTTTGAGGCTTGGAGCACACATGTCCAGCTAACATTTACAGGGGTTGACACACAGTATGGCGAGCCGCGGCAAACGCTGTGACGTCAGTGAATACTATGTGGATCAGATTTTCAGAAAATGTACAATTGGCAGCTGTACACATTTAGTAAATTCTGCTAAATTAGACTGCAATTTAGCCAAAACTAGGTAAATTCGAATATATTTGGCATTGCATTGATTCTAGCAATCTGTTTGGTTAGGTTGAACTGAATTTTGAACTTTATTTTTGTCTAAATTTGGGTTATTTGAGGAGATTGGCGAAGTTGAATTGTACATTTTCTGAAAATCTGCCCCCTGTATACATTCATATGCTAGTAACAGGGGGAAGACCACCAATGAGGTGAATGAACTGAACTAATCCTGGTTACAAATGTAAAAACAATGTTCATATTCTCCCCACTGATCTCATTTTATTTATGATTGTGTTTATGGGAGGTTGGTCGTGTAACTTCATGTCTGCAGATGATGCAGCCTTATATGTTGTTCTAGATCACTTGCTTGCCTGTTATACATAATATACATAGGTATTGGAAGCTCTTTGAAAGAATACACTGTAAATGTATTTATTTTCGCACAGATACATTTCAGCGCACTAAGTACTTTGGCAGGTTTTCGCGCGGATTTAAATTCGCGCAGCAAGGAAGTCTCACACCTTGGTACATGTATTCATCCTACAAGCAAGACTATAGCATCCCAAAAATGAAGATATTTCAACAAAGATATCTTGTGTATAAATTACTTTGATAAATATTAATTTTGCGACTTGTGACTCATATTCCAGTTACACATCACATATTGCCCTTATGGGTCAGATTTTCAGAAAATGTACAATTGGCAGCTCTACACATTTAGTAAATTCTGCTAGATTAGGCCGCAATTTAGTCAATACTAGGTAAATTCGAGTATATTCGGCATTGCCTTGATTGTAGCAACAATCTGTTTAGTTATGTTGAACTGTATTTTGAACTTAATTTCGTCTGAAATTCGGGTTATTTGAGAGAATTGGTGAAGGTGAATCGCACATTCTCCGGTGACTTTACCCTAATATGGACGATTAAAACACTAAAAATGGAAAAAGAATTGGGGTTTTCTAGGAAAATTAAATTCACTCCCTCTGAACCCAGGAACCCACCTCCCATACAGAATAGGTAACAGGTTTCCTATGTTATTCACTTCTTTATGCGACTGTACATATATATGCCACCGCCGATTATGTTATAGTGTCATATTTTAGAAGCTCATCACGCAAAGATGTAATGGGTTCTAAGCCCCATTGGGCTCATGGAACATACTGCTTCCCCATTAATACAGGCAGACTAAATGTGGAACAAAGGAAGCATGGGTGCCATTACACTGACTATAACAGATCAGGGCTAAGTGACTATATGGATCAGATTTTCAGAAAATGTATAATTGGCAGATCTACATATTTAGTAAATTCTGCTAAATTAAGTCTGAAAAAATTGTTAATACTATAGGTATATCTGGTATTGAGGTGATTTAAAGGATGTGTTTGGTTGTGTTAAACTGAATTTTGAACATCATTATTATCTTAAATTTGTGTTATTTGAAAGGATTGCTGAATACAAATTGTACATTTTCTGAAAATCTTACCCTCATACCTCCCATACATGGGTGAGACCATCAGAAAATGTACAATTCACCTTTAGCAATCCTCTCAAATAACCCACATTGAATATAAAAGTCGCGTTCAAAATATAGTTTAACACAACGATAGAGATATTATTAATCAACACAATGACAAAGATACTCTGATGTACCCATTATTTATGATTTTCCAGTCTTATTTAGCAGAAGTTATCAAATTTGTAGATCTGCTGATTGTACATTTTCTGAAAATGTAACCCACAAGATCGCTTATCAATACTTTAGCTTTTCTCCTCCTACACCGCCTACATATGTGTGATGTGTTCCAGGGAAATGAGTCACAAATCATAAATATTTCTCAAAGAGATCTATTCACAGGATCTCTTTGTTGGAATGTTCTGATGTTTGGAGGGCTTCGCGCTGTACGTCAAATATATACATGGACCAAATTTCAAGACAGTGTATTGAATGTATCCTTGCGTTTCTAAGTCGTCCTATGGAGTACATTTAAGGGTGGTCTCCACTGGCTGCGGTAAGCTCTACGGTAAGCCTTGCGATGGTTTGTGCTGGTGCTGGAGGTGGTGAGGAATGACGAGGTCCTGCCTACATGGTCAGTGAACGATATGTAGGCATGACCTCGCCACTCCACAACAACACAGCACCATCACAATTAAGGCTTACCGCAGAACTTACCGCAGAGCTTACCACAGCCAGTGGAGACCACCCTTTAGTTACTTTACTGGTAGTTGCCCGCCCAGAAATATAGCAAACCTTTTTTCAAACATAAATATTAATATATCAAACATAAAATATAGAAACACTTTTTAGATGTGCTTAATGTTCGCCATCATTGGAATCGTCCGAATCCCATCTTTTCAGTGGTCCTGGGTAAGACCTTAAAGTGCCTTTATGTCTCTTTTACTCTATCTATCTCTCCCTTCTTCTCTGTCTCTATTTCCTGGGTATGATCATAAACTGCCTCCCTCTCAGCTCTCCCGCCCTTGATATAACCATATTAGATGTGTTGATAGGGGCGTAAAGCAACCAATCTCACTCACGCACTCACTCACTCACCTATCTTTTCAAATATGATGATATCTGAAAATCCATTCTTTGCGACTTGTGACTCATTTCCCTGTAACACATCACATATATCTTAATGAATAGGACTTGTTGTTTCTCTCTGTTATTCCCGTACATAAGTAGGGTATTTACGTTAGTCCTGTTTTATGAGGGCCTCTGAAGCTTTGGGCAAATCTCCTCTGTATTTACGATGCCTGGTAAGACAAAAAAAAGTTGCCTTTATGTAATTGTAGCTGACAATATAAGCGGGGTACACTGTACTGGTTCGGCAAGTGAAAATACGGCGCGGCACTGGCAACACTTGTTTCAAATGCGTAATTGGCCGCGCTGTAGATTTACTTTTGTACCGTAACTCAGGCCACCGTAGCCGCGCGCGACAGTAGCCGCGCGCGCCGTAATCGGGGGAGGTGTAATTCGCGGACCTGTAACTCAGGTCGCGCTACATTGTAGCGTGATCGTAGCGCCACCCACGGCGCTGCAAGGTAATAATGACAGTGGTGCGCTCTGGCGGCTCTGGCGGCAAATGAGTTATATCATTATGTGACGCCACCTAGTGGCTTTTTTAAAACTACGATTTAGGTACTGGCGCTTTAGGATCGTTAGGGGTGGGGGTTAGGGGGTGGGGGTTGGGGGTAGGCTTCTTTATTCTTTGCTTTCTATGAGGAATTTCTTCTTCAAATAATTTCGACATTGTTAGCTGTATGCTGCAAGGAAATAAGGTGTTGGAGGGCAATGGACACTGAATTGTACAAGTCTATAAAATTAATGTTGTTGCTAAAGTACATAAATAAATACAATCATATATTTTCATTTACAACATATTGCTTTTATTCCTTAGTTACTTTATATACACAGCCATCACAACGTAATACAGTAAATACGTCAATAAATATACACTGTATCAAACTGATTATATCACAATTCATCAATCATCACATGTGGCATCACAATCTATAATTATAAAATATAATATCACAGTCCATTATTTATCACAATGTATATAATATTATCATTCATCACCATGTATAATATTCAAGTAGTCTGGGAGGCATAACTCAGATCGTGCTACGTTGATCACATCTGACAATATAATAATCACATCTGATGATATAAATAACACTAATCATAAATAACATTTTTAGTCCATCTAATAACATCCATAACACAACTCAATACTAGAGCCATATGGCAACATAAATAAATAGGTGCATCATAAATAATGGTCATTCTCTATATACACGGTACATCATGAATAAATAATGGTCAATAATTAGTGTTACATCAACACACATATCTCATTTTATCTACAAAGACAGTTCTTTCCAGCCACCGTAGACTCCACAGAAGGTTGCAACTTTGGGGTGCACCGCATTTGTGTGCTTTCTGCCACCAGCCTTCGATCCGGTTTTGGGGTTGATGCCTGCGAAGAGCCTGGAAAATATAATCGAAAATGCAATGAATACAGGGATTTCTTTCTTGTTAGCATACATCATATATTATATTGGAAATGATGGACGCTATGAACATTTAGCCTCAGTGAAGTCCAAGTAGAATTCCGAATACAACCAATTATAACCTGAACAACCAATTATACTGAGAACCTAGCATAATACCTCATGTGCAGTCATCCAAAGCTGCATAGAACTAGACCCTTCATGTACGTGATTAGGAGTTCCCCTATGGTACCCAGACGCCTGCAGTGGTATGGAGAGCAAGAAACGCTACCGAATTTGTTACTTTTTCTTCATTTAAATCGTTTCTCCAGGACATGACATCTTCAGGGTGTTTATCTCAAGGATAGTCATTAAATTTGGAACTGGAGGACTTTGAGTCAAAGGTGCAGGTAAGCCTAATTCTTCTACACCTATTTCTTTCGATGCTCCAGGCATGCAGATTTTACCACACTCAGTTCGGTGGTGGATAATGCTGCTAGATTACAGTCTCATACTGCTAAAATTGACTCATAACTGTTTTGTTAGGAGGCATGGATATGAATGTAGCTAAAATTGACTCATAACTGTTTTGTTAGGAGGCATGGATATGAATGTAGCTACCTCCCCCACCACTACCACATATGCTACCAACGCCCATCCTATGTATGCCACTTCTCCCACTATTTACAGTATAGTCCACTGGGGTCGAAATAAAGTGAAAATGAAATTATGAGTTGTGGGGCAAGTCCGATTTTGGGGGGGCAACTAATTTAATTGAGTACACACCTTTGGAAAAAGTCTGAGGTACCACCTGCTGCCACGGTGTACCGCATATTTAAATTGAAATGTGCAGCGTAGAAGATGGCCAGGGCATTGGGGAACGATGTGACGTTGGAGTTCAACACCCTCTGGTCTGCTGTCACCATAAAACGAACTGCTGTCAGGACGGAAGAACCTGTCAATGAAACAAGGTACAGAAACATTAGTTCGGGAACAAGAAGCAGCACAACCGATTTGACAAGTTGCCAATTTGTACCTCTTTTTAACATGATTCTCAGTGACTAATGCATTCTCATATACAAAGTAAATGAATATTTTTAATGCATTCTCAGATACAAAGTAATAACGAAGTGGTTCATTTAGGGCAGATCCAGTTAATGGCTTTTGAGTGAAAGGAATAATGTCAGGGTCATTGAAATGATCAATTCGAGTTCGATGACTTTCAATGACTTGCATTTTTACGTGGGCTAATTAACAGAATTACTTACCACAGTAAACAATCATAGGGGTGGCCGCCACATTCTCCTCGATTTCGCTGATTGTGGTGGTCGACTGAAAAAAACCCATTTTATACCATTATATTCATTGGATTATGTTTTATGGATTGAGGACAACGGGAGCACAAACTTACATTCGTATACAGATAACTACATTCGTATTATTACAGAATGAGTAAAATTACACTAGGATACATGTTACTTGATATTCTGCATCTAGTCGTCTACGTTACTTGATATTCTGCATCTAGTCGTCTACGTAACTAGTTGTCTATGTAATATAACTGAATAATGTATACATATATATATATATATATACTAAATGCCCAAATTCTATTGCTTGCTCATGAACCTACTCGTTCATACTCATGGAAAGATCATTACTCGTTCATACTCATGGAAAGATAATTGTCTCTAGTAAAAAGCCACTCACTTCAGCTTTGTACAGCAGTGTCTCTGGTGCCTCTCCGAAATACTTCAGCACAAGCAGGAACAGGCCTGCAAACCTCACTGATTCAGACCCAGTGCGTGCCTCGGCAAGCTCCATTTGCTTTCTGCAAAAATAGAAATTGAAACTAGAAATTGTAAGTGCTTAACATTAAACAATCTATGAGGGGTATAGAAAATGACATAAATAACTTGTGGACACCTGCTTACTAAGGCATATGCTGTAAATACTGTTCAGCTAAACTGTGTATAATATTACGGCTGATCAGCTAACCTGTGTATCATTATTATGAGTAGACATGTTTTGGCCTTTCTTTAGATGAAATTTAAGGCCTTTCTTTAGATGAAATTTAAGGCCTTTCTTTGAAGAAGTCTAATTAGTATATTTAGATGATTTCTAAGAAGTTGATATACTCACAGAACCTCCTTTGTCCCTTTCTTCTTTGTGCTTCTGATGAAACAGATATAGTTTTCGGCCTTCTCTTGGTATGCCATAATGATGTTTTCAAGGACCTTCTCTCCGGTCAGCTGCTCGAAGTGAGCAAGCATGCCCTTCTCGGTCCACAACGTTGGCCAATCTTCCATTAGCATTCCAGCATTTGTGTCTGAAATATAAAATTGCCAATCTTATTGTAAATGTGAAATAGTTAGGTATATGTGAAATAGTTAGGTATACATGGACAAACACAGCCACTTTTTACCGATAAAGATTTTCATTACTACTTCGCTGATGGGTTGGGCACTCGAATCATATCATAGCAGGAAATAACCTCTCAATGGAAATCCCCACCCCCAATGTATCAGTAATCGTTCCTTTAAATGAAGCCCAACCCCCAAGATATCAGTAATCATTCATTTAAATGAAGTCCAATTTACTTCATGAACATGAAAGGTTTATTCCCTTCTTAGCGATACATACCACAGTCATTTATCTGTTTCCGCTGTAGATAAAACGATTCTTGCTGAAGTCTTGCTATTTCGCTGCTGTCTGGCTCACTACGGTGGAGTATCTGCAGCTCTTTCCGCCTCATCTCTTGATCCTCTTCTGTGTTGCCATCGGGTAGTGTGGGGGCGAATGCGATACACCCATACCTGAAAACAACATATTATTCATTTTAGACCTTTCTCCAACTATTCGTCTGATATAGATGTTTATACTTTAATCACAGAAATGTTGCTAGAAATGTTTGCTGCTAACTAGTGTTTATATTAGAAATGTTTGCTGCTATCTATCGTTAGAAAAGTTTGCTGCTAACTAAGCGCAGAATGTACATTTCAATAAAGCACTGCAGAATCTACATTTTAATAAACTTACTCGTCCATGCTCTTCATCCGTTTGTGTGCTGAATCCCCATCAAAGGAACTGGCACGCCTTTTCTTGGAGGCGAATCCTTCTACCAGGCCACGCTTGACGTTGCCGACACGGTGGGTGAGTCTGTTTAGAATGTTGGTGATCCCATCACCAACAATCACCCCCCCATCTCGGTCCACTAGACTGGGGAAGTTGCGTGTCAGGCGCGTTGCGATGATCCTCATATCGTTTCTGGTGGGATTTGGCTCTACCTAGAAAAATGAAATATATAATGTTATTCTGCACAATGATAGCTGCACCAAGAGCAATAATATTCAATTCAATATTCACAGAAATTTGTATTGCTAATGGTTAGTACACCGGGTTGACCAAGCCTGACTGAATATTCATAACCCTCTGAATTCAATATGCCACTTACAGCCAATACATATCTGTAGATGACCAAACAGTGGGTACCGACTAAATAATGGACGCAAGGCTACTAATGTGGTATATCTAGTACCTGCACTGCCTTAGGACCACAAATTTAAGTGTTGTAAGCATATGGTACCTGGGGCATTTTCTTTCCTGAAAGTGTTACGATCATATTCATTATAGTATACTGTAAACGTAAACGTGTCATGGTTACCTGCATGCATTGGTCCACCACTTCCTGCACCAACCGTCTCTTGGCTGACTCCTTCACAGGTACGGCATTCAGGGTGGCCCGAGTGCGGGACATGATCTCGATCTCCAGCGTCTCGGTCCAGCATGGCGATGAGTTGTTTGGGGTTGGTCTTGGTGCTGGTATAGTAGATGGTGGCCGGAAAACTGTAGGCTGAGCACCTATCACCAGGTCGCCACTGCTTGACTGAGGCTTGTGCTGTAGCTGGGCCTGTGGTGGTGATGGAGGCATCGTTGCTGTCTCTGTTGGTGGGGAATGAGGTGGTGTGGGGGCAACATCGAAGAGGGTCGTTGGTTGCTCAAAACCATACCGTGCTGGAAAAAAACGATACAAATGAACATTCCATTTAATCTCACCATGCATTCAACATATTTCATGTTTTTCACCATACATTCAACATATTTAATGTTTTTCAATGAAAGATATTTTAATACTGTTTAATGATGGTTATCTAACCATTGACACTATCACCCACCAAAACAAAGGTGCAGAATATTGTATGGAATGCTGTTAAAGGTGCAGAATATTGTATGGAATGCTGTTGACTATCGGTAATCTAACCATTGACACCATTACCCACCAAAACAAAGGTGCAGAATATTGTATTGTACGCTGTTGACTATCGGTATCCTCTCAAACTTACCTGCAAGTTTCGAAATAAAGATCGTGGCAGGGATCTCTTTCATGATTTCTTCCAACTTCTCCTTCTTACAATATCTGATTTCTTCATAGTCAGACAGGCCAGCCCCTACAAGGTAGTCATTGAGGCGACTCACAACGTCATCAGGGAGCCTTGGCATCAGGTCACGGATGAAGGCCGTAAAGTCCATCTGAAAAAAAAGGGAGATCATTAAGGAACAGAATGTAAATCACAATGCTAAGAATTGATCATGTATGTGTAGATAAACATAAATCAATGTATATTATTATGTACAGTATTACATATTCCCCTGAGTCACTAGATGTTGATGTTAATGTCACGAGATGTTGATGTTAATGTCACGAGATGTTGATGTTAATGTAAAGTTATAATAAGCACTTATACTGATGAAAGCATGTAAGACTTACTCCAACCCTTATTTGAGCGAAAATAAAGTTTCAATATATATATAGGCACTGCAAGAACATATCCATAAGGAACAAATCCATAAGGGATCTTTTGTAATGCGATTTGAATATTGTTTTGGCCTATATCATCGCAAGAACTTATCCCTGAGGATCCACCGATATAAGACACAACACTGGGAATTGATTTTAAAATCTCTTTATTAATCTAGTGCTAGGCTTACTAGTGTAGTGCTTAGTGAACTCTTTTTTGTAAGCATATATATCAGCAGGTCCTGAGAAACTTGTAACTGTTACATAATGTTTCAACTGCTGAATACAAATCTTTACATACAAATTTACAACTGCTGAATACAAATCTTTACATACAAATTTACAATGATATAGATTCATAGAATATTTAAGATGAAATAAAATTAGAGAATGTCGGTGCGATCACAAACCATATGTTTGGGCACAATGTAAACTATATTATCAACTTCATAAAATTCCAACGGCCAAGCATCAAGGAGTTCATCCACTTTGATGCAAAATGCATCCCTTTCAGCTGGTAGGCGGGCATACATATAAGTGTGAGGAACTCGTTCAACTGCATATCGCTGCACAATGAGGTGACAGCCATCATCGTTTATGAGCGCAAGAACAATCTCTCCAATGGTCGTCAGCTCGTCACCATCAGCATCAAGGAGTACACAGTGACCTTTCTTGTAGGCAATGTTCTTATATTTTACGTTGTTTGCAGCCACCCCACCATCAACTTTCAGATTTGCTGCATGCACTGCCTGTTGGATGGATGAGGAGTACGTTTGTAGATTGAATTCTTCTTCCGCAGCCATTTCAGGTGGGTGCGTCGACAAGGAGTTGTTGTTCTGCCATGCTTGTAACATCTGATGTTTCTCCGTCAACGTCTTGCTAAGGTTGATGTAGTTCCTGGAAGCGCGGGCAACCCTCTTAAAATACGAATGCTTCGATTCGAACCTCATTGTCCAGGATTTGATGAGAGGCCCGAATTGCCTAATCAGACTGGGATAATGGGACATATAATGGTGCTTAGGTTTCATACGTACATCAGGGAATAAATCATGTCTGAGTTCAAGGTACTCCTTTATCAGGCATTCAACGTAAACTACCTGCCGGCGGGAGATTGCGGGGGCCATAAGGTAGAGGACCATTCCTTGTAGCAACTCAAGCAAAATCCACACATCATCATCTTTGTCATCGACTTTGGAATATAGCAGAAGGGGGATGAATCTTACGAATTGATAGTTCTGTAAAGCTCCACCATTAATTTTCTTCGCACTACGATGAATACCACCTGGGGAAGATGCATTGTCCCCCCCTTTGAAAGGGAACTGGTTGATCAATGAGTTTACATCATCAAGTGTGAAGTATTTCTTCACCTTCGAAAAGTAGTAGAGGATAAGGTACATATCTTCCTTCACTATACCTTCAAAAAGGTCATGTCCTATGCAGGGAGCTAGAGTAGGTGCACACACATGAAAATTTGGAAGTTCGTTTAGGACTGACTGCCCAGTGATCCCATTCACTGCTTGGTTTGATGCCCTAGCTTCACCAGCATCCCTGTCATACTCGGCGGGTGTTCTCAACTTATGAACCGTGTCAGGAGTCTCATAGAAGGAGGTCCTGTCGATGTCGCAGAATCTACACATGTGAAGTCCCGTACTAAATCCCTGTTGAAATCCACCTATCTGGTGCTGGCCCAAGTTATCTCCAGCAACACATGCAACTCTCACAGGGTAATGCTGGCCTTCAACAGTCATTCCATATTTCAGGAGGTCCTTTAGATCATCAATAAATGGTCGCAGAACCCCTTCCATTCCAAAGCGTGATACATGCTTCTCTGTACAAAGCATTGCCAACTGCAGACTGTCAATTTGGGACCTGTTCTCAGGGTAGATGTTGAGCACGCTAAAATATACACCCAACAGCTTATGGACGGTCCGGGCTGCTCCAATGGGATTAACCATCTCAAACGCATCCTGGAAGAGCATTAGGTGTATTGTGTTAGGGGGGCTCCCCAAACACACATTGCCATCTAATACATCCTTATATATATTTGGATCACGAGGAAGGGGGTTGCTGTTGCTGGACCGATTTATTACGTATGATGCTAATCAATGTGTCCTGCACAGGTATGTAGTGAAGACTACATGTTCCTCCCTCTTCATTCATTCCTATGCTAATGGGTACAGATTCTACATAGTGGAAATGACTCTTGTAGAACTTCAGGCGCCTTGACTCAGTGCTGAAGTATTGTTTATAGCAGTCTAAGAAAGGATTTACATCTTGCATTTCTTCTAAGACCTGCATTCTTATCCCCTCCTCCATTCCTACCCTGCGAAGGACGAAAACCAGCTGTTCGTAGTTGTACTGGGCCCCCAATTTTGACCAAGCACCAAATTCGTCAACCATATCCTGCACTGTAGATTTGGCCACTAACAGCTTCGATTCCATGCACATAAGGAAAAGCGCCATGTTTTCTGCGATGATCTCTTTGTGGTGGCACAAATCAGAATCATGTGGATCATGATTTACAGCTGCTTCTTGATGATCAAATGGTTCTACTGGAGGAGCACCAGCCACTGGTAAGTCGACTTCTTCATGCACAGAAGGTTGGAAGTCATTGATGGTGTAGTCTCTGTGTTTACGAGACAGATGACATCTGAATGATGCACGGAGTTTGAACTTGTGATCCTTACATGATTTGAACGGGCAGGTTATCTCACGACCTGTTTTAAGATGTTCATTCAAATGTGCTAGAAACTGTTTTTGTCCTGTCACCTGTTGACCACAAAAATGTACTGAACACACGAATGGAGTATCATTTCCTGCGTTTTGGACCTGCTTGAACATGTCCGTTCTGTGGTGTCGATACACATGGGTTTTCAATGCATCCAGGGTGCGAAAGGAACGTCTGCAGTTGTTGATTGGGCATGGGACTTTGAAGTTAAGTTCATGTCGATGAAGCAAGCAGTGGTTGACATACCGTGAGATACTTCCTAAGGGATGCTCACAGAGCGGACACTTGTAGACAGGCATCGTTATGGGTGTACCTGAAGAAAAATCAGGTAAAAAAATTAATGGCAAATTCACATTTGAAATAAATATCCAGTATTTCTAGTACTTCTTGTAAATATATGAGTAATTCTCCCAATCGGGCAGAAAAAATAAAATTCGTTGAATCTCTACAATCTTTGGTGTACATATAGCGAGGAATATCAGCATAATGCAGGTGAAGTTTGGGAAGGCTGTGACCAATATTTCGATTCATCTATCTATGATTCAGATACCTCTATTTTCCCTATTATTTTGCCTTATTTCGGCCTCATTATGCCCGATTTATCAAATGATTTAGTCTAAAAATGAGATATATTACTCACTAGTTCGTCTAGCAATAGGAAATGACAAAATGACAAGTCTAGCAATAGCAAATGACAAAATGACAAAATAACAGCTAGGAAATCGATGATGGCCGCCAACATAGGACCTGGTTGTAACCCAAGTTTGAATACCTGTTTGAATACCTTTTTGTGAAAATGTCCCTTTTATTTCTATACAGTAACTGTGCTAATACAGGGGGATCTCTATACATCTATTTATTATGGTGTAACGGCGACGCTATAGTCGTAACGGTGACACCATAACATATGCTCACTGTAATTCAACAGCATCTGTATTTATTCATATCTATACTTTTTACGAAATTCAGGCAGGCCTAAACAATTATTAGGAAAGACGAAATTTCATGAAAATGTTTTTTTAAAAACATTATTGTAGATATATCACATGTCGTAACGCGACATAAAATATTCCCAAAACCATTAGTTTCAGGGATGTTGTGGGCTAATAACTTTTGTCTAAATATCTAAATATACATGCGTATACATCTTATACATGCGTATACATCTTACCCACACAACAAACTAAATGCAGTTTGATATATACCCACACAACAAACTAAATGCAGTTTGATATATTTAGTTACTCTTGGGGTATTTTACCGTTTTGAAGTCAATATATGAATTCAAATTCCATAACTATTACCTGTTTTCAAATTCCATAACTATTACCTATTTTCTAGCCTGAAATAGCCTTTTTATCACAATAGTGGCGAGCCTTTTTATCACAATAGTGGCGAGGATTTTGGTATAAGAAATTTGAAAGGGGGGTTCCCACAGCCTTATTTTTGCCAAGGAATTCAAATAAAATGGTTATGAAGATGTGTGATGATCCTAAATACAAGTTGTAGATACCCTAGGCTGGAAAACCAAATGATGCCCTATTGCGAGAATTACTCATATTGCCCTCCCAATATTACTCATATTGCCCTATTGGGAGAACTTAATCAAACTGTATGCTAAATGCTATATGTGTGTATGTCGTAGACAAAGGTGTTTATATACACACATAGGCAAAGGTCAAGTCTGTAAATTTCTTCTATGGTCAAGTCTGTAAATTTCTTCTAAACTGTTACAATATAACTTCCTATAATAGCTGACGGTTATTAGAATCCCGAAATCATAGCCAAGACATCTGGAAGTATCTAGATACTAGCCAAGACATCTGGAAATATCTAGATACTAGCTGTCAGGCTATGAAAACTGCTATATCACGAATACTGCTATATCACTATTATGCACTGGCTACAACCAATATGATATGGTTGAGATCAATTAATACCGTTTTAACATTACCAGTAACTCTAGAACTGTCAGTGGGCCCTATAGCAGCTGGCAGTGGGCCCTATAGCAGAAGAATTTTAACCATGTTGTGCTATATACTGTACTAACAATATTCACTATTGCACTATATACATTCTAAAATGTATAATAGTGTCGTTAGACATTGGATTTCAACGATTACTTTCGACTTTCTATGTTTAGACTTTCAAAGCTGCAATAAGTGAGTGGCATCTCAATATTTAAAGCACCTACATCACAAAACCAAACCAACTAAACAACTAAAACTACAAACAAACCTTTATTTCGGTAGCCTACTCATGTGACTAAAACGTTTGAAATGTTAACCTATACTAGGTATGTATAACCTATACTAGGTATGTATAGCCCACACAGACTATCTGATCTTCTATTATCCTATATCTATGTCATGTCATTGTGTCTATGTCTATGAAATCATTCTGTGTCTATGAAATCATAGACTTGTATAAGTGGTTGAATTTCTTTTTTTCATAAATGAAAGGTTGAAAAACAACTAAAGGTTGAAAAACAACTAAAACTAAAGGTTGAAAAACAACTAAAACTAACATAACAACTAAAACTAACGAAGGTTAACAACTAAAACTAACGAAGGTTGAAAAACAACTAAAACTTGATGCTAGTCTACAGAAATTAGATGCTATCATCAGATGCTACTCTAAATTGAAGTTAAATTATCTAAATTTGTCTCGACACGGCGTTGCACTCTTCTCTGCCCCTCTCCTAGCTCACCCCCCACCCCCCACACACAGTAAGACCCCACACACAGTAAGAAGTTAGAGATATGTCCACTAATTTTGTAAGGACTACCAGATTTCTAAGACTATAGGTTTATAGTCGGGCTAGTGCATGATTTCAGTGATTAGAAATAATAATATTGTGATGTGACCAAACTGTGCTTCATCGATATAATACTGGATAAATGGTAGGCCTACCGATTTTGACTCCCGTTTTCAGTATTTTACATGACAAAAAAAAACCTTCGTTTTCATGGATTTTAAGGGTAAAACAATGCACTATGTTTATTACATTTTGGTACTCAAGAATACGGACCAGTGCGCCAACAGTGGTACTCGCCCACCACACTTTTCACTCACAAATAGTAAATACGATCTTTCTAGGTTCTGATTTATGGACAGAAACAACTGATTTAACACCTGAACTAAACAACTGACGTAACACCTGAACTATAACGTTTCTCACAACACATGAGACTTAACTATCATCACAACTATCATCACAACACATACTTAACTATCAATGTCAAAAGATAAACATTCACGTAGGTGGCCAATTTGAAACGGACAGGCCGAAAGTAGGTCAACTAACATTTGGCAACAAATACAATACACGTACGGGAAATAAGACTGATCAATTACACAATCAACATCCAAATAAATACAAACCGTCTCCACAATCAAAACTCAACCAATAGTAGTATCCATGATCCATGATCGCTATATCCAGTGTGTGTAGATTGCATTAAATACAGTGTAAACAAACTATAGGGGTCACATTTGAATTGGGTGCTGCAATCGGAATCGGGCCACAAATTCAGGTGGCGCAATGCCACCTGTTCATGTAATTTCGCTATAGATTTGCACTTTTTACTAGAAACATCCTTTGGTTCAATCCTGTATATCCAGTGTGTTCCTTGGTATGAGCATGGAAATGTGGAGACGGGTATACAACAGTATAAAACAAATCAAACTTACCGAAAAGCTTGGGGGTGTGTCACCGAAAAACTTGGGGGTGTGGCACCTAAATCACCGGCTTGCGATCAGCTGTTTCTGCGGCGGTGTTGTACGCATTGTTGATTGCAGTGTTGGGGAACCAGTGTTGATTGCAATTTAGATGTTGATATTAGATTTCAACCTCGCTATATAGTAATAACCAGGGCCTTCCCCTCCCGAATAACCACGGGCAGAGTAGCCTTCCCCTCCCGAATAACCAAGGGCAGAGTATACAAACTTCCCCGAGTGCTAGTTAGTTGCACTCTTCAAAGATACTTGTATAGTCGTAGGCCTACTGAACTGAATAAATAACTACCATTAAGAGTGGCAGCAATTCAGGGTTTCTGTTTGTTGTGTTCTAGCTGAGCGATGTACGTTGTAGGCAGGACAGTAAGCGAATGATTTCCAGTCCAAAAGACCTGCCGTTTTATATGGTTAGGGGCCCCTGTCGCGCTGAGAACGTGTTGCCTTGATGTTGCCGAGGGGGGACCCACCGCCCAAGATTAAAGCAACACTTTCTGGACGTGTTGCATAAAATTTTTAAAGCGCAAGTGGCTTCAGAGCTATTGGTGCAATGGATGATTTTGATGGACAAAAAGTTAAGGAAAAAAATAAAGTTAGGGCACCGTGCGCCCACCGTGCCTGCTATGTAAACCATATGCCCTCATGGTGCCAGCTCTATGTATACATTTAGGTAAAGAAATTACCCTATAGATTTAGGTAACGAAATTACCCTATAGATCTAATCAAAGTTTGTCAGTGGATCTCACTGCACAATTAATGGAAAAAAAGACCAGAGCAGATTTGGAAAAGACAAAAAATCAATTAATTAAGGAAACGTTCATGCTGATTACGGTATATTGGGGATAATGCTGATTACGGTATATTGGGGATAATGCTGATTACGGTATATTGGGGATAATGTCAAAAAGTGTCTGCTTACCTGCATGATAACTGTACACTTCAGGAGTAGAACTGTAGTCCCTAGAAACTTTCAGACCTCATCTCGCAAAAAGAAATATTCAGACCTCATCTCGTAAAAAGAAATATTCATCTTTCTGAGATAAATATGATGATCCGACATCATCTTGTTCATCTATAATCTTCCAATATATTTTTCCTTCAAGAGAAAAAGCAAAAGAATCTAAATTATCACAGCAAAAGAATCTAAATTACCACTATTTCTAGTTAATACAGGTAGATCATTCCATAAGGTATAAATCCCTATAGATCATTCCATAAGGTTTATCCCTATAACAAATTTTCTGTAATATATTCAGACTGCATAATTTGCTTATTCATTATGCAAGGACCTGCATATTCCAATAAGCGCAGTACATACGTTTTACAGATTAATCAGCACAGATTTACAGATTAATCAGGATACTTTGCTCTCCTTGTTATTCCTGACATGCTTCTCCTTGTTATTCCTGACATACTTAATCGTCAATCATCCTACTCCTGATCGTCAATCATCCTACTCCTAAATATTTATGTATATCATCCTCTAAATAGTTAAGTATATCTCATCCTCCCATTTAGGAACTAAATTAAAATCCGACCTCCCATTTAGGAACTAAATTAAAATCCGTAGGGGGAAGGTAGATCGCTTTATATCGGGGGAACCGAGGGTGGAATGGATGATGAAATAGAGAAGCTCTTTAAATAAAGTTGATGTTGTTTATTATTGAACTCAAGTCTTTCGGGCTTACTTGCCCTTCATCAGGAGTAGTGTGCATCAGGAGTAGTGTGCAAATTAAAATCCGATCGACCACAAGTATAATCATCCTTAATCATCCTCACATTTAAGAACTACATTCAAATCCGATCGACCAGTACTAATTATTTTGTTTTCTTTTTATTCTGTATTCTGTTTTCTTTTTATATGGTATTCTGTTTTCTTTTACACCAAGCCATTTTAGTTTCCTCTCCACCCATGCAGGTCAAGCAGTCAAGCAGGGCGGATTTTATACGTTTGGTTTGGTTTGGTTTGGTTAGTTTCACCTCCGCTAATAGTAATTAAAAGTTAGCCGATATACTGTGGATTTGGTTTTGCGGATTTGGTTTTGCGGATTTTATATTGCGGATTTTATAAATACCTAACGATATAATCACAATACATAACGATATGAAAAGATAAACCACAATACATAACGCACAATACATAACGATATGAAAAGATAAACAAGTATATATTTATTATTGGATGGCAGCACCACCCCCCTACAGATTAAATACAAACTGCACCAGGTTCCCCCCCCCCTATTAAACAAAATCCTAGCATGAATGTATCATCAAATAATATTTTATTCAAGCATGAATGTATCATAAATTTATTCAAGCATGAATGTATCATAAATTAATATTTTATTCAAGCATGAATGTATCATAAATATTTTATTCAATCAAAATGATGACCATAATATTTTATTCAATCAAAATGGTGACCATAATAGGAACTGAATACACATTGTTTTGTGAACTGAAAACACATTCCTTGCTTTGTGAACTGAATACACAGTGCTTGCAGTTTCCAACTGAATACACAGTGCTTGCATTTTCCATTTTCAAAAAGGGAAAGCTCTGATCACACCTTATCACACTGCAGCCCCACGCACCCCCTGCAGACACATCAATGTGCTAAACCTTTGTCACGCCCCCCACCCCCACCCCCACCCCTAACTAGACACTTCCCATGCGTGAAAAACCCATTGTTCCAATTTGCCAATCACTTATTGCTTAAAACCAATAAGGGTTAAGCTTGTAACAAGAAGGTGAGGGCGCTTGTCTTATAAGAAGATGATGGCTTGTCACAAGAGGACAAACCATCGAAGTAAAGCAACATGAACAAGTCTGACAAGAAGAGAGAGTTTAGGTGCCATGGACAGCAGAGAAGGAAGGTATACCTGGGCGTCCAATACTTGGACACCCAAGATTCACAGTATGTCTCCTGCTCCACTGCAGTACCGGTTAGTACATTATAAAACCATTACATTATAAAACCATTATTTAGTAAAGTAGTAGTGTCATTTTTTATAAAGTGGTAGTGTATGTTTTGCCGATGGGGGGTGGTGGGGGGTGGTGGTACTGTATGTATTCACCGATGGGGTGTGTATTCACCGATGGGGTGTGTATTCACCGATTGGGTGTGTATTCTTATTACATTTCTGATGGGGGTGTGTATTCTCATTACATTACGATGGGTGTGTGTATTCTCATTACATTACGATGGGGTGGCATGTTTATAAGCACGTTTTATAACTTGTGGCATGTTTTATAACTTGTGGCATCAATTTGTAAACTTGTGGCATCAATTTGTAAACTTGTGGCATCAATTTGTTATCTAAAAAATGATGATTGTTTTTCACTTCAACAGATCCCGACTTTGAGGGAAGAAGACTCGGACGGTTCTGAGCCCAGTCCAAGTCTCATAAGACGGTGCCAACCCTATAAGAGTGCCAAGAGTGGCAACGACAATGATGTAAATGATGTAAGTGTTTTATAGTGCATTTTATACTGCATGACCTGTTTACTAGTAGGGGTATGATCACAGTGATCAATGATGCTGGAGCAATAGTGCAATTCTGTGTGATGTTAGTGGCTAAATCTGTGTGCGATTAGTGCCTCAAATTTTCATGGCAAAATCCTGCCATCATCACCAAAGGAATTAGATTGACACGAAGGAAAATGTGGTTTATTTATGAGGTTTCTGGTAAATAAACCATGGAAAAATGTGATTTCTGGTTAAGATATTTCTCCATTTTTTCGTAGGTCATACCAGGAACTCCTCCTCCTGCCATTAGGTCGTGCAGACGAAGACTCTGGGCTCCACGAAAGGTGGTTCCTAAAAAAAGTATGGGCACCATGACAAGAACCACGATACACCCAGACAAGAAGATGGTGGCATCCATGCTAGTGCATGACAGCAAACAACATGGCTCTACGCATGGACTACACCAGAAAAGCACCCAAACGACCATGACGGGTGACATATACCTTGGTCCATTATAGACTTGATAGAACATAATTTATTATTACTACTTGACTTTATTTATGATTACTACTATTATATTATAGGACTATTTATGATTACTACTATTATATTATAGGACTATGATAGAACTTCTTCTTTAACATTTGTCACCTGTCTTTATTTATGATTACGACTATGTTCTCCTGTATTGTGCGCACTGTTCATTTTCATTGAGTAAATTAATTTCCGCGCACTGTGAGTAAATTAATTTCCGCGCACTGTGAGTAAATTAATTTCCGCGCACTGTCCATTTTCATTGAGTATATTTAGTACCGTTGCCTATTTACATTATGATACACCCATTTTATTTTGGCTCCATATATTTGGCATCGCTGTTTGTAATATATTTTGGTTGCGCTGTTTGTAATATAATTTTGGCTTCACTGTTTCACTGTAATATGTTTGTAATAATATTTCACGGTAATATGTTTGTAATAATATTTCACGTATCAATAAAATGGCCAATTACACATATTTATTGATTGGCGAATTTATATTTATTGTTTACCAATTTATTGGTTTAATAGGTATCTAACCCTCCAGTATCTCAGATATCTATTAACCCTCCCTAAATCGGTGTTTCGCCCTGTAATGGGCTATATTTACAAAAGTTGGTCAATGTAGTCTAATCAACAGTTGGTCAATGTGGCCTAATCAAAAGATCAATGTAGGTATATGCCTGTTCTCTATTAGTCAACTGCTCTGGCTCTATACGGTATAGACTATGTTTAACTGTACAGCAGAACTGTATAGAGATAGTTCTGCCATGTCTATCTAGTTCTCGACTCCTTGACGTTCAGGGAGTCGTAAGTGGTAAGTGCATGGGAGTCATCACAGAGTCGTAAGTGGGAGTCATAAGCAATCAACAAGCACTTTTTATTGAGTCATATATTTACAGTAATACATACCTAGTGTACGGCTAGATCACACTAGGTAGATCATGCTATAAGCTCAGAAACAAGATTTTCACTAACCATCAAGTCGGTAAGACTTGATCGGATCCTCCATTTTGGGATTTCTCAATGCGCCTGCAGTAAATAAATCAATATTACTAATAATTTCTGTTCAGAGATTTTTATTCTGGTTATAGACAATAATTTTTAATAATGATTTCTGCCATAACGATTATTTTTTTCGGTCATACAGCTATCTATCAATAACATTGAAAAAGTACGATCTTGCTTCTGATCGCACTTCCGTTTATTAACTTCCGCTAATTACACATGTGTGTTCCTACATCAATAGCATGTTCCTACATCAATAGCACACATCGTCCACTCGTGAGCCTTAGATCTCCGACATCAATGCCACACCAGTGCGACATCAATGCCACACCAGCGCGACATCAAAGCCATACCTGTGCGACATTTGGCATCGGACATAAGGTCAGTCAACTCCTCACATCAAAGTGGCACAATTATCGCGCAACAGGCCCTGAGTGACTGTACAGGTTGCACGACCAAATAGACCACCTATTAAAGTCGTTTAGAGAGCCTGAAACTGTAGGAGAGAGCCTGAAACTGTAGGAGACTGAGAAGCTATTTCATTACACAAAACCTGGTGCTCAGGGCTGAAGTACACTACGGAGTTCTGGCAATGTTGAAGCTATATGCCTGTCAACTCAGAAAGAAAATAGTGGAGCAAATCAACGTCCATCTTCCTCAATCAAGACTAGACAGAGACTAGACGAACCGTCACAAGTATCCATACCAAATCAATAGCCCTTTTCAGGGCTCACCAAATCGTCTTGAGAGTTGAGAATATTCAGTCCCCATACCTCCTGCCCCCAAACCAGTCCCCATACCTCCTGTCCCCAAGTCCCCATTCCTCCCGCCTTCATCATTTCCCCCAACCCAGATGATCCCCAACCCAGATGATTTTTTAAACAAAATATATATCAGATGTCGACCCCAACCCCTTTACCAGTCGCCCCTCGCCAAGCAATAATATATTGTCCTAACCCTACCCATATTGTGCACTAATAATCCTCCCCATATTGTACACTAATAATATAATTAATGACACACTGATATACACTAATTTGTCACGCTGATATTAACTAATTTTTCAGAATAGAAAGATTTCGGGGATTTGAAACACAATTGGACGCAGGTGGGATTGGAAGGACTGTGCCTGCCTTCCGATTACAGCCATCAATATGACAGTGCATGCCTTCCGATTTCAGCCATCAATAAACGATATTGCAGGCTGAAAATTAGCCGCGGGGGGGTTTACCCCACCTTGCTGTCGCAGCCAGGCAACAACAATCCGCAATGGAGTCGTCGCCAACGGCCGCAACAGCCGCAGGTGTAAACCCCACCGCGTATCGTTCAGTATTGATTGTGGCTTGCCATGTGGTTTTGTACCATCATGGTCTCTTAATACGAGACCATGATACAAAAATCCATGTTTTTTTAGCAAGATTTTAGCAGATATTTCGGGACTAATTTAGGTCAGTGTTTTTTAGCCATAGATCATAAGTCAGCCTTAGTCACGCCCCACCGTTGTTCTCCCTGTTTTGCAGGGTTAGTAAGAGGTAGATAGAGGGAGGGAGATAGACACAGAGAGAACGCAGGAAAGCAGGGGTACAGACAGTAGATATTACAGGCGTATTTACATATAAAAGACTTAGACTTCAGACATAGACTTGGTGTTAGACATCAGACTTAGACTTCACTGATGTTATTGTACAGAGTTTTACATCATTCTAGATCATTTTACATCATTTTGGGCGTGTCCAAACACATTTTTTTATTAAATATTTCAGCATCAGTACAGACAGATTTACAGTTAGACCTAGCAAAATTTTATACCAGTATCGATTGTGTATTATATGTGCATGAAAGGACTCACCAAATCGTCTTGAGAGTTGACAATATTCAAACCAGTTCCCCATACCTCCTGCTCCCAAGTCCAAATTCCTCCCGCCCTCATCATTTCCCCCAACCAAGATCGATTTCATTTTTTAAAAAAAAATATATATCAGATATCAGAAATCATATTTTTCTCAGCAACATATAGGAATTATCGATATTTTGGGCAGCGATTTGCCTGGGTTTCAAGGGGTAATTTTTACCAGTACAGGGGTTGTAAGTAAGACTTACATTTGTGCATGAGATATTTAGGATCAACCATTCATTTGTGCATGTGACAGGAGTTAATTTTTATATTAAGTATTTCTGCATCAGTACAGATGCCTGTGCGTCATATACACTGCCCCAAAACTTAGGACTGTTGTTTTTCTCAGGGGATTCTGAGGGATTAGGGATATATGAAGATCGTAATAAACTACATTATTACGTAAAATATCGATCTCAACATTGTAAACTGTAAACTGGGGTGTCAAGCATGACTACAAGGTATATGTGGGCGTAATAAAGTACATTATTACTGAAAATATAAACTGCAACCTCTCGTTCGTTTCTCTGACTCTCTTATACTAGGGTGTCAGAAACATTAAGGTATTTATTATTAAGTATTTTGGCATTTTTGGTATTTTTAAGTACAGATGCCTGCAGGTCGACTAATGGTAGTTATGATTAAGAGCTAGGTATGGTTGTAACCTCTGATATTATCGATACAATTACTGAATTTGTATCGTCAAAATATAACATTAATATTAGGTACAAATAATGGCACTACTATATTTTGTATTTTCTATGAACAGCTGAGGCTATGATCATGGTGAGTGCAATGTATGAGAGGTGCATATATTAGAGTTAACTTACAAACTTTGGTCATCCAGCGTGGAATTCCGTTTGCCACAAACACACACAATTGATACAAGATTTTCAAAGTTCCACTCCAGGTTAATATGGATTTTTCCTAAAAGTCGATTCCAGGTTAGCATGGAATTCCATTTGGTACACACACAAATTTGAGAATTTTTCAAAATCTCAACATTAGGATAGATTCTCTGAGCAAATTCCTGTGAGAATGATCCTGTAAAGCACAACTTGAATAATTCCATTGAGATGAGGTGAAGACTCCGTGAAAACCATTTTTGAAGACCAAAACTAAAGAGTAACAATACCAATACCAAGACCAGTACCAATATCAATCACCAATACCAATTTCTCTGATATTTCCAGTCGTTTAAACCAATGGTAGAAGGGTTATGTAAAATGTTGAGTGAAGTCCATTGAAAAATTTGAAGTCCATGATATAGATGTGAAGTCCTAAGTGAAACTCGGAGAAAGTTGGTGAAAATATCCCAGCTGTAACCCAGGCAAACATGTAGGTAGTGATCCCAGGATCAATGGGAAAACAGACATAGGTCTGTCAGGCAAGAGCTCCTTTGTTGCACTGGCTCATAAACAGGATGTGGGACCTATTTATAGCTACAGCCCTAGCCTAGAACCATTAAGTCAGCTAGAATCTGAATTAAGCTTCAAAATCGTTGCAAAATGTGTAATTATTTAGAGTTTTACAAGAGGGAAGGTCTAGTAGTGGCCATTTTGTCAGAAATTGTCTAAATTCAGAGTAATTAACGATTTAAAGTTAAAACGCAGTAGGGTCACGTGACCTGCCATTAAGATACATTAACATAATCAAGAAGGATTAAGATAGTTCATTAAGATTCCTTCAATCTTCCTTCTATAGCAGACTCGCATAGATGAAACTACCGTTTTTCGCTTAAAATAAACATTTTCGGAGGTAGTGATGTTGCTCTAGGTTATATTACATGGGTAATTTAAGCTTCTACCTATTCAAAATCGTCATTTTCAGGTAAATTCCGCAACATTTTGTTCTAATATAGAGTCGTATGGGTGACATCGTCGGCCATTTTGGAAATCAGACCACTGTCAGTTCAGGAAACCAACGATTGTTCTGCACCGAATAATGACAAAAATAAAAGAGAACTTGCTTGTTTCAGGATGGATATTTTGTCCAGACGTTGCAATCTATCATATTAAATGTTTTTGGAAATGTTTGGCTTAGTATTAAGGGAAATATCGGTGCCGGCTATGACGTGGGTCACGCCCATAGGATTAGCATTGGGACATGTCAGGATAGAATAATTAGCGATTATTACAGATTTTTGCTTTGAAATGAATGGCGGACGTTCTCTGAGGTTCCAATTGATAATGTTATGCCCTTGGTTTGACTGAAAAAGGTGTATTCTTAGAGTAATTTGATGTTTTTATGTTCAAAATGTCACGCCCATAGGCGGTCATATTGAAGCCGTATTAAGCGACGTTCACTCGGCAGATAATTTTTTCTTCCAAACGGTGGAAATATCGAGAATATTGGTTTCAAACTTAGTACATATGATGTGTTATGCCACGATTTGAATCCTGATGGTCATAAATGGTTCTGAGATTGTTTATTTACGACGATGTTCGATTTCCAAATGTTTCCCCATAGACCTCAGTGTTAATATGATTGCCTTGTCAATGGTTGATATTATTTAGCTAGAAGTCACCTGGTTCATTAAAAATGAATTATTACAAATTAATTATAGCCTCTCTTTGTTTTAAATCTAGCTGGTACGATGTAAAACGAGCCTGACGACACAGGTATGAAGTCTCAGGATGGAATTATTGTTATGTACATGGGAAATTGAAATTTTTAATTTGCTTCAGAATTATATTTTATTATGAAAATCGGGGAGATGTAAGCGAAATTGAAAAATTTGGAAATATTATATTTGTTAAAGGTTTACTCGATCTCATAGCTGTATTGAGCTTCTGCACGATATCTTGCCAAAGATCTGATCTCTATTTGGTGTTTGACATTGGTGGTTCTGCCCGTTGGTGCGTCAGTTGACCCGTCAGTTGGTGCGTCAGGGGTTTGAATCGTTAATTGCCGTCATTATTATTTAATCAAAAACTCCAATATTTAGAGAATGATCAACTATACAGTTTTTTCTATAGTATTATGATTGGACGAGAATTTTGATTTCCACTGAATTTCGTCTGGACTTTTTTTATTTTCAAAGATGAAGCATGGCTCAATTCATTCAAAATGGTTTCCTTAGGACTGACGACAACCTGAATTCCCAACACCTGTTCTTTTCTTTAAGATATCGTTTTTGTGTGAAAATAAGAATTATGAAAATATTTTCTCAATGGAGATCTAATATTAACATTGGCATTGGCTGTGGTTGGCCGCAGTAGGTTGCTGCTTTCAACGACTGGAATATTTTGTTTATTTCATGAGTTAATTATCTATAAATATCTGTTTTACTGATCATTTCTTTTTATATATCATCTGTTTTTCTGATGGAGGGGCTCTATGTAGAGTATGACTGTTCAGAGACACTTGCTATAGTAAGTGTATGGGTGGTCAATGGAGCGTGGATTCGCAACCATCAGGTGGCGGGTCAAGCGCAATCGATGGTAGCGCCACCTGGTGCAGAATGCACAAGACTCCGTCTACAGGACTGCGCTGTAGAATTACAAAAAGGGAGAGTAGCACAAAACCAGGGCGAATTACACTTATTTTGATGGCGCCGCGCCGTAGTTCTACGCTTTTTTGGGACAGTGTAGGTATTATTGTTATTATGCCATGGAAGTTATGTCTCTGCCTCTGGCTAAATATGCCTTCCGCGACACCTTAACCCTTTTATGATAAAAATGCGTTTGATCTTGAGTAAGCTAAGTGTTAATGGCACAGTTTTCGAACAAGGAACATATAAGCGTCTTGCAGAAATAGGGGGATTTGCATAGCCGCCATTTTGAGTCTTGATTCGCAAGGAATTATTGGACTAATGGCACAGTGTAAAATCTATACAAAACATGCCATGTTCAGCATGGACTATATATCAATGATCTAATGTCGAATGGTCCTGGGTAAGACCTTAAAGTGCCTGGTCCTGGGTATGACCATAAAGTGCCTTTCTGTCTCTTTTCTCTGTCTCTCTCTCCCTTCTTCTCTATCTCTATTTCCTGGGTATGATCATAAACTGCCTCCCTCTCAGCTCTCCCGCCCTTGATATAACACTTCAAAGTGTTGATAAGGGCGTAAAGCAACCAATCTCACTCACTCACTGATCTAATGTCGACATCCATGTGTTATACATGTTTACATGGCACAAGGCTCCATCTTTCCCATCATGCATTTGGTATTTATAGATCATTTATATGATATTGGTGAAAGCATTCTTGCAATTTTCGATAAAAAAATCTTGCCAAATAATTGTCTGTCAGATTTCATCAGAATCCATCCCAGGATGCACTGTAACAGACATGCGCAGTGGCACATGCAACTGCCCTATTGTGCGAGCTGCTCCGAGCAAAGGGTTTACTCACATTTACCTGCATGAGTCCGCCTGATCTGCTCAGAACAATATTTTATATACACTGAGGAAGATGCTGACTTCTGATAGATCTTTGGTAAATAATATCTTGTTCATCCGAGATGGGAAATGTGGGTTAGATTTTCAGAAAATGCACAATTTACCTTCCCCAATCCTCTCAAATAATCCAAATCTAAGAGAAAAACTATGTTTAAAATGCAGTTTAACACAAAGAAAGAGACATTTTTCATCAACACTATGCCAAAGATACTTGGATATGCATAGCATTTAAAATATTCCAGTCTAATTTAGCAGAAGTTATCAAATTTGTAGAGCTGATGGTTGTACATTTTCTGAAAATCTGACATAGGCATATTTATTCAAGGTTCTTTAAGGGATATAAGAATCAAACCCCTTCTCTTCACTTACTGAAGGAATATCCCATTAGAACCTGTCGTCTCTTAACTTAGAAATAGCATGTCCGAAAAGAGTTTATGTGAAGGGAATGCATTAGCATCCACGAACATTATCATTTCCATAAAAGTAATATTGAAAAATGTGAAGGCAAGGCTCATCATAACAGACCTATGCACTTTGAAAATGAGCGAGGAATTCTTGATAAGTGTAATCATGTGCCGCAGCGAATATTCGCGCGATTCCATGTCGCTTTCCTGCCGTAAGGAGGGTGGCATTTATTGTTATACAATTGTGCGTTTATTTGAAGCATGGACTCTCATGTGTGACATTTAATATTTATTCTGAATGCCATGAATGAACGTGCATTCCATTCACCCAGTTATTATTTAATAAATTCAGGACATTTTTAAGTCTAGGTGATTTCCATTGTTAATTAGTTTTGATCCTAAAAATAGGGAGGTTCAGCAGGTCTAACCTTTACCGTATCCGTATCTCGTAAACGTATCTGTATCTCTGATATAACCTTCATAATGACCTGGTGCAGACTGTCCATTGGTCAGTCTGCACCAGCCAATCAAGGTGTGGGTAATTAGCATACGTACTAGGGAGGTTCAGCAGGTCTAACCTTTGCCGTATCTCGTAAACGTATCTGTATCTCTGATATACAAACAAATCTTAAAAGGAAGAAAGAGGTTCAGCAAAAAATGGCTGGAAAAACGTAACATAACATATCAGGCAAAATGTTTTCATCTCACAATGTATTTTGTATACATAGAAATGCGACGTAATTCACAAAAGAATTGCGGATACGGTTACGTAATTGGGATAGGTTTCCTAGCAGAACCTCCCTAGTATGAAGACGACCCTCATACATCGAGATAAATCCCTACGAATCATTGAAATGATGCAATGTTGTAGCACACTAATACTGAACATAAATATTGGGTCTTGGGTCATTCCTTCGTGTTAAAAAATACGTTCAAGAGAATATCCATAGATAACATATATATGCTCATATCAAAGAATAAAACCATGTTGGGAATAGAAGTCGAACCATATTTTACTGAAATAAACATTATGGAGAAAGAATACATTCTTTCCTTGGCATCACTGTATTTTATAACAACCTAAACAACCTGTGGGTCAGATTTTAAAAAAATGTACAATTGGCAGCTCTACACATTTAGAAAATTTGGCTAAATTGGGCAGAAAAATGATGAATATCGGGTATATTTTAGTATATTTGGTATCGCGTTGATTTATAGTATCTGTTTTGCTATGTTAAACTGCATTTTGAAGTTCATTTCTCTCTTAAATGAGAGTTATTTGAGAGGATTGGTGAAGGCGAGTTGTACCTTTTCTGAATATCTGGCCCCTGTATGTATAAGATGTGGTTGATTTGGCAGAATTTCACTCCAATCAATAACAGGATAGTTTTAATAGAAATACAGACTTAGGTTTAATACCCTGCTCCCTATCTCTTGCCTTGTAATCAGCGAACAGTATAGAACAGTATAGAGTCATTCTCCAGCATCCATTGACATTATAGAATGTGCTGCATTAGGGTCAGATTTTCAGAAAATGTACAATATTAGCAGCTGTACACATTTAGAAAATTCTGCTAAATTAGACTGGAAAATGATGAATACCGGGTATATCTGAGTATATTTGGGATCGCATTGATTTAAAGTATCAGTTCTGTTATGTTAAACTGCATTTTGAAGCTCATTTTTGTCTTATATCGGGGTTATTTGAGAGGATTGGTGAAGGCCAATTGTACATAATCTGAAAATCTGACCCATTAGGGATGCTGGAGATTTGAGCTAATGACAGTTGGTAGATGTGAGGAATGATAGCCAGCCCCAATATGACATGGATGTTATTATGGGTGATGGATGAGTCTATCTATGAGCAGCTCTCTCTAGCTCTACCTCTCACTGGAGGAGCATTGAGGCAACATTTGCTGCTGCCAAATCATGCCTGGGTGTGTCTGTCTGTGGTGGTTGGTGGTGGTCCTGTGTGTATAGATCTGAGCTTTCCTTCTCTGTTGTTTCTTTTCTCTGTATCTTTTCGTCCGTTTTTGGTTTGTTGTCTTTCTGTATCTTCTTTTGTTGTATCTCTTTTCTCCTGCGTTTGTCTCTGTCTCTCCTCTCTCTGTCTGTCTCTCCGCTCTCTCTGTCTCTCTCCCCCTCTCTGTCTCTGTCTGTCTCTCCGCTCTCTCTGACTCTCTCTCTGTCTGTCTCTCTCTGTCTCCCTCCCTCTCTCTGTCTCCTTCTTTCGCTCTCTGTGTCCCCCCACCCCCTCTCCCTGTCTCTCTCTCTCTCTCTCGCTCTGTCTCGCACTGTCTCCCCCTCCAACCCTATCTCTATCTCTGTCTGCCCCCTCTCTCTCTGTGTCCCTCTCTCTCCTCTCTCTGTGTCTCCCTCTCTGTCTCTCTCTCCCTCTCTCTGCTCTCCCTCTCTCCCTCCCTCCTTCTCTCTCCTTCTCCCTCTCTCTGTCTCCCTTTCTCTCTCTGCTCCCCTCCCTCCCTCTCTTTCTCTCCCTCTCTCTCTGTCCCCCTCCCTCCCTCCCTCTCTCTCCCAGACTCTCTCTTGTCCACCATCTCCCTGTATCCCCGTCCACTCTCTCTCTATCTCACGATCTCTGCCCCCCCCTCCTCTCTCTGTATATCTCATCTTCTCTGTATCTCACCTCTCTCTCTTTCTCCCTCTCCTTCGCCTCTCTGTATCTCATTATCTCAGTGTATCTCACCCTCTTCTTCTTTACCCCTCATCTCTCCCTCTTTATCGGTTTTTAGCTCAGTTCTCATTGACTTTTCATTCTCTCTCCTCCTTCTTACATCTTTCTCCCTTCTCTCCTATCCTCTCCTCCCTTTCTCGTCCCCCCCCCCCCCCTTCTCTAGTCTCCCCATGTCTCTCTCTGTTAAGCCGTGGACACACACAGCCGATTTTGGCTCCCGACTATCCCCCGATTTTGGTCTCCCGATAAATCCTATGATTTCATTTCAAGTTCTGGTTCATGTTTTTGAAATAACATCAACCAGGATTGGAATTGAAATCATAGGATTCATTGGAAGACCAAAATCGGGAGCCAAATCGGCTGCGTGTGTCCACGGCTTTAATCTGTCCGCTCGGTCTCTGTCTCTCTCCACTCTATGTAATCCTCTTCCTCTTCATCTCGCCCCGTCTGTATTAGTCGTTTCTAATGGGTACTTTGTACCTCATATGCTTCTATCAGAAAGCTTAGTGGTGGTTTCCTATTTCTATATGTATTGATATTGCTACATTTATTGCATGTCCAAACATAGGCATTTAATCATTTCCATTATTGTCTGAGTGAATTGACATTGGAAGCCGTTAAAAGGCAATTCGAACCCATTCAATCCATGTTCAAAGTGTATATGTATAGCCCAAATAAAGCAATATATTAATAGTTGCTCCATATACCCTTTAAAGAATATTTTTGTTTATAACAAAAACAACAATTTGGTTTTAGAAATAATTATCTTCTAAAACGTCAAAGTATTTTGTTTATAATAAAAATAACAATTTGGTTTTAGAAATAATTATCTTCTAAAACGTCAAAGTAAAACAATGTTTTCTGTCACCAATTTCTTTCTATGAATGTTTATTATTTTTATAGTAGCTCCGGAATTTATCCAGAGACTACTACTGAGAGTTTACCTTTGTATTCTAAAAAAAACTGCAGGAAGCTATTGGGTCAGATCGTCAGAAAATGTACAATCGGCAGCTCTACAGTTAATAAACTATGGCAAATTACCCTGTGAAATGATAAATACCAGGTATATCTGGGTATATATATTTGGTATTGCATTGATTAAACAAATCTATTCTGTTATGTGAAACTGTATTGAATCCCATTTTTGCCTTAAATTTGGGATTATTTGAGAGGATTGGTGAAGGCGAAGGGCGATCTGACCCTATTACACCCTGACAGCAGGATCTGGGTCAGATTTTCAGAAAATGTACAATTGGCAGCTCTATACATTTAGGAAATTCTGCTAAAATACGCTGAAAAATGAAGAATACTGGGTATATCTGAGTATATTTGGTATCACATTGATTTAAAGTATCAGTTCTGTTATGTTAAACTGCATTTTGAAGCTCATTTTTGTCTTAAATGCGGGTTATTTGAGAGGATTGGTGAAAACGAGTTGTACATTTTCTGAAAATCTGACCCATTTGTGTTTTCCTGCCTCCAAGATGGCATAATCGGATAACCGCAGACCACGGAGGTAATCCATGTAAGGTTGATCTTGGATACTCGGATCGACTGGATACGGGTCAGATTTTCAGAAAATGTACAATTGGCTGCTCTACACATTCAGTAAATTCTGCTAAATTAGGCTGCTATTTGGTCAATACTAAGTACATTCGAGTATATTTGGCATTGTATTGATTCTAGCAATCTGTTTGGTTAGGTTGATCTGTATTTTGAAGTTTATTTTCGTCTGAAATTTGGGTTATTTGAGAAGATTGGCGAAGGTGAATTGTACATTTTCTGAAAATCTGACCCATACTCGGATCGACTGGACCGGTCGGCTACTCCTTGGCCTTGGGTGCAAAGGCCTTGCTGTCCCCCTCTAGCCAAACCACCCTGTTAGGATTAATATGTCAATATACATTTATATCATCCTGGGATTCACACCTCAATGGCTTCTATTTGCCCTCGCTTTCCCCCTAAACCCCCCCCCCCCCCCCCTTTCCCCACTATGTTAGGGTCAAATTTCCAGAAAATGTACAATCGGCACCTGTACCCATTTTAGCCAATACTGCTAAATTAGGCTGCAATTTGGCCAATACTAGCCAAATTCGAGTAGCCTATATTTGGAGTGAGTGAGCAATGGTTGCTTAATGCCATGACGACATCCAAGTGGAGTCATATTCACGGCAGTTGGCATTGCATTGATTCTAGCAATCTGTTTGGTTAGGTTAAACTGTATCTTAAACTAAATTTCCGTCTGAAATTTGGGTTATTTGAGAGGATTGGTGAAGGTGAATTGTACATTTTCTGGCGACTTCACCCCGTTAGTCCTCTCGAACTAGATGTTGAAATGTCCCCACCACTCCAAACCTGCAGCAAAACAGTTAAAAAAAACTGGAAAGCCCTCCTGTTAACTAATCCTTCTAAGACACGATGGCTTCACTTTATTTCCTTCCTTTCACCGCGTACACGCCGCCTCTGTCGTGTTTGTGTATATGGGTCAGATTTTCAGAAAATGTACAATTGGCAGCTGTACACATTTAGTAACTTTTGCTAAATTAGGCTGCAATTTGGCCAATACTAGGTAAATTCGAGTATATTCCGCATTGCATTTATTCTGGCAATCTGTTTGGTGAGGTTGAACTGTATTTTGAACTTTATTGTCGTCTGAAATTTGGGTTATTTGAGAAGATTGGCGAAGTAGAATTGTGCATTTTCTGAAAATCTGACCCATATGAAGGGCCGCGGTAAAGGTAAGAAATAGACTAAAAAGTATATAATTCTGCCAGAAAAAGTGCTTAAGTTGTGGAAGCAACCAGGCAGCACTAAATCGCTGCTGTGATTTAGGGGTGTCTAATCCTCACAGGCAGGGGACTTGGCTTCTCCCCCTTTGCCATTCTGACCCGGGGTTACTCGCGTAGAGGAACGAGGAGAGAAGCACTAGGGTCAGATTGTCAGAAAATGTACAATTCGCCTTCAGAAATCCTCACAAATACCCCGCATTTAAGGCAAAAATGAGACTCAAAATACAGTTCAACATAACCTAACACATTGTTTGAATCAAGGCAATACTAAATATACTCAGATATACCTAGTGTTGACGATTTCTCGGTCTGATTTAGCAGAATTTACTAAAAAGTGTTGATCTGCCAATTGTACATTTTCTGAAAATCGGACCCACATAGCAGCGAGGGGAGAAGCACATAGCAGCAAGAAAAACAGCCTGGCTCACAAATCGTGGAAAGGAAATGTCAGCTCAGAGGGGTGTTGCTGTGCGGCACGTGTGAACCTGATAAAAGAAAACAAGCGAAGGGCCGCCGAGTTCTCATTGCAGGAAATTTAAGCAGCTGCTAAAAAGTGTATTGGGTCAGGGAATGTGAAGTACATGCAGATCTCTATTGCATCATTATAATATGAGTATTGCCCTCTTTTCCTGGGGTTAAGGTGCCAGCAAGTGTGACTGACTATATGGGTCAGATTTTCAGAAAATGTACAATTGGCAGTTGTATACATTTAGTAAATTCTGCTAAATTAGGCTGCAATTTGGTCTATACTATAGGTAAATTTGAGTATATTCGGCATTGCATTGATTCTAGCAATCTGTTTGGTTAGGTTTAACTGTATTTTGAACTTTATTTTCCTCTGAAATCTGGGTGATTTGAGAAGATTGGTGAAGTTGAATTGTACATTTTCTGAAAATGTGACCCATATATGGGTGAAACTGACAGAAAATGTACAGTTACCCTTCACCAATCCTGTCAAATAATCCAAATTTAAGACATAGGCCTAGATAAGGTTCAAAATTCAGTCCAACGTAACCAAACAGATTGCTTGAATTAAGGCAATATCAAATATACTCTGATAATTGACCATTTCTCAGTCTAATTTAACAAAATTTACTAAATATGTAGATCTGCCGATTGTACATTTTCTGAAGATCTGACGCATTATACTCAGGCAAGTTGGGATGGTTTGTAGTTAGATCTCAGTTGAATACTTTCAGACAGAATTCCATGCTGCCTCATAAATTTGTTCATTTTATACTACGACTGAACGGGTTATTCACTTCGAGCGGGAAGAATACGCCCATTTAATAGTTTGTTCATTTCCGTACGCGTCTAATACAGAAGTGTGACGTCATCAATTGGTCTGACGTCATCAATGACGGTGATATTCACCAATCACAGACTAGCATTCTTATAGCGGTGACTCAGGATTCCGCACATTCAGAACAAACATGGCTGTCAAAAAATGCTTCTGCCAGCCTAATACAAGCGCAAGAATGACGATTTTCTGTTATTTCCAAGTCATAGTATAAAGAAAGAACTGTACTTGTGGTTAGGAACTACTCGTGTGATTCAATGGCTCTCATTTAAACTTTATCTTGTATTCAACATATGGCCGCAGACTGCAGACCATATATACTGGTCATGATAAAGTTTTAACGAGAGCCATATTGAATCACACTTGTAGTTCCAACCTCGCGTACATTTCAGAGTTCTATCTAACTATTTCTTTTCTAAATACGTATGTTATTATAAACAATGCTATCTATTTTTTGCGGCGGTATATTACTTAATTACTATAAAATCTACAGATATTACAGACACCATTCATTGGAGCTGAGTTCTATTGTCCATAATGCCGATATATCCAGATTAAAGGGGGTATATCATAATAGAAAATGACAGTATAGTGCGGATGCACACTTGTTGGAGCGGTATAATCCTGATCCAATGGGTGTAACAAACCAAGCAGTTTCACTTGATATGAATACATGTGTAAGCCTGAACGGTCAAATCGCCTAAAAATACACAATCGCCAGCTCTACACATTCATGAAATTCTAGTAAATTTGGCTAAAAAAAGATAAATACTAGATATATCTGGGTATATTTGGTATTGCCTTGATCCAGACAATGTGTTCGGTTATGTTGAACTGTATATGACACCTCACTTTTGTCTTAAATCTGGTTTATTCGAGAGCGTTGATATAGATAAATTGTACATTTTCTTGGGATTTGACCCTGAAGAAAGGAAGAATGTGTCCTTTTAACTTTTCCCATGCTCTGGCCATAAGTTAGCACGAGTTATGGTGTAAGTTCTGCAAACAGCTTAACATCCTTGAAATTATGCTGATCCCCGTAATGAGGGGGCCATTATGGGCATGATGAAGGAGGGCATAAAAAGACTAATCTAAAACCCAGAGAAATCCCTGGATGAGGTGCTTGTAAATGAAAGTGGGTCAGATTTTCAGAAAATGTACAATTCAACTTCGCCAATCTTCTCAAATAACCCGAATTTCGGACGAAAATAAAGGTCAAAATACAGTTCAACCTAACCAAACAGATTGCTAGAATCAATACAATGCCGAATATACTGGAATTTACCTAGTATTGACCAAATTGCAGGGTAATTTAGCAGATTTTACTAAATGTGTACAGCTGCCAATTGTACATTTTCTGAAAATCTGACCCAAGTATTCTTTGTTGGCACTGCTCTGGCCATCTATAACAAGAATTGTTATTCTCTCTCCCCGTCTATTTATTCAGCCAGGGAATTCGGTGGATAGTAATGCCCATGTTTTAAGAGCGAAGGGAATGTTTCCTTGGTCTTCACACGGGTGGGTCAGACCGTCAGAAAATGTACAATTCGCCGCCTTCACCAATCCTCTCAAATAATCCTAATTTAAGGCATAAACAGGGTTCAAAATATGGGTTCATATAACAGAGCAGATGTATTTAATCAATGTAATGTAAAATATACCCAGATATATCCGGTATTATCATTTTACAGGCTAATTTGCCATAGTTTATTAAATGTGTAGAGCTGGCGATCGTCAGAAAATGTACAATTCGACACCTTCACCAATCCTCTCAAATAATCCTAATTTAAGGCAAAAACGGGGTTTAAAGTATAGTTTCACATAACAGAGCAGATGTGTTTAATCAATGCAATACCACATATACCCAGATATACCTGGTATTTATCATTTTATTAAATGTGTTTATTAAATGTGTTGAGTTGCCGATAGTACTTTTCTGACGGTCTGACCCATCTAGTTCAAAATCGTACCTCCATCCTCATGTATTCATAATCACATTTCGGCGGCGGAGTTTGTCCTATAACGCGTATGGCTTTCTATGCATTTTTTAAAATTAATTTCTCTCAAGGATTCTTTCATACAATTTTCTCAAAAGCTGAAAGAGTCTACTCCTGCTATACAAGCTGCTGTGTTTATATACGCTTCTAGCTAAGGAATGGCATATGTCGGACCTTTATACGTATATATGACTATCCTAAAGGCAATGTATTATGATATCGTTAGTAGTATATGCAAATAGGGGAGGCGTAAAAAGCCAGTCTGGAAATATTTCGTCCAGGCATTTATTTCATCGTTCCTTCTTACACGTCTGCTTTTCACCGAATCTTCTCATTTTAATTTAAATACATCTTTAAAAATGCAAGGACTCAGACAGTTTCATTTCAGGAAATCGCACTGACAAGGCTAAGCCGATGTCGTATTACTATTGAAATAGTGATTTAAAAGTCATCACAAGAAAAATAGACTCATTTGTTTCAAAGGAGAGGAAAAGAGCCTCACTATTAATGGCTCAGAGAACTCTAATTGCGCGAGAGATGATTCATATTATGTTTAGCCTACTCATCATATCAACCAAGGAATTTTCTTCATTCTCTCTTCATTTGTCAAGAAAAATGCCCAAATAGATTTTTCATGTCCGATGAAAGAATTTCATCACTGTAGGATAGTCATTCTTTTTACCAACAAAGCCGATTTCACAGCAGTGCTCACAATTCCCATAGCGTAGATTTGTTTCTAAAGAACGCATTGGTTATTTAGAAGCTCCTGTCTCTTTTTAAATCAAAAAGATTTGCCCATACTTCACTTTCTTCACTTCATTTCAAAGACTTTCAATTCGAATAATACATATACTATTTTTCAAATTTCAAATAAATCAGATGTTCCTCGACGCATACAATTAACGGGAGGTGTTTGGGGACTTCTGGCGTCTGACAACCACCCATCAGTCCACTGTGAACAATCCCTTATACCCCGGAGTAAAGGAGAGAAAAAGAAACCAATTCCTTTCCAAGGCAAGATGCAAGGGACACAGAGGAAGGGATGAAGGTCCCATCCCATTGTCCATTACAAGCTCAAGAGTAGTGACCAGACTCGTTGCTGGAAGGCTGTGCCGTCCCTTGGCACCCTCCCTCCACTAATCCCGAGATCTAACCCTCTTTTAGAAGCTCGCGACGAGTCGGAAAGAATGTTCTGCGAGCTCATTCCCATTCCTTCAAAGTAGAGAGAGGCTATTAGGTGTATTACCGCTGATGGAAGGGAGGGAGCTTGACTCTTCCAACATTTTTGTTCCACTAGTAATGGATCATCACACCCTCCTTTGGCTCTCACACCAATTCGACTTCACCCCTCGTCTTCTGCGCTGCCCGGAATGGGAGGTGTTGGTGAGAGGACGGCGGAGGTGGGGGGTGGTGTTAGAGGGTGGAAGAACCTTCCACAGAAGGGCCTTATTGACTTCGTGGGTAATCCTTAACTTTTTTTTATTCCGAAGTAAATTAGTTGACAACAAAGTGTAATGTTTCCGTGGTGTTAATGAGTGTAATTATGTCCTCGCAGGGTTGGTTCTTAAGGATGGCGGCTCTGGTTACGCTATGTGTAATAGTAAAAGTTGCAGAAAACTATAGGGGATTTGCATGTGCCACTGCGCATGTCTTGGTCCTGGGTATTACCATAAAGTGCCTTTCTGTCTCATTTCTCTGTCTCGCTCTCACTTCTACTCTATCTCTATTTCCTGGGTATGACCATAAACAGCCTCCCTCTCAGCCCTCCCGCCCTTGATATAACACTTCAAAGTGTTGATTAGGGCGTAAAGCAACCAATCTCACTCACTCACTCACTCACTCACTGCGCATGTCTGTTACTGTGCATGCTGGGATGGATTCTGATGAAATCTGACTTACAAATATTTGGCAAAATTCTTATCGAAAATTGAAAAAAATTCACCAATATCAGAGCGTGTATGTATGATCTATGAAAACCAAATGCATGATGGGAATGATGGGGGCTGGTGTTATGGAAACATGTATAACACATGGATATTGACATTAGAGAATTTATAAATATCCCATGCTGAATATGGCAAGTTTTCTATTGATTTTATACTGTACCATTAGTCCCATAATTCCATGCGAATCAAGATTCAAAATGGCGGCTATGCAACTCCCCTATTGCTGTTTTCTAAGTTGATAATGAACTCACAATATCCTAGTCTCTTGACTGTCTGTAAAGGCAAACCCGAAACCATTCTCTAGATGAAGTAATAACTATTCTTATGGTGTCTGGATTGTTTTTAGCCCATTTTCCATCTAGTGAAAAGTACCTTATCCTTCAGAAGATGATTAATTAATTCCTATATGCTATTAGGCCTTCCTTTGTCTTCTAATTCCGACTTAATCACAATAAAAGAAGTATTGAAGTTTTATTTCAAACAGGCGATTAGATTTTTGTTCATTTGCAAGTATTCCATAAATAATGTTATCATTCATGCAACTCTATTTCACTAGATGTTTTAAACTATTCAAGTCTTTAAGTAGTGCAAAGATTTTCACTTTAATATTATTGACCCTTTGTATAGAACTATCCTCTAAAAGAGTTTATTCCTAAAAGCGAACTTTATGTATGAAGTATAATTAAATGTTTCAAGTGGGATTAGTTTTCTACAGTGTGCGCCAAGGGTTAGTTAGATTTTTATGAGATATCCTATAATAGGGAGGTTCAGCAAGTCTAACCGTAACGTAACGTATCCGTATCTCTGATATACAAACATTTGTTAAAAGTAAGAAAGATGTTCGGCAAAACATGGTGGGAAAAAGGTAACGTTATATATCAAGGAAAATGTTTCATCTCTCAATTTTTTTTATACATAAAAATGCGACGCACTTCACAAAAGAGATACGTAAACGGTTACGTAATTGAGATAAGTTTGCTTGCGGAACCTCCCTATTGCTAGTTCACACTTCGTAACGTAATCATCTTACATCTCTTACATTAAAGCCTTGCAAGATTTTATAGGTTGCCATTTCCCCACCTCAGCTATGGGTCAGGTTTTCAGAAAATGTGCAATTGGCAGATCAACACATTTAGTAAATTCTGCTAAATTAGACCGAGAAATCGTCATCACTAGGTATATCTGAGTATATTAAGTATTGCCTTGATTCAAACAATATATTAGGTTATGTTGAACTGTATTTTGAACCTGATTTATGTCTTAAATTTGGGTTATTTGAGCGGATTGGTGAAGGCGAATTGTCCATTTTCTGACAATCTGACCCCTATACTCCCTCTACCATCTAGTCAAGAGCCTTGAACAGTGTCATTTGGCTGGTGGTAATTTTTCCATTGCCACACTCGATATCCCTTGGCATTATCGGCCATCTTAATAGTAAAGATACGCGATGGTTTATGGCTTGTTGGCACGGCGTCTGCTGGAAGGGCATTGGTCATTTTGGGGTTGGGTCGCCCAGGGGCTTTTGAATGTAGTGGCTATGGGCTATAGAGTGTGGCGGAAAGGGAAGCATTACAGATGAAGATCTTGCAGCTACACGGAAATGCCTTGCTCCACAGAGTTCTAACACAGTGTAATCAAAACAGCAGTGGTACTATACCATGTAGTATTAACACCCTACTGAGCCCATTATCTTGATGGGGCAAAGTTCTCACTCTCAAATATGGCTTCCTGAATGGCGGAGCAAGATTTAAAAGGCGCATAGCATATATAGAGTTCAAAATTAATGGATCAAAAAGTGTGCTTACCGTTTAGGTCTGTTAGAGAAGCTTGTATTCCTAGGGTGAAGGTTGCTTTCTGTATTGAACTCCGTATTGAAATCCTGACCCGATCTTATACATCCAGTGACTTCCCTTGCAACGCTTACAAGTACGGTCCTCCACAAAGTATATATACTGCTGTGAAGTAACTTTCTAGTATGGACTGCACATGGCCATGGCTATAGCACCGCCTGGTCAGATTAGCCTACCATGCAGTATACAGCTTTATCAACGCTTTGGGCTTTTCATAGATAGAAAGCCAAAGTTACTTCCAAGCCAAATATAGAGCAATTTACACAGTCATTGTATCTTTTACCGCTCTTTGCCATGAAGCGCCCGATGAGGCAAGTGTGAAATTTCCTATGTGAGTGATTCAACAGTGGGTCTTCTTTTCGCGGATATGCAGCTTGAAAACCATTTGACTGGGAACGCCCCGAATGGGTCGAACCGCGAGCTATTTCAATGAGCTGAGCTGCTCGACTTTCATGTCGCTCCTAACAAAGATGCTCATTTTCCACACTCGCCAAACGCCCGAGGACTGTGGCCGCCGCACAGATGGGCAACTGTCAGAGTCGCTCCACTTCTACCCTCTATCTCTCACTCACTCACTCTCCCCCTCTCCTCTATCCTCTCTCCTCCTATTGCCCTCACTCCTCCTCCTCCTCCTCCTCCTGCCACCGGTTCTCCTCCTCCTCCACGTTGCAGCCTGTTGTTACCACCTTCTCCAGCTGTACTCTCTACATGTTCTAGTATCAACCCCTTGCCACACGCTGGTGCCAGTGGATTCTCTCTACTACTGCGCCCTTAGAGCTATATATACTTACTTTTGGCTGCACTTCTCATGTCTCTCTGTCTCTGTCTCTCTGTCTGTCTCTCTCCCTCTCTTTCTCTGTCTGTCTATCTCTGTCTGTCTCTCCCCCTCTCTTTCTCTGTCTGTCTATCTCTGTCTGTCTCTCCCCCTCTCTCCCTCCCTCTCTGTTTCCCTCCCCCTCTCTCTCTTCTCTCTCTCTATTTCTCCATCTCTGCCCCCTCCCTCTCGATGCTATTAAAATGAGTTAAATCATTTTTTTCTAGGAAATAAAACTATAAATGGAAAGAGTGTGAGTGAGTTTGTGACGATTCCAATTGGGATTACTAAGCCCTCTTTTTGTACTATCTCATGTATTATATGATAAAAACACAAGAAACTATTGCCACAGAAATGACCTGCATATGTGATGTGAAAATGAGTCACAAGCAAGTCGCAAGGATTTGATTTTGAAATACCACCATATGTGAAACGATGGGATACAGCCTATTCTAATGATATAGACTAATAGTAAACATGAGGACATCTGATAAATATTTCTATATTTTAAGTTTGAGATTTTTATTTTTGAAAAAAAGTTTTCAGTATTTCTTGGTGGACAAAATTTTACTAGTAAAGTAGCTAAATATACTCTAGAAGATGACATTAGAAATGCATGCATTTATGTGTTACGCTGTCTTAAAATTTGGTACATGTACTCATACGACTTAAAGTGCTAGATACCTAAAAGAATTATAACATTCCTACAAAGAGACCTTGTGTATAGAATACTTAAGAAAATATTAATTTTGCGACTTCCTGGAACACATTGGTCCTGGGTATGACCCTAGGGTGCCTTTATGTCCCTTTTCTCTGTCTCTCTCTCCCTTCCTCTCTATCTTTTTTTCCTGGGTAAGACCATAAAGTGCCTTTATGTCCCTTTTCTCTGTCTCTCTCTCCCTTCTTCTCCATCTCTATTTCCTGGGTATGATCATAAACTGCCTCCCTCTCAGCTCTCCCACCCTTGATATAACCATATTAAATGTGTTGATAAGGGTGTAAAGCAACCAATCTCACTCACTCCCTCTCAGCTCTCCCGCCCTTGATATAACCATATTAAATGTGTTGATAAGGCCGTAAAACAACCATCTCACTCACTCACTCCCTCTCAGCTCTCCCGCCCCTGATATAACCATATTAAATGTGTTGATAAGGGCGTAAAGCAACCAATCTCACCACTCACTCCTGGAACAAATCACATATTATGTTATCAAGAACAACTAAACATCTTAGGAGACACCTGTTACGTCTTTATTTGACAAAAGCTCCCATGCTGTACACGCCTACAAGTTAAGACCTTTAGATTACATCTTAGATTACGACAGTTGATCCTCTCTATGCCTCTCAGGGCCCGCATTCCGTGTTGCTTTGCTAACTACAGACGGTTTTACTTAAATACAGTTCAAACAGCGTCCGTAAATACTGCTCCCTTTGATGGTGTTCGCCAAGTTTCTTTAGGATTAAAGGAGAGGGAACCTTGCGACACCTGATGAGGCAATAAGTTTATTTCAATTCAGCAAATAGAGTACTATTGTTTCTGAAGAGCCAAATATGTCTGAATGTCCCAGTTCCAGGTTAAATCGCTCTATATTGCCAACTCCCATCATACAACATGGGCGTTTAATAATACTACAATAGGGGATTTGCATGTGCCACTGCGCATGTCTGTTACAGTGCATGCTGGGATGGATTCTGTTGAAATATGACATAGAAATGTTAGGCAACATTTTCATAAAAAAATTGCAAGAATGTTTTCACCAATATCAGAGTTTTTATAAATGATCTGTGAAAACCAATTGCATCATGGGAAAGATGGGGAAGTGTGTCATGGAAACATGTATAATACATGGATATTGATATTAGAGCAGTGATACATATTCCATGCTGAACATGGCAGGTTTTCTATAGATATAACACTGTACACCTTAAAGGGCCTTTCTGTCTCTTTTCTCTGTCTCTCTCTCCCTTCTTCTCTATCTCTATTTCCTGGGTATGATCATAAACTGCCTCCCTCTCAGCTCTCCCGCCCTTGATATAACACTTAAAAGTGTTGATAAGGGCGTAAAGCAACCAATCTCACTCACTCACTCACTCACTCATTAGTCCCATATAGTTCCATGCGAATCAAGATTCAAAATGGCGGCTATGCAACTCCCCTATTACACCCCCCTCCCCCCCCCCCCCCCCCGGATAGTGCCTGAGGGTTTGTGATGGACCCACGTCCGACAGGGTGCAGAAAGTGAAATATAGGTTGATAATCATACTTACACTTGACATAACAGAACATATTTGTTTAATCAATGAAATACCAAATATACCGAGATATACCTGGTATTTATCATTTTACAGGCTAATTAACCATAGTTTATTAAATGTGTAGAGCTGCCGATAGTACATTTTCTGACGGTCTGACCCATACCAGGGGTCGCCTTGAAACAAGGCCCTATTCCCCTATACTACTATATGGGCTGTTCGTCTCATCTCAATGGTGACTCTGGACGGGGGTTAGTCAAGTCGGCCCAAAACCAATTCGGCCTTTGCTCGATCGGCCCACTTGCGCGGCAGCTCGGCCCACTCAAAACAGATACCAACTCGGTCCATTTAACTTACTTTACAGTCCGCTACTCGTTTCACTGACTCTTAGGACCAACAATTTAGGGTTGGTTTTGTGATAGATTAGGGTTAGAGGAGTCACCTGTGTATCTGATTTTAGGCTCTCACTGGGCTGGCCCCACCTTGGGCCGGGTTGGTACAAGCCGTGGGCCGACTTGACCCAATTGACGAGGCCGAGTTGGCGTTGGGCCGACTGGACTGGGGATACCGTAGGCTGGACGTATAGCACTGCCCAGCTAGTTTATAGAAAAATTTATTTATATCCTTTCAAATAGGATGATATCTCAAAATCCATTTCTGGCGACCTGTGACTCATTTTCCTTTAACACATCACATATGCATGGCAAAATGCCATTGTTCATATTCACAAAGAGTAGGGTATATAGCTTACACCTGTTAGCGCCTTTCCTTTCTCACCGCCCATGATGACTGTTAGACATCAATGTGTGGGGAACCTTAATGGCCGCCATAAACCTTCCTGCAAATTTCTATCGCCCCATCAATGATGCACCTATAAATGCTTTAATATATGGGTCAGATTTTCAGAAAATGTACAATTCACTTTCACTAATCCTCTCAAATAACCCAAATTTCAGACGAAAATAAGGTTCAAAATACAGTTCAACCTAACCAAACAGATTGCTAGAATCAAAGCAATGCCAAATATACTCGAATTTGCCTAGCATTAGCATTTTCTAAAAAATCTGACCCATATAGAGTATTGTATATTTGACTGAGATTTAAGTTGCGATTAAAGTGAGTGATATCTTCCAATGCCAAGTAATTGCCACAGATGCTATATATTAGTATGCGTTGTTACTTTCATTTCTTTCGTGGCATTTTGTCAACATTTCTGCATTGGATATAAATAGTATGGTATGGACAGCATAGTATGGTATAAACTTTATTTCCACATTTTTACATTCATTTTACTCCAGTGGAAAATGGAGGTAGTCTCTGCTTTCAGATTTTTTCCAGCTATACTACTCTTTGATTCTATGTTACAGGTTAAAAAGTACATGTTATATATTATATTATATTATATTATATTATATTATATTATATTATATTATATTATATTATATTATATACATGTTATATATTACAATATTACAAGATACAACGATAAATAGCACATGGTCAAATATTACCATAGTGTTAGTTACCATAGCACGTTTGCTACAAGATAAAATATGATAATACTCCTTTGTTTCGTGTTGCTTATTGCCTGCCTGTATTGCCTGTCCGGTATTACAGGCCGTATATATAAGATGATTGGTAATTTATTATACCATATATAACATTTCAAATATTGTCTGAACTCTCTTGGGGTCAATATCTGGTGCTCTGGGGCCCGTCTGTTCCATAACATCGGTGCTTCACACCAAAAAAACCTATTTTTTTCACATTTTGGTTGTGGAGCCCCTAGGGTGCATTGCACTATATACGATTGTGTGGTAAACCACTGTTAGAGGCCTCTCTTACCCCTCGCTAAACTCATCAAGTTAATTTCCCTTCTATCAACTTTGTCCTGATCTTGGCTTAATTTGTAGGCATACTCTAAAATTTGGCTTTCCCTTTGTATAATTCAGGGATACCGTATTCAATATTTTCTGTTGGTCTGAAACATTTTGTGTTTTGTCCAAATTTAGTGCTAATCTAATTGCCGTGTTTTGTAGGGTTTGTACATATCTTTTCTTAAATTCCAAAGATATTTTCTGATACATCGTCGCCCGTTACATCAGTAATTTTTAAAAAAAGAAGTCTCCTATATTCACACACTTTTGTCACTATTTTCCCATAAATACCTTTATGGTAATAACATAGTAAGCACTGAAAACATGTGGAATCTATTTTCCCATAAAAAAATCTTCGGGGAATACCATAGTAAGCACTGAAAACCTGTGGAATTGTAGATTGAGGCATTGGCGATTGGTAAGTGAGAAATACATTAAAGAACCCGGCATATAACAGCATGTTCTCTAGTGCCACTTTAGCTGTACTGTATTATTCCACTTGAAGGAATTGTTTAGGGTACTGCAGCGGGTTGGATCGATGGTATCCCGCAATGTGTTTGATATAATGGCCATTGCGCCCAACCCCATTAACACCACTACATGCCAAATGGTACAGCTCTACCTCACCCTTCTTCCCAACCCAGATTTATCGACCCATAGATCTATTATCTGAGTAGCTTTTTGCATGGGGGAGATGATGCCTTTGTTTTTCATGAACATTTATTGAAGATGGAGCTATACCATGCTACTTTAATTAACCATTTACATATTCAGCATGTACCGGTTAGTATATAGGAAAATGAGCCACAAGTTGCAAAAGTTGGATTTTGAGATATCATCATATTTGAAAAGATGATATGAGATCAAGGGGATTCAAATGATAGTAAATATTAAGGGCATCTAAGAAGTGTTTCGTTAGTTTATGTTTGGTATATTTATGTTTGAAAAAATAATTTGCAATATTTGTGGTTGGACAATTACTAGTAAAGTAGCTAAATATACTCTACAGGGTGATCTCAGAAACTCAAGGATATATCAAATACACAGTCTTATATAGACGATATCCTTGCTTTTCATGAACATATATTGATAATAAAACTATATACCATGTTACTTTAATCAACCACTTGTTTATATCACGATGAGTGGTTGTACACAACGCTGTAGAGTGAAATCCTCCCATGAGATAAAGTTAACCAAAATCATGTGTGTGATCCGGAAATTTCGACGACAGGCAAATCAGACCTGTTCGCGCCAAAAGGTAAATAAATCAATTTTTAGTTCAAAATATAGCATGTGATATAAAAAGAATATAACGAGCATTAGATTTGGGGATTGTATCTCATAGTCAATTGTTTTTACTGTGTTTCGCTTCTCGTGCATTCTCAACACAGTAAAAACTCGTGACTGTAAGATACATATCCTCAGATCTAATGCTCGTTCCATTCTCTCTTAATATTCAACATGTACTAGTGTATAAGTATATGCTTGGACCACATTGGAGCTGAACAGTATCCGTGGGAAAAGTGTTAACCTGGGATTATGGGATTATAGTGAATGATCCTGCAGCAGATCACTCCCATGGATGAAAAATGACTTGATCAATAGAGGAGGAGACTGGGGAAACATCTCATACCCCTGTATTAGGGTCAGATTTTCAGAAAATTTACAATTCGCCTTCACCAATCCTCTCAAATAACCCACATTTAAGACAAAAATGAGCTTCAAAATGCAGTTTAACATAACAGAACTGATGCTTTAAATCAATGCGATACCAAACATACTCAGATATACCCAGTATTCATCATTTTCGAGCCTTATTTAGCAGAATTTCCTAAATGTGTAGAGCAGCCAATTGTACATTTTCTGAAAATCTGACCCATTACTGCACTCACAATATTGGGCCCACCCTGACTAAGCCTACAGCATGCTTTCCGCCAGCATAAGTGGACTTTTTCTCCCTGACTTACCTATAATATAAAGGCCTAGTGGTCCTGTTTTTGCTCCTATCCTATTAACTCGCCTGCTCCTCAGTCTTTCATGAAAAAAGGTAATCACTATTTTGAACTGGTGTCTTAAATTGCTCGTGTCTATTACCGAGGCATTGCATTCAATAATGGCGGGCCTCATAGGCCCCGAGCTGCTCAGTCCTGCTCAGTTCGCCAGCAACATTGCCAGAAAAAGAAGCATCTTCTTCATCGTAGGGTAAAAAGGTAATTGTTGTGCTATGTTAAGGGAAAAAGCTGGAATCGGCTCTCAGTTATGTGTGCGGTTCTCTGGAGTCTTTCCAGAATAAACTGTGGTATACCAGTAAATATGCATTTACATACATGCAGGCATACTTAAATACATGCATATATACATGCGGGCATACATACATACACACATACATACATACCGGTACATACATACATACATACCGGCTTAAATACATGCAGGCATGCATACATACATGTATACACAAATATATATACATACATACATACATACATGCATGCATACATACTTACATACATACCTACATATACATACATACATGTATACGTATGTATACATACATACATACACATGTATATACATACATACATACCTACATATACATACATACATACATGTATACGTATGTATACATACATACATACACATGTATATACATACATACATACATACATACATTTATATATACATGTATAGATACATGTAGGCCTATAGATACAGGATACATGAGAAATTCAAATATAAGCAATATGTTAGTTTTTACTAAACTTAATTTAGGGATAAAACACATTTTATTTATAGCCTCTTCAATTCCGACTGCATGAAACAATGCTGAACTGCAAGCTCATTGTGCAATATATTTCTGGAACCCATAAAACTCAGTTTCAAGAACAAGATCAACTTCTAAAATATTAAGTTATATTTCAACATCCCCAAAGAAATAATGAGGTAGAACCTGTTGCCAGTGCAAACCTATACTAAACAATGATACATTTATACTCACATATACATAACATATATTTACACACTTGGTATTTTTATTTTTTTTAAAGAATTTTATTTTCGCGTTAACAGAAAAATTTGCAGATGTACATATCGCCTAAAAATTAATTTAGGCGTTTTTCAAAGCAATCTGCACTGTACTATAGCAGTATAACACATAATTAGTGATGATTGAAAAACTTTAAGAAAAAGAACAGATTCTGGCGACAGAGATTAAAGATTATAGAACCGATATAGACCAATAGAAGGTCTCGGAGCTTCTAATCAAACATTATAACAATTATTAGCAGTATTTCGCATATTAAACAGTGAGAAGAAAAAATGAATTTTAGAAATAATGATAAATGAAAAAGAAAAATGAAAAAGAATTGTTTCCTTACTCTTGTAACATTATATTTCTGAGGCTAAATGTATGTAAATATATAGCATTCACTATATGACTGTGATGGGAAATTATTGAATTCTCTTGGATATTGAGAGCGATGTTTGTCTTAAGATAATCTTTGTTACAAGAATTGTACGATTGTTGTTTATCTTTGATTTACAGTTCATTGTAGTGGTATAAATTTAGCATTTTAACTTTTAGATATTTATGTCAGAGAGAAATGTGGATGGTAAAACAAATTTACATTTTCAGTAAGGTTGAGGCAGTCGATGCAAAATTATCCAATTACAACAGATACATCCCTGACCACAGAGTATATACTATAAACGTTTAATCAAAACAAATAAACAAACATTTTACAATGGTTTGGTTGGTAGGGAAATAAGCATGGTTATACAGGCATGTCCTTGGGCGTTTTAAAGCTCATTGGGTTTTGCTTATCTGTTTAGGATGTTCGTACTCCTAATTAAAATGTAATTGAATTAATCATCTATGATCCCAACACCTGCAATAAATAAGCGAATCGTCATCGCTCCTAGTTGAATTGCCTGGTGGCTGCAGCTTGCGGGGAACTGATGCCAAGATGTAGGCAAATAAAGCTGGGGTTCCATTAAGCTGTTTTTCCAGTCTTAAGAAGGCCAGGGACTTCCTTGGTGGGTCAGATTTCCAGAAAATGTACAATTGGCAGATCAACACATTTGCTGCTAAATTAGACCGAAAAATCGTCAACACTGTGTATATCTGAGTATATTTGGTATTGCCTTGATTCAATTTGGTTATGTTGAACTCTATTTCAAACCTGATTTTTGTCTTAAATTTGGGTTATTTGAGAGGATTGGTGAAGGTGAATTGTACATTTTCTGAAAATCTGACCCTGTTAGGGTCCGGCCAGTGGGGTGCTTGGCGTTTCCCCCTGCCAGCATTTACCCCACTGCATTCTCCCATCTAGGTTGTCTCCCTGTTGCTCATTCCTCCACCGCTGTTCTCCCCACCGACAGTTTACCATCTAGCTTTCTCCCATCCTGCATTCTCCCTGCGATAAAACTATGGTTCAGGGATGTGATAATATATGTGTGAGAGTTTTATAGGGGAAAGATGAAAGTGTAAAGGCATAGTATAGGCTATGATACCAGTAGATGAATATAGGGTATGATATGGTAGAATATAGGGTATGATATGGTAGAAATAGGTTATCTATATATTAATAAAGTAAGGGTTTGGAGCCTTAAACAGCTATCTTCTCTAAAACCGCTGGCCAGATCTCCATTATATTTCACATGCACATTGCCAAAAATAATGCCGAACCATTCCACTATGTTTCATTAACAAATTAGGGTTGGAAAGGGGTTAGAAAATGGTTTACATTGAGCACCCCCATCCAGGACCCCCAGTGCTGCCTGAAAACAAACCTATCAGTGCCCCTACACCAGGTTTCTGGGTCAGCCAAAGCATGACTCATGGATGGGCACATCATTGCTTCACTACAGGATGGGAGTTGATATATTTCCACCAAAAGGAGCATCGTCAGAGTTGAATCAGTTCATAAACTATTGTTTGTGATGGTTTTTGAAGTCAAGCAGGGGGAACCCGCCCACTAATTACCTCACAATGAAAGAGGGAATGGGAGAGGGACAGGGACAGGGACAGGCAACACAAGTTCAGCACAACACTGAACAGTGACAAAAAAAGCATCTAAACAGGGTTCTATTTGTGGTGTGAAGCTACTAAGTTATAGAGACTTGAAAGAGAAAGATAGTGGGAGAGGGAACAAGGAGAGATGAGGATGTGGGCCCCACTGTCCCACTAGCAAATCCCATGCGTAGCACAGGTATTTGCTAGTTCATTATATTAGGCAAAAATGAAGGTATCTGGAGCATACGTATAGGAATCAAAATATTTGACATAGCCTTCCCATATTTCGTCTGAATTAGCATGATATTCCCTGCTTTATGTATACCAAACTTGTAGATATTTGACCAATTTCAGTTTCACCTATCCATTTTAGTCCTTGGTTGTATATTTCTCCAGCTTGCTAGGTTGAAAAGTCCAGCAATTATTGGCGGAGAGAATGATTGGTGGAGAGAAAGGTAGGAGCTCACCTAGATGGGAGAATGTCGGCGGGGAGATTGTTCACAGGGTGATGACCTTGAACTGGCCAGTGGACATGCATCGCCACCTAGCGTCTGGCCAATATGTGATGGGTTTCAGGGAAATGAGTCACAAGTCACAAAATTAATATTTTATTTTGTCCACACTTTGTAGGAGTGTTCCCATTCATGGAGTATCTAATACTCCAAGTCTTATGAATTCATGTACCAAAAAGATTGTGTATGATGTTATATATCGCAAAATCCATTTTTTGCGACTTGTGACTCATGAACTGAGACCACTTGTGACTCATTTTCCTGTAACACATCACATATTTTCATGCAAGTTTGGCCGCGTCCATCGGGGGCCAATAAGAGACTCTGCCAGTCCTTAGTCTGCCCAGTGGATCCCCATCTTAACACAAGACAGTGCGCATTTGCATTATTAAATTCCCCTTCATTAACTATGGAAGGAACGCTTGGCTTTCCGGTGGAGGGTAAACAATTAAAGCCCCGCGAGTAGTCACATTTCTTAATTATGTCAGGGAGCACAGCCTGTAATAAATCCATTACCTCTATTCAACGTTTGACATATGAAACCGATATGAAAACTCGAGGGAATAAAGGTTTCCTAAGAAATGGAAGAAGTTATCCCGAGAAGAGGAACATAATTAGATTTGCTTGCTCGGGTGGAGAGGCTCGTGCACTAGGAGCTATCATTCGTCTAGAAAAAGAAGTAGAAAAAGCCATTGCTCAACCCAGCAGACATACAATGGCTCTGAGACTAGCACCAAGGCCTTATACCTATAATTTCTATAGCATTAAGAACTTTAGAATAGGACTGTAGATGCAATGGAAGCAAGTGAATAGACTAGATTAATGTCATAGTGTGGATTATATTCACATCTCATATGCACTGTTTAATTGATGTCTGGTGCCTTGTAATGGACCTGTCTGGATAGCCATGATAGCATCTTCATTGCCCCTCTTTTCTTATTAGCATTGATTTTGAATGGGGTTCTATTTTCCAGTTCATAAACAACCATGTGGATCATCGTTAAACTTGAGAGCCTATAATTTCTGGGGGTAATGTGAGCAGAAACGAGCAGTCGAACTGCTCCCGAGCTGATAATGATCGAGCAGTTGCCCCTCGATATAAGTCTTTTACTACACATTCTAAACATGCGATTAACTTTTAATTGATTAGCTTCGTTTATTACTTCGTTATTTTACTTATAACTTGTAATTATGTTTGTAAAAAGAAGAAAAAAACTTTAAAAAGCGGTGGTTTTTGCAGTAGCCCGAAGATTGCGTTTTCAAGGATGGTTCTTTCGCTGGTGACACAATGAATAAAAGGGTCAGATTTTCAGAAAATGTACAATCTACAGTTCTACATCCATCAAATTCTGCTAAATTAGAGTGAAAATTGATAAATACTGCGTATATCTGAGTATATTCTGTTTTGTATTCATTCAATAAATCTGTCTGGTTAAGTTGAACTGCATTTTGAACCTGATTTTCGTCTTAAAGTTGGGTTATTTGAGAGGATTGGTCAGGGCCAATTGTACATTTTCTGAAAATCTGACCCAAAAGCTTCAGTAGTGATGTATCAATCCATCTCAACTAAACTGCTATGGAAAACATGGTCAGTGTGAGCTGTGTCCTTTGGACTGAATGGGATTGGGAAACATCATGAGCTGAGACCACAAGAGGGTGAAGTCACCGGAAAATGTACAATTCACCTTCACCAATCCTCTCAAATAACCCGAATTTCAGACGAAAATGCAGTTCAAAATGCAGTTCAACCCAACCAAACAGATTGCTACAATCAATGCAATGCCGAATATACTCGAATTTACCTAGTATTGACTAAATTGCGGCCTAATCTAGCAGAATTTACTAAATGCGTACAGCTGCCAATTGTACATTTTCTGAAAATCTGACCCAAGAAATGTATTATTTGAATAATCATTAGCCTTCACCTTATCATCCTTTCTCATCACCTCAATAACTTGAAACCGTTTCATCACTCATCAAAAACAAAACTAAAGGGCCTAGTCCACTAAGCCGATTCTCATACGATTCTCAGAGAAATTAGTGGAAAAGAGTTCTCTGCGGCGCAAAATCAGATGGGAATCGTCTTAGTGGACTGGGCCCTTTAGTGGAAATGTGTAATTAACTTATAACCTTTACGATTTCTCTGTATCCCCGACGTATAACAACATTTTCAGGAAACGACGAAAAACACATGTACCTGTGAGAGTATAACTGATATTTCTACCTGAATAAAAATATTTGAACAAAGAAAAAGGCATGTATGGGTCAGATTTTCAGAAAATGTACAATTCACCTTCACCACTCCTCTCAAATAACCCACATTTAAGACAGAAATGAGCTTCAAAATGCAGTTTAACATAACAGAGCTGATACTTTAAATCAATGCGATACCAAACATATTCAGATATACCCGGTATTCATCATTTTTCAGCCTAATTTAGCAGAATTTCCTAAATGTGTAGAGCTGCGAATTGTACATTTTCTGAAAAGCTGACCCGTAACTATTCACCATAGGATCAAGGCATACAAAGCCCATCCTACATCTTGTGCAATGAGTATTGCAAACTAATAGGTTCTAGTAACCTCAGCCATCTCTCGTGATAATTAATGCACAGCCTTTCCAGAGTCAATGGTTGACTATGGCTTCTGTCATTGCTTTAGTCAGGTTAATTTTCAACGCTGTTCTCAATCAAAACAAAGCCTTGCGCCTAATTATTTTGTCCACTGTTCTCTCCCAGAGCTCAGCTCATACAACACTAAATATTCATAGGTTAGCACTTGGCCGCATCACTGGGACATCATTAGTCTTGGGCAGAGCAAATGACAGATATGGGTCAGATTTTCGGAAAATGTACAATTGGCACCTGTACACATTTAGTAAATTCTGCTAAATTAGGCTGCAATTTGGTCAATACTAGGTGAATTCGAGTATATTCGTTATTGCATGTATACTAGCAATATGTTTGGTTAGGTTGAACTGTATTTTGAACTTTAGTTTCGTCTGAAATTTGAATAATTTAAGAGAATTGGTGATGGTGAATTGTACATTTTCTGAAAATCTGACCCATATGTGTCTGTCTCTTCGTATAGGTTTTCCTACATAGCTTAATTCAAATATTGTTGAGTCTTTCTGAAGAGATATCGATATAGATTTTTCATAGATAAAACAAGAAGCCATTGATAGAATTGTCTGTGACAAAATGCTTACTCAGGAGGAATTAGGGCTGTCTTCAATAGTCCGAGGCTGATCACAGATATGATGTGTTACAGGAAAATGAGTCTGGGTTAAATCCATACCTTGAGATTAAATAATTATTAATTTTTGAATCTCGAACTCCTGTTTTATTACTTAAGAGTTGAACAATATCTCCTTGTACATTTCCTTCTTATGAAGATCTTTTTTTAAAGGTTTTATTCAGTGTCTATCCTGCCATCTTGGCTTGTACACTTCTAACAACATGATTAAACCGTGTCCCTTATCATTTTTTTCTTGTGAAGACTTAATAATTATTCATTCATTCACAAACCTCCCCCCCCCCCGCTGTTGATATTAACATATCATTTTATGTTGATATATATATACTTATGATGTACTACCTGTTGGACTGTATAATTGTGTAACTTGTACTGTGGCATTGACATCCATTGAAATGCACAGATCGATTCAGTTCGTTTCCGACTTACATGTCGTGTTATTACATAACACCAAATTATTGTAACATAAGTCATTATCATCACAAACCATTTTGCTCACTACGATTAATAGTCTATTGTAACAGAACTAGTCTGGAACCCAATTTCATCATCACCCATCTCATTCCATTAATTATCATACCTACATGAGTTGTTATAATATTAAAAATTATTTTTGTTTTTCTTCAAGAATGTACTATTAGTATAGGCAACGACTGATGTTTTCATCTATTATTATATGAAACTGTATGTAACTGGATATACCCCTACCACATGTAAAACTACACGGCAAGTTCGCCTACGAAAAGCACTAATGCTGTGAGAGGTGACTTGTCACATACTTTTTGAATAAAAACGTTTCCAAAAAAAACCATGTAATGTGTTAAACGAGTAAATAATAAATCACTCATTCATTTATTTATTCATGCACACATAATTTGTTATTAGTGTAAATAATCATTCATTCACACGCACATATGTATTATTCGGGTAACTAATTCACCTACCACTAACCCACAGAAGGAAGCCCAGAGTTTGGAAGCGTATAAATATGCCCTTATGGGTGAAATCACCAGAAAATGCACAATTCGCCTTTGCCAATCTTCTCAAATAACCCAAAATTAAGACAAAAACTCAGTTCAACATAACCAAATAGATTGTTAGAATCAATGCAATGCCGAATATACTCGAATTTACCAAGTATTGATCAAATTGCAGCGTGCTAATTTAGCAGAATTGACTAAATGTGTACAGCTGCCAATTATACATTTTCTGAAAATCTGACCCTTATATGTCGCACAGTGTATAATATTGTTGAGAACTACCCCTACCCCTTATCTCACCTCACTAGCCATCCATTCTCCGGTCCGCCAATGCTTTCTTATGCTCATGTTTTATCTTCTCAGTGATAAATATCCTTCTTAGCTCGAGCCCGACGTCAGCATGGCCTGCTTGGCTTGATCCCTGATAATGAGCTGTACTCTGCAAGTCAAGTCCCAGGTGCCTAAGTATCGTAATTAAAGTTAAACTGATTAGAAAGAAAAGGTCCTATAATGAGCATGTCTTCGCTAGAGGAGGTAATAGGTGTTAGAGTGTCGACCACCTGAGGATAATGAGAACTTGCCTCCCCATAAACCATCGACCTACCGTCGCTTGTAGGTTTTTTCTTCTAATTATACTGATTAATGAATTCGCCCGTATGCTTCTTCAACGGGTGGATTGTAGCTTGAAGGAGTATGCCACAAAAGAGTGTTAAGCTGTCTCTACACCACTCCCGATACCCTATCCCGATACTGGCGACACTTGCGATCACCATTTTGTTCCCGATAGTACAGATTTCCCCGATACGAGCAAGCACGTCGGGACCTGTCGGGAAAGCCTCTACACTGGCGATCTTCGTCGGCCGACTGTCGGCGACGCACACAATATTTCAAACAAGTTAGAAGTGATCGGCGGCTGTCACCGACAGCTGCCGATAGCTACAAGCGTCGGGAGGCCGTCGGGAAAGCTTCTACACCACCCCCGACAGTTACGCTGTAAAAGTATCGGCAGGTATCGCCAACTGTCGGCGATGCACAATCGGGAGTGGTGTAGAAGCAGCTTTACTGTGGTAGTTCCTTCTGATGTAAAGGCAAAAAAAAGTATCGGCAATATAAGGGACAGATAGTCAGAAAATGTACAGTTCAACCTTCACCAAACCTCTCAAATATCAGAAATTCAAGACAAAAGTGAGGTCCAAAATACAGTCTAACATAACCAAACAGATTATTTAAATCTAAGCCGTACCATATCTACTGAAATTGACCTTGTATTTGTCACTTTTCAACCTAAATTAGAAGATTTAACTAAATGTGTAGAGCTGGCGATTGGACATTATCTGACGATCTGACCCATAAACCCCCTGTGGAACGAGAACCCGCGAATAGGGGATTTGCATAGCCGCCATTTTGAATCCTGATTCACATTGCATTATGGGACTAATGGTACAGTGTAAAATCTATAGAAAACATGCCATGTTCAGCATGGAATATTCATTGGTTTTCCGATGTCAATATCCAAGTGTCATACATGTTTCCTAACACAAGACTTCATCTTTCCCATCATTCATTTGGCTTTCATAGATAATTTACACAAGCAATAATATTGGTAAAAACATTCTTGCAATTTTAGATAAAAATGTTGCCAAATATTTGTATGTCAGATTTCATCAGAATCCATCCCAGCATGCACTGTGACAGACATGCGCAGTGGCACGTGCAACTCCCCTATACTGTAGTGCGTAGTGATCAATATTGGATTTGTCTCTATCCCTTTTGTGCAAGTGGAAGGCTATAATAACTCGAGTCGACCTTGTTCAGTCTATTCCCTCCACAACCCAAGAATCTGTACGGCTCGTTTATTATGCAGGGTATAGTTTATGAGCGGTCACTTATAATAAGACCTGTACGACCTCTTTCATTTGCATATCACAATGGGCATCTACAATTGGTTCACTTTCGTGCAGTGCGCTCACAGCCATTCCCGCCCTGTGTTACGCCAGTGGGTTTGCCACGTAGAACGGGTGTTATAACAAGTTGGCCGGCCCATGAGCTACATGAGAGGCACTCATACATACTGATGGCCATATCATTATATCTGCTCATATCTGTAGTGATTGACTCAAGGGGCAACAACTGGTTCCCGCTGCCGCGCGCGGAGGAGAATGGGTGCGTTGCATAGTTTCATGAATTGGCGGATAGAGGTGGATCATTCTCTGATTGGGGCTTCCCATTGACGTAATGAGCGCGGAGATACCCCACGAGACCCATGTGCCACTCGGCTACCGTATTGTCTCATGTTATCGCCGCCCATAGATACCGCCTGCTTCGCCAATAGGGGATTTGCATAGCTGCTATTTTGAATCTTGCTTCGCATTGAATTATGGGACTACTGGTGCAGTATAAAATCTGTAGAAAACATGCTATGTTCTATTGAAACATATATCAATGCTGCGATGGCAATACCCATGTGTTATGCATGTTTCCATGACACCGCATCTTTCCCATCATGCATTTGGTTTTCATAGATCATTTATACAAGCTTTGATATTGGCGAAAACATCCTTGCAATTTTCAATAGAAATGTTGCCAAATATTTGTATATCAGATTTCATCAGAATTTATCCCAGGATGCACTGTAACAGACATGCGTTGCCCATGCAACTCCCCTATATGTATAGCTGCTATTTTGAATCTTGATTTGCTTGGACTTATGGGACTAATGGATGCAGTATAAAATCTGTAGAAAACATGCCTTAATTGTTCTATTGGAACATTTATCAATGCGCTAATGTCAATATCCATATGTTATACATGTTTCCATTACACAAGTCCGCATCGTTCCCATCATGCATTTGGTTTTCATAGATCATTTATACAAGCTTTGATATTAGTGAAAACATCCATGCAATTTTCGATAGAAATGTTGCCAAATAATTGTATATTAGATTTCATCAGAATACATGTATCCCATGTTGCACTGTTAAAGACATGCTCAGTGGCACATGCAACTCCCCTATAGTTTCACTGTGTGTTCACTTTAAAAGAATGCCACGTCTATTGGATAATAACTGGAAGTTATGTAGTCTAGAATTTAAGCATTTATAACAATGGTGTTTTACAATTTGCATAAATTTGCATATATAGAGAGAGCGAAACCTGTGATAGGACAGAACCGTCTTATTGCAAGAATAAACGTACAATCAAGCATATATGGGTCAGATTTTCAGAAAATGTACAATTGGCAGTTCTACACATTTGGTACATTCTGCTAAATTTGGCTGAAAAATTAAGAATACTGGTTATATCTGAGTATATTTGGAATCACATTGATTTAAAGTATCTGTATTGTTATGTTAAAGTGCAATTTGAAGCTCATTTATGTCTTAAATGAGGGTTATTTGAGAGGATTGGTGAAGGTGAATTGTACATTTTCTGAAAATCTGACCCATATAGGCCTCTAGAGGTGTCGTCACATATATATGTGATGTGTTTTAGGGATAGAACAAGTCGTCACAGGTCGCAAAATTGATCTCTCAGGTTTTTTTATTTACAGGATTTCCTTGTAGGAATGTTTTCATTTTTTGTGGTGCTTAACGATGTTTGTAGCATAAATACATTTACCAAATTACAAGACAGTGTATTAAATATATCTATGCATTTCAAAGGTCATCTTATAGGCTATATTTAGCTACTTTGCTAGTAAATGTCCACCCAGAAATATTGCAAACCTTTTTTTAAAAATAAAAATATCAAACTTAAAATATAGAACTAATCACTGTTTACCATCATTGGAATCCGCATGATCTCATCTTTTCAAACATGATGATACCTTAAAATACAATCTTTGCGACTTGTGACTCATTTCCCTGTGACACATTACATGGTAATCGTCGTGTTTTGTTTTTTTAGAGAGAGACCCGTTAATCTCATGTAAACAAGTTAAAAAATAAGTAGTTTACATAACTTTAACTTTACAATTTCATGTCATGCTGGTTTATGCAGCAATTTAAGTCGGTGAGTATGTTTGGGGTATACGGTAATGCGGTTACCCCTCGGGGCGGCTGGTCTCTCTCGGCGCCCATTAGCCCATGCAGAGTCGGTGCATCATAATAATGGCCTTGTTGTATTGCTCCTCATTGAGCAGCTCCTTCCGCCGGCCTCCTCCTCCACCTCGCCCCGCCAATAATTAGATGTAAGCCGTGACACCTCAGGAGTAACTTGGCGCAATTGCCATTATCAACAAGTCATCCGGAGGCACGCCATATATATAATTCAACTTCGCCAATCTTCTCAAATAAGCCAAATTTCAGACGAAAATAAAAGTTCAAAATACAGTTTAACCCAACCAAACAGATTCCTAGAATCAATGCAATGCCGAATATCCTGGAATTTACCTAGTATTGACCAAATTGCAGCCTATTTTTTCAGAATTGACTAAATGTGTACAGCTGCCAATTGTACATTTTCAGAAAATCTGACCCATATAATCCAAAAGTCCCAACATCGTGTCTGGGTCTGTATACAAAGAGGTTTATCTCTGGTGTTAACCTTTCGTCCTCGTGCAATAAAAATATATATATGGGTCCATATTTAGTAGATTTTATTAAATTAGACTGAGAAATGTTCAATACTGGGTATATCTGAGTATATTTGATATTGCCTTGATTCAAACAATCTGTTTGGTTATATTGGACTGAATTTCGAACCTTATTTTTGCCTTGAATTTGGTTCATTTGAGAGGATTGGTGAAGGGGAATTGTACATTTTCTGACGATTGCACCCCATATATCTATAATAAAGAGAATTATGTATTATATTTTTCTGAACAAATGTATGCGTCTATAGGTGATACTAGACAAGAAAGGTATATAGATATAATATGACACTTTAAACTCAGCTGTAACCCTTTGTTTACTTTAATTATACATTTAGACACAGGGTTATTAATGACTTTTAACCCTTTTCTGTCGATCCATACCCTTTTCTCTATACAAATCCCATTTGAATCATTTAAGATATGATCGATCTCAAATGTTTTGTTGCTGATGAATGAAAGAGGTCACGATCAAGATCACGATCTTCTTTATTGGAGACAAAACTCCCTTGACAAGATCTTCAAATGATAGGACCCCTTTGTCGCCCCCGCTCGTCAAAAGCGACCGTTCGCACCACCCACGAAATGAAGTGGAGATGAATTATGATAAATAAGGTGGCAAAAGCCAATAATTTCTTATCCTACATCGGGAGCCATCTCCCAAATGGCCGGGAAGCGGATCACTGCATTGGGAACACTTTCTTTTCCCTCGGAAATTCGCTGCTCCTCACTTCTCCAGGATGGAAATAATCGTATTTTTGTTCCGAGAAGTTAACATCATTTCGTCTCAGTCACCAGACTTGGGAACAGCCAGTCTCCGATTATAATAACAACAGCAACGACAAGACACGACAAGGCGGCGACAACATTTTTCCTCCTGTAGGGACAGATTTTCAGAAAATGTACAATCGGCAGCTCTACCCATTTGGTAACGTTTGTTAAATTAGACAGGAAAAATGATAAATAATGGGTATATCAGAGTATCTCTGGCATTGTGTTGATTGAAAGTATCTCTGGCATTGTGTTAACCTGCATTTTGAACGTCCTTTTTCACTTAAATTTGGGTTATTTGAAAGGATTTGTGAAGGTCAATTGTACATTTTCTGACAATCTGATCCTGTAGTTAATTCCATCGAAGTGTTCTTGGTATTTCCCAGAAATATTTGACCTAAGTTTTCTAATCCGTATTTCCCAGAAATATTTGACCTAAGTGTTCTTCTAGGTATTTCCCAGAAATATTTGACCTAAGTGTTCTTCTCAAACAAACTTTCCGCCTTGCTCATTGATGGATGTTTCTGTCTTGAGGCGTGATGCAATTGGTTGAGATTTTCTTGAATACACCTCGTTCACTCAATATTTCACTAGAGGCCCGGGCCATAACGGTTGTGCGTGAAGAAATAAGTTGTCCATTGTGGGGTATATGGGGACCATTATGCTGGAACCAGTGGTTAGGCCGTGCTTCTATTGCTGGGTGGTGGAAGGCAGTATATATGGTCAGATTTTCAGAAAATGTACAATTGGCAGCTGTACACATTTAGCAAATTCTGCTAGATTAGGCTGCAATTTGGTCAATACTAGCCAAATTTGAGTATATTTGGCATTGCATTGATTCTAGCAATCTGTTTGTTTAGGTTGAACGGTATTTTGGACTCTATTTTCGTCTGAAATTCGGGTTATTTGAGAAGATTGGTGAAGCTGAATTGTACATTTTCTGGTGACTTCACCCATATTGTCCCTCACCGCGTGTTTTCCTGCATGGTAAGGGGCCCAATGGGTATTGCAATGTGACTCTGGGTTATGAAACATTTAGGTGGCGGAGGTGGAGTGTCCAACAATGTCTGATCGTCGACATATTGCCTCAAGATGTGCGTATGGGTCAGGTTTTCAGAAAATGTACAATTGGCAGCTCCACACATTTAGTAAGTTCTCCTAAATTAGGCTGAAAAATGAAGAATACCGGGTATATCTGACTATTATTTGATATCGCATTGATTTAAAGTATCAGTTCTGCTATGTTAAACTGCATTTTCAAGCTCATTTTTGTCTTAAATATGGGTTATTTGAGAGGATTGGTGAAGGCGAATTGTACATTTTCTGAAAATCTGACCCGTATACAGCCTCGGTGACAAAATCGCTTGTAAAAAGCACTTCTTGCAAGATGTAGAACTTACTTCTTCATATTTTATTTTCATTGCACGAGCAGTCTATCAATATTCGGTAATATACGGTACATGGACAGTTGATCTTTATTGGGGGTTTGCATGCTCTACTGGGCAGGACATTTCCAGTGCTTATTTATGAATAACGCGAACATTGGGGAGGATTTGAGAGAAAATAACAATTTGTTATCATACAAACATTGCTCTGAAAACAACGTATCTAGAGTGAGTTGCGCATAGTGCGTATTTCACTAGTGATTTACCTGGGGTTGTCATGGCAACCAATCTGGGGTTGTTTTTTTTACTAAGATTACCGGTAAAATTCAAATTTATGACTCGATTGTTTTCTATTTTCATGATCGAAAGCATATATAATAAATCTCTTAACTATCTCGTTGGTTTAAGTCGCTTAGAATATTGCACTTGTTGTTACGCAACTCGTGAAATATTCACGCTCCTTCAACCAACTCGTTAGTTAACCTGTATTTATATTAATTCATAACTCATGCAAATGATAGTTTACCATCAAATGCACGACATGCCTCATGACCAAACAATACTAGGCCTATAGCAAGAACAGCATAGTATCGCGTATGAGGGGGGCTATATTCTCCGAGAATGGGCGAAAACAACGAGGCCGTAGGCCGAGTTGTTTTTCGGCCATACAAGGAGAATATAGGCCACCGAAGACCCGATACTGTGCTATTCTTGCTTTTATTCCATGATTCTTAACTTAAAACAACTTTATTTGCATTAATTTCATCAAACTGTGTTGTCCCCCAAGTCTCGAACAGTCGTGACATCACTGTACAATACAGGGAATTTATATTGTCCACCTTGTGAGCGGCAAGTATATCGATTATATTGTACGCTCACGGCCAAATCATGGAATAAAAGTGTCATACTATCCAGAAAGAATATATGTAACCCAGAAGGAAGGTTATTACTTACTGTTACATATAAAAGATAACAACTCATATTTATATATAGTCATTTGTCACAATACCATCTTGTTTTGGGCGGGCATTATTGTAATTAGGAGTTCCTTAATTCCCCTTTATTGTTTGCATGTATACATAACCATATAGCCTCCTCCTTGGGCGATAATAAAACCCTGTCTCATCAACAAAATGAGGGCCTATGTCCATGCGTGATGTATGCACCCTAATGCATATTAATCCATGTGACCCTGAGCCTGATGGAAGACGGATCTTGGAAAGATTGTCTGGGCTAAACTCTGATGAATAAGGGTTACATGGGAAGGCTTCTTGTATAAATCGGGGAACATTTCTCTTGGCCCACTTCCCTGAGACAAGGCTGGATTAGCCCTAAATCCCTGACACATATACGCATATCAGAGAGAGAGAAGATGTGAAGGGGGGAGGGAGGGTGTCATAGTGTGGGTGGTGTATATGGGTCAGATTTTCAGAAAATGTACAATTGGCCTTCACCAATTCTCTCATATAACCCAAATTTCAGACGAAAATAAAGTTCAAAATACAGTTCAACACAACCAAACGGATTGCTAGAATCAATGCAATGCTGAATATACTAGAATTAACCTAGTATTGACCAAATTGCAGCCTAATTTCGCAGAATTTACTAAATGTGTTGAGCTGCCAATTGTAGATATTCTGAAAATCTGACCCATATAGGGGGTATTAGATTGGTCCGTGTTTTGGGCTAGAGGGGGCTGTAGGCCAAAACATGAAGCAATCTAATATCTTTAGTCGAGTTTGGCTTAGATTTAACGACTTTTCTAAAAAATAAATAGGCAGTAACTCAAGGGCCTAGTCCACTAAGCCGATTCTCATGGGATTTTGCGGTGCAGAGGACCTTTTTGCACTAGATTCTGTGAGAATCGCATGAGAATCGGCTTAGTGGACTAGGCCCTTAACTCTTTTAATACTCACTTAATGCCACATACAAGGCGACACACCTCACCTTAAGTTCCTGCTTGTTCTATACACACACCGTAAGGGGGCAGCAACAATGGTTGCCAACCAGGCCTTATAGACCCTGCCCTCACACAGCCGATTTGCCCCCCGATTTGGTCTCTCGATTTGGTCTTCCGATGAAGCCTATGATTTCATTTCAAATCATGGTTCTATGTTTTTTAAATAACATTCGTAAAAAGTTGGTATACATGAAAAATGTGCGACTTGTGATTCATATTTCTGGATATGGGATGGAGCCCCCCGCCCCCCAATTATAACCCGTGCGCTATCTATCTTCAAGTGTGGTTTTGTATGCAAGAGTGGACATGACAATCCCCATGTTCTAATCATGTACAGGGTTGCATAGTGCAGTACCTGCGGCGAGGTGCCTGTAATAATAACTGTTTTATGTTCTCCCATTATCGCAGCATACATGTGAGAAGACGTTAATGGTTTTGGCCGGAGGCACATTTTTAATATCCATTACTTGTTACATGCATTCAGTCTCGACACCAGTAATTTAAGCCAAGAAAAAAGGCATTTGTTTCCTTGGACCGCATCAAGCTTATACAATAGTCGATTAGTATACATCATCCGAGAGTAATTCTGGCTTTAACTTTTAAATATGGAATTGGGAATGCAAAGTTTTTTTACGTTGAATATAAGATTTGAATTGTAGAATTATAGATTTAATTAGTCTTGATATATAGATGTTTATCATACGTGCATCCCTCTTTAGAGGTGCAAAAAGTGGGGTGCTATATATTCTATAACTACTTCATCACCAAGTCGGCTACTTTTTTCAGATTTACACATGATACATTTGTGATTACACATCAAGTTTTATGCCCATATAATAAATATAGAATGGAACTCGCCTGAAATAATCGAAAATTTATTGGACTTGATTCATCCACATAAGCACTCTGCCTACGGCATCGTGCTTATACATGCAGACGAATCTCGTATAATACATTTTCGGTTATCGCCGGCTCGTTCTATTCTCTCTCTATATATATTAGAATAGGGTGCATGTATGTCTCAAATCTGCGACCAAATAAAATCGTCTCTAAACACCAAAGTTCCCTTCAGTTAATGTAGTCAACATCTCATGAAAATACCTTGAAATTGTTTTATAATTCTTAATAATATATGCCTATAATATCATTACATAAAAGAGTACCTCAATGTTGGCAGGATCTTTTCCTCTACCTAGTACAGACTTTGTGATCAATCTTTTCAGTGATCAATCTCAGGTTAAGGCAACAGATACCAATTCGCTTATCTATAGTCTATTATTTATCTTTATATATATGGCTGTTATGCATTTAATTTTGACAGATTTAATGTCTATACACTACTACAGTGATACATGGAGTGTTAAACATTCATCACATAAAATATAACCTCCTAGCTAACTGATGTTATCACTGTCTCAGGGCATACACATCTTGACTGAATGTCTATGAGAACTATCTGTGATGTGTTCCAGGAAAATGAGTCACAAGCCGCAAATATGATATTTTTTCAAAGTGATTTATTCACAAGATCTCTTTAGTGGAATGTTTTCATTCCTGGAGTATGTAGTGCTTGAAGGCGTATAAATACATGTATCAAGTTTCACAACAGTGTTTGGAATATATCCTTGCATTTCTAAGGTCATCTTATAAGCTTTCTGTCTCTTTTCTCTCTCTCTCTCTCTCTCTCTCTCTCTCTCTCCCTTCTTCTCTATCTCTATTGCCTGGATATGATCATAAACTGCCTCCCTCTCAGCTCCCCCGCCCTTGATATATATAACCATATCAAATTTGTTGATAAGGGCGTTAAGCAACCAATCTCACTCACTCACCTATAAGGTATATTTTGCTACTTTAAAATGTCTACCCAGAAATTTTGCAAACTTTTTTTTAAAAAAAGATAGAAATATCAAACTTAAAATATAGAAATCGTATTACATATCCTACTGTTTACTATCATTAGAATCAGCTTGATCTCAATTTCTCAAATATAATGATATCTCAAAATCCATTTTTTGCTACTTGTAACTCATTTCCCTGGAACACATCACATTTCAAGCGTCTCCATATCACCTCCGAGTGATTGCTTATCAGGCATCACAGCTTGCTCTAACATGACTGCATAAACTGATATGGATGTAATAATTTCATTCTGGATACGAGAAAACAACAGCTATTTGATGAGTTCGCGTCGAATGTATCAACCATTTGATCTGAGACTTCGTTTTATCTCTAAATTACCTTCCTTGATGCTGCTGCTTGGCGACCCGTTTGATATAAAATATTGACTAACGGCCCTGTTCCCATAGAAAACTCGGCCAAGTCATTGGAATGGTATCGATTATCAACGATCTAAATTGGGGTCCAAATTGAGATGACTTATCCTCGAATATTACGGTTGAATACTGAAGCACAGATGAATTTATTAAAGTGAAATGTGTTGAGAAATCGTCCCTGAGTTTTACCATGTTTATGACCTAAAGGGTCTAGTCCACCAAGCCGATTCTCATGCGATTTGCCGCCGCAGAGGACTCTCTTACACTAGAATCTGTGAGAATCGCATGAGAATTGGCTTAGTGGACTAGGCCCTTAAGATACATCTTTTGTAGATGAGTTGATTACTTGATGGAATAATGACTTCTCTGTCTCATTTGCAGTTACTTCTGAAGTCCTGGTACAAGAAGAAAATGACAGCGATCTGAGGTGAGTGTGTAGATCATATATATGTGCTGTGTTCCAGAAAAAAGAGTCACGAGTTGCAAAAATGATATTTTTTTAAAGTGATGTATTCACAAGATCTCTTTATTGGAATGTTCTGATATCTTTGGAGTATAGCACTCTTAGCCATATGAATCCATGTACTAAATTTCAGGATATTGCATTAAATATATCCTTGCGTTTTGAAGGTCATCCTATGGAGTATATTTAGTTACTTTATATTGGTAATTGCCCACCGAGAAATAGTTCAATTTCTTTTAAAATTAAATATATCAAACATAAAACATAGAAACACTTCTGAGATGCCTTTAATGTTTACCACCATTCGAATCGGCTTGATCGCACCTTTTCAAATACGATATCTCACAATCCATTTTTTTGCGACTTGTGACTCGTTTTCCTAAGACTCATCACAAATGTAATTATGTGTAATTATGTCTCATTTGCTGCCTATAAGATGACATTTTGATAAGGAACTGATCAAAGTCAGGAGTGTTCCTCTAGGCGCTGTCCATAATGGCTATAGAAAGGGGTCAGATTTTCAGAAAATGTACAATTCACCTTCACCAATCCTCTCAAATAACTCACATTTTGGACAAAAATGAGCTTCAAAAATTAATGTAGTTTAACATAACAGAACAGATACTTTAAATCAATGCGGTACCAAATATACTCAGATATACCCGATATTCATAATTTTTCAGCCAAATTTTCGCAGAATTCCCAAAATGTGTGGAGCTGCCAATTGTACATTTTCTGAAAATCTGACCCAATTTTTTAGGTCCTCGACTGAGAGTGATACTAGAGATTCCCCCAAGTTCCTTAGCTTGGTTCCTTTGATGCTTTAATTGAATATATAACTTACATTTTATATTATTGCATGTGGCTGTGAAAAGGAGGGTAACTGTGTTTGATATGTCTGTGAAGTGTTTATTAACCTTTGCTTGACATATCATGAGATGTGCAATACTTTCCTGGCATTCCTAATGCACTGTCAGGCTGGTAGCAGTGAACCTTTTCTTATTGAATTGAATTGAACAATTCTTTATTTGTGAAAGGTTATACTATAAATATTTAAATACAAAAATACAACTGTGGGATAGACAAATGGGTAACCTGGGTTCTGGATAAAATCCAGGTCTTCCAGCCGTTACCTTTATAGAAAAGAGGATTACTATACTAAGAGAGTGACTATCTAATAAGTACACAATATGATATAGAATATGATACGACATAAAACAATAGGGGATTTGCATAGCCTCCATTTTGAATCTTGAATCGCATGGAATTATGGGACTAATGGTACAGTGTAAAATCTATAGAAAACATGCCATGTTTAGCATGGAATATTTATCAATGTTCTAAAGTCAATATCCATGTTTTATATATGTTTCCATGACACATGTCCCCATCTTTCCCATCATGCATTTGGCTTACATAGATAATTTATACAAGCTCTGATATTGGTGAAAACATTTTAGCCATTTTCGATAAAAATGTTGCCAAATATGTGTATGCCTGATTTCAACAGAATCCATCCCAGCATGCATTGCAGTAGACATGCGCAGTGAGACATGCAACACCCCTATTTATAAAACTCATTAATATCATCATACATGATAACAAAAGATAAGATTACTAGTTTAGACTGGGTTGTGGAATTGGATAAGATTAAGAATGCTTCCACGGTAGTTCAACTCTTAAGCTTGCAATCAAAATTCAGAATCTGATGAAAAGTTATAAAAACTGGTTGACATAATTCACACAATTTAACTAAATTGATGGTTATTATATCTAATATGATAGGATAAATAATGAAACCTTGCATTGCTAAAGTAAGTAGTATCAATAATCAAGGCAAGGACAACCACTGACTGTATGGATCAGATTTTCAGAAAATGTACAATCCACCTTCACCAATCCTCTCAAATAACCCACATTTAAGACGAAAATAAAGTTCAAAATACAGTTCAACCTAGCCAAACAGATTGCTAGAATCAATGCAATACTGAATATACTCGAATTTACCAAGTATTGGCCAAATAGCAGCCTAATTTTGCAGAATTTACTAAATGTGTACTGCTGCCGATTGTACATTTTCTGAAAATCTGACCCGTATATATTAGGTGCAAAGTCTTGGTAGGAGAATGATTATGATTTTAGCACATCTAAAGCTAAGCTGGCATTTACAATAGCATTATTGAACCTTTTAAAGCCGGCCTAATTATGTCAAAAGCAATGTTCTTTAATTAACACAAAAGCACTATTTGAAATTATATTTTAACAAAATAGTGGGAAAAGGAGGGGGGCTATTTTAACAAAATAGTGGGAAAAGGAGGGGGCTATTTTAACAAAATAGTGGGAAAAAGAGGGGGGCTATTTTAACAAAATAGTGGGAAAAGGAGGGGACTATTTTAACAAAATAGTGGGTAAAAGAGGTTGCTATTTTAACAAAATAGTGGGAAAAGGAGGGGGGCTATTTTAACAAAATAGTGGGGAAGGGGGGCTATTTTAACAAAATAGTGGTAAAAGGAGGGGGGGGCTATTGTAACAAAATAGTGGTAAAAGGAGGGGGCTATTTTAACAAAATAGTGGTAAAAGGAGGGGGGCTATTTTACCAAAATAGTGGGAAAGGGGGGGCTATTTTAACAAAATAGTGGGGAAAGGGGGGGGCTATTTTAACAAAATAGTGGTAAAAGGAGGGGGCTATTTTAACAAAATAGTGGGAAAAGGAGGGGGGCTATTTTAACAAAATAGTGGGAAAAGGAGGGGGGGCTATTTTAACAAAATAGTGGGAAAAGGAGGGGGGCTATTTCAACAAAATAGTGGGAAAAGGAGGGGGGGGCTATTTTAACAAAATAGTGGGAAAAGGAGGGGGCCTATTTTAACAAAATAGTGGTAAAAGGAGGGGGCTATTTTAACAAAATAGTGGGAAACTGAAGACGATTCAACTGTAAGAACCGAAACGTAGGAATCAAAACATCAGACTGACTATGTCAATAAAAACCAACCTTATGAAAACTGCTTTTGTCTAGTTTTGGTGTTTAACCGACTCAAATTTATTTGAAATTATATTTTAACAAAATAGTGGGGAAAAGAGGGGGCTATTTTAACAAAATAGTGTGAAAAGGAGGGGGGCCTCTATGCGCCCCTTAACATCCCCCCGATCTAAACCTCTACCCCGTAGAAACAGTCATGGAGATGTTCTAGCCCTGTATTGTAGAGATTTGTTTGCATCGGTGACTGGAGCTGGTTTGTAAATGATGGTCATAAGATATGAAACCTCGGGTGAGGCAAGCGTTATTTCCATGATGAGGCCTTGGCATCAATTTGTCCCTGCTGCATGCAAATTGTCCAATAGATGGATCAGCCACTCTCTGTTACGCTCTGTATCCATTCTCAGCCTTGCCCTGCCCGCTCTCTCGTCCTGTATGTATACATTCTCCTCCCTGTAACTTGTTCGGCAGTAACCCTTTAAATATGATGTGTCACAAGTGGCAAAAATGATATTTTTCAAAGTGATTTATTCACAAGATCTCTTTAGTGGAATGTTTTCATTCTTGGAGTATGTAGTACTTGAAGGCGTATAAATACATGTACCAAATTTCACAACAGTGTATGGAATACATCCTTGCCTTTTTAAGGTCATCTTATAAGGTATATTTTAGCTACTTTACTAGTAAATGTTCGCCCCAAAATATTGCAAACAGCTTTTTTCAAGTATAAAATATCAAACTTAAAATATGGAAATACGTTTTCTATGTCCTAATCTTTACCATCATTAGAATCGGCTTGATCTCATCTTTTCAAATATAATGCTATTATATTTTTTGCGACTTGTGACTCATTTTCCTTAAACATATCACAAAATGTCTTCTCCCCCTTCGTCTTGTCAGTTATCTTTAAGAATATTAATAATCTAAAATGATACGACGCACGATGGGAAAGATGAAGTCTTGTTTTATGAAATCATGTCAAACACACGGCTACTTACATGAGATTACTGTTAGATATTCCATGCTTAATATGGCATATTTTCTATAGCTTTTCCACTGATTACACACAACTCCCATAATTCCATGCGAATCAAGATTCAAGATGGCGGCTACGCAAATCCCCTATTGCCCATGTTCAAAGTTAGTATATTCCTGCCCCTGATACATATTCACTGGTTATTCCCCCTCCCATCTCTTGTTGGTCCGTTGTATGACCATAAAATGCCCTTCTGTCTCTTTTCTCTGTCTCTCTCTCCCTTTTTCTCTAGTTCTATTTCCTTGGTATGATCATAAACTGCCTCCCTCTCAGCTCTCCCGCCCTTGATATAACCATATTAAATGTGTTGATAAGGGTGTAAAGCAACCAATCTCACTCACTCACTCACTCCCTCTCAGCTCTCCCGCCCTTGATATAACCATATTAAATGTGTTGATAAGGGCGTAAAGCAACCAATCTCACTCACTCACTCCCTCTCAGCTCTCCCGCCCTTGATATAACCATATTAAATGTGTTGATAAGTGCATAAAGCAACCAATCTCACTCACTCACTCCCTCTCAGCTCTCCCGCCCTTGATATAACCATATTAAATGTGTTGATAAGGGCATAAAGCAACCAATCTCACTCACTCACTCACTCACTCTCAGCTCTCCCGCCCTTGATATAACCATATTAAATGTGTTGATAAGGGCATAAAGCAACCAATCTCACTCACTCACTCACTCTCAGCTCTCCCGCCCTTGATATAACCATACTAAATGTGTTGATAAGGGCATAAAGCAACCAATCTCACTCACTCACTCACTCTCAGCTCTCCCGCCCTTGATATAACCATATTAAATGTGTTGATAAATGCGTAAAGCAACCAATCTCACTCCCTCACTCCCTCTCAGCTCTCCCGCCCTTGATATAACCATACTAAATGTGTTGATAAGGGCATAAAGCAACCAATCTCACTCACTCACTCACTCTCAGCTCTCCCGCCCTTGATATAACCATATTAAATGTGTTGATAAATGCGTAAAGCAACCAATCTCACTCCCTCACTCCCTCTCAGCTCTCCCGCCCTTGATATAACCATATTAAATGTGTTGATAAGGGCGTAAAGCAACCAATCTCACTCACTCCCTCTCAGCTCTCCCGCCCTTGATATAACCATATTACATGTGTTGATAAATGCGTAAAGCAACCAATCTCACTCACTCCCTCTCCGCTCTCCCGCCCTTGATATAACCATATTAAATGTGTTGATAAGGGCGTAAAGCAACCAATCTCACTCACTCCCTCTCCGCTCTCCCGCCCTTGATATAACCATATTAAATGTGTTGATAAGGGCGTAAAGCAACCAATCTCACTCACTCACTCCCTCTCAGCTCTCCCACCCTTGATATAACCATATTAAATGTGTTGATAAGTGCGTAAAGCAACCAATCTCACTCACTCACTCACTCTCAGCTCTCCCGCCCTTGATATAACCATATTAAATGTGTTGATAAGGGCGTAAAGCAACCAATCTCACTCACTCCCTCTCAGCTCTCCCGCCCTTGATATAACCATATTAAATGTGTTGATAAGGGCGTAAAGCAACCAATCTCACTCACCCATCTCTTGTTTGGAGCCTTTAGTCCCTATCTCCTTTGTGTCCTGACATCCCCATCGTCTTCTGTATTGCTACAATTATATGGGTCAGATTTTCAGAAAATGTACAATTTGCCTTCACCAATCCTCTCAAATAACCCACATTTAAGACAAAAATGAGCTTCAAAATGCTATTCAACATAACAGAACTGATACTTTGAATCAATGTGATACCAAATATACTCAAATATACCCGGTATTTATCATTTTTCAGCCTAATTTAGCAGAATTTCCAAAATGTGTAGAGCTGGCAATTGTACATTTTCTGAAAGTCTGACCCATATACCCATTCCTCTCTCCCCTTCCTTTAATATCCCTAGCCCCGTTCCTATCAAATGCGTTTGCCCTGTTCGGACTATGGTTAAATTCAGTGCACTGGTTATGTCCATGGTACATCCGCGGAGCATGGAAAACCCTATCATTCTCAGCCAAAATATCATTCATTACAACATAGATACGCTCCGCTTCGTGCCCTGAATGAAAATAAAAACTCTTTTCTCCCAATGTATACCATCTATGTGCACAAGTAAACTCGCTAGAATTTCGTATTTTTAATTCTTTCATTGTTGGGAGTATTGAAATATTCTGATGTTGACTGAAATAGAAAGGTCTATTATCTCATTTTATTTATACGTGGTATTTTGAAAATAATCAAAAAATACTATTATAGGGACACCCTTATAACTGTGACTGTTCGATCTCTACTGTCCATATAACAGGGAGGTTTTCTTATAGGAGATGGGTCCGCAATAGCAGGATTTATTGTATTTTTAATATAAAAAAATTAACCAAGAACACATTTTAACCCTTAAATATACATTTAAAAGATTCACCTTACAAAATCGAAATCAACCCAACATACATCTTTAACCCTTGAATAACATTTAAAGTGTTCAGCTTAGAAAATGGAAATTAACCAAGAATCCATCTTTAACCCTTAAATACATTACAAAGATTCATCTTACGCAACTAATCCCCTGTTGGACTTACATTACATGTATGTGCAGTAAGAGAAGCGGGAGGTTACAGTCTGACCTCTTGCTAAGGCCAACAAAAATAGGTGTGTTTCCTATTATCTGACTGAAAAAAAAACTAGGTAAGGGGATTGATAACTTTTTTTTTCTTTTAGGAAACCACCTTCCAGGAACTTAAAAAAATGTCAATTTTAGAATGATAGTTGTTTTAAACAACGGAAATGTGTTAAATGACAGTTCCTGGTTAGGAAAACCTGTTTTCCTGCTTTTCTTAGCTATTTTAGAAAATAATAATAATAATAATCCCCAAAAAAATCAGGCATGGTCAAAAAATCTTTTAGGTGGGGGAAGGTTTTTCTAGATAAGAGAAGGATAAATCGGAAAAAACCTATTTTTTTGTTTGGCCTAATAATGGATGAGCGCTAAACAAAGGTCTTCCCCGGCCCGCCCCCGCCGCCTGCCCCGCCTCACATGGGACGATTTATCCGCTTCCTGACACTGACCAGTCCAGGCTTCCTGTCGGTATTTCACTTGTTAGCCGGGACAATTTGCCTAATCAGACAGCCCTGCTTCGTGCAGTGGGAGCGGTGGCGCGGCCAATACATGCAGTAGAACATGGTCGCGCGCGGCTCTCAATAGGGGATTTGCATGTGCCACTGCGCATGTCTGTTATAGTGCATCATGGGATGTATGCTGTGGAAATCTTAACACAAATTGTTGGCAACTTTTTTTTTCTCGGAAATTGCAAAAATGTTTTCACCAATACCAGAGGTTGTGTAAATGATGTATAAAAATCAAATGCATGATGGGAAAGATGGGGACTTGTGTTATGGAGACATGTATTACACATGGATGTTGACATTAGAGCACCGCTAAATATTACATGCTGAACATGGCATTTTCTATAGATTATAGACTACCATTAGTCCCAGAATTCCATGCGAATCAAGATTCAAAGTGGCGGCTATGCAAATCCCCCTAGTGCCTTTGGCCTTGGAAAAACAATCCATGTTGATACATATAGGTCGTAGGTGTGAATTTGATGCCGAGTAGATTAGCTTCGTCGAGGCAGTTATTTTTCACCTTTTGAATAATTATAATAACTGATAAGGTATTCTATTTACATGTTTGTTTTCAATACTGAAAAACAATTCCATATGGAACCACAGTGACACTCTTGAGTGATTATTCCCTTTTTTTGAATATGAATTTGTGTGCCTCTCACCATACTATATATCTTATTTCTTGTCAATTGTTATAATTTCTTTTTAAATAACTAGATGCAGGGCCACACATGTGATTATCCCTAGTATAGCATGAATTACTACTCGACATCATATGTAATAGTTGGTGAATCTATCTGGGGAGACTGGGCACTTTTAAAATCCTGCAGTAGCGGGAAGGATCTCCCCAGTATAAATAATATCAATACAAAAATCAGTTTCAGTGGAGCGCCAACAACTCATTTTACTAAATGTTCATACCAATAATTAGAGTATCCAGTTTCACAATGACTTTTTCATCATCATCTTTTTCATCATTTTCATCTGGGAAGCCTGTTTGGGCGGCTATATATAAACGACTTAGAATCACTGTTTAAAATGTCCAATTACGCCAATATCTATTATTATGAAAAGTATAAAAGGAAAACCAAACAGGAACTAAATACAGGTTAACTAACGAGTTGAGTGTGAATATTGCACGAGTTGCGTAAATCGGGTCATAAATTTGAATTTTGCCGATAATCTTAGTAAAAAAGAATAGATTGGTTGCCCTGACAACCCCACGTAAATCACTAGTGTAATACGCACTATGCGTAAATCATTCTAGATACGTTGTTTTCAGAGCAATGCGTGTATAATAAAAGAACATAAATCACTACCATAAAATGTTAAACCACGAGAGTTCTTAACAATTACATTATAACCTTCAAATCAAGTTTCAAACTGATTAAACATTTTCATCTATGAAACTAATATAGGGATGGAACAGGTAAAAGATGTATTTTGGTCTCTTACAAGAGAAACAAGAAACGTTTCTCACTTGTTCTACCCCTACATCTAAGTGTTATTCCCATGGCATGCCACTCTGTTAGGGGGGTATCCACTGGCTGCGGTAGGCTCTGCGGTAAGCCTTGCGATGCTGTTGCGATAGTTCTGTAGGTGGATATATAGGAGTGGTGAGGTGGCCAGTGAACCATGTAGGGAGGACCTCGTCACTCCTCTCCACTTACAGAACCATTGCAACACCATCGCAAGGCTTACCGCAGAGCTTACCGCAACCAGTGGAGACCACCTTTAAATCTTTGCTTTTGTGTTCACGAGGCGAGTTTTGCAGATGTGGTCTAACTGGGGGAGATATGTTTCCATCTGGGACATACAGTTACCACCAGATACAATACCTGATACTAGTATCCCTAAAATAAAACTTATCTTATTTCTAGCTTTTCCATATTGTTTAATGCCAATACTACTAGGAAGTTATAATCCTCCCTACCTAAACCTTTTCCCTATTTTTGAATGTCAATATTATGCAGAAACATTACAGAATTCATCCGTCCATACATCCATTGGTAAAATCACATTGATACATTAAAGGGTGGTCTCCACTGGCTGCGGTAAGCTCTGCGGTAAGCCTTGCAATGGTTTGTGCTGGTTCTGTAGGTGGAGAGGAGTGACGAAGTCCAGTGAACCATGTAGGCAGGACCTCGCCACTTCTCACCATCACAGCACCATCGCAAGGCTTACCGCAGAGCTTACCACAGAGCTTACCGCAGCCAGTGGAGACCACCCTTTAACTTAACCTCTCGTTAGTGCTCAGGGGACGAGGACCCGAGGAGCTGCTTTTGTAAAACTAAACATTGTAAGCTCGTATCCTGAATAAAAACGATTTCTAAAAGAGAATTCTTCATATATATAATTTCCCAACATGAATCTCTTCAGTGAACCTCAGGAGTAACACTACTTCCCAGCTTACAGGAATTCCAATAACAGAAAACGTTTTTTTTTATTGAACCCAACTATGGATGACGCTAACAGGGAGAGATAAATGATGCATAAAGGGTGGTCTCTACTGGCTGCGGCAAGCTCTGCGGTAAGCCTTGCGATGGTTTGTGCTGGTTCTGTAGGTGGAGAGGAATGACGAGGTCCTTGCCTACATGGTTCACTGGCCATGTAAGCAGGACCTCGCAACTTCCCACCATTACAGCACCATCACAGGGCTTACCGCAGAGCTTACCACAACCAGTGGAGACCACCCTTTTTAAGTTAGCAGAATGCATGGCTTCTATCACATCTGTGATTTATAGTAAAACACTAGCTTGAAACAATTGCAAGTCATACAGGTCAATTATGGTTAATAACTGGGATCTCACATTATAATACTCATTTCTGGGCAATGATATTGTCAGAATCAATCAAGTAATTTCCTTCCCGCTCTACCCAGGGCCTGGGTGCCTCCATATTGCCACATGTATGACACTAAAATGGGCAGGTTAACTACCGGTCAGCTCTGGACAGTGTGTGGTCAGGGTCTAATGAGTGTAACAGTGTACAGTCAGTGCCCACTGCATGGTATGTATGGAAAGTCATTTATAAACATATAACTGATCCTCCCGATTATACTAACATAAGGGTCTACCTTATAGACTTTCTCCTCCCCTGAGCATACTTTGGAACCGTGTTCATTGCTCCATGTAAGTGGTTAAAATGAATTGTCCTCTCAATTCCCATCATTTTGAGGTATCACATGACTATATATATATGTGGGTTTTATGATTTTTCTCAAAAATGAATGGCAGCCATTGTTTTTTTAATTTTTGTTTTTGTTTCGATTTTTGATAAGGAATGAGTCAGATTTTAGCTTGGCAACAGTGATTTTCGTGTTCAGCACACCGACATTATTAGCCAAGAAAGTGCTGATGCACCTTTGTACACATAAATGCCCCTGGGAGGATTAAGAATGATGTTTTGACTTTAAAATGTCTGAACCAGGGGATTATTCATATTTGCAATATGACCCACCCTTTTTTCAAAGGTTTACTCGAGCATTTTGTATTTCATAGCGTTCCACAGATATAACAACAACACTTTTTGCTTTTATTGCTTTTATTTTCATTATTCACAGAAGCGAAGGGCCTTTGTGTCTCAGTGTTAATCGCCCATGGAGAAGAGAACGGAATTTGTTGGCATATTGAATAAAGTAGTTTTTAAAAAAAATAAAATATTTTGGTTGATTTTGCCTATAGTCTATTGCCCTTTACTGTTTCAGGACGCTGATCAACATCTACAGTGCCTGTAGTGAGGCAGTCCAGTGCGCCGTGGAAGTTTTCTCTCACACACTCAGTAAATCTAAGGTAAGGTGTCTTTATATACACTCTGTTTGAGACCTACTTAGAGTAAACATCAAAGCGACCCAATGGTAACCCTACGGCAAACCGCGCCATGTAGATCTCAAATAGAGTGTACTGCTGTCTTATGTTGCCCTTTCTTACCTTTATTTTAAAATCTTTATTCTCCCCCACTGTAAATGCTTAAACTTAAGGGGGTTCTCCACTGGCTGCGGTAAACTCTGCGGTAAGCCTTGCGATGGTTTGTGCTGGTTCTGTAGGTGGTTAGGAATGACAAGGTCCTGCCTACATGGATCACTGGCCATGTAAGTAGGACCTCGCCACTTCTCACTATCACAGCACCATCGCAAAGCTTACCGCAGAGCTTACCGCAGCCAGTGGAGACCACCCTTTAGTTTTTAGTGATATTAGGGAGGTTCAGCACGTCTAACCTACACGTCAACGTAAACATATTCGTATCTCTGATATACATGCATACGTTAAACGGAATGAAAAGGTTCAGCAAAACATGGCGGGGAAAACATCACGTAGCACATCAAGCAAAATCTCACTATTCATTTTGTATACATAAAAATGCGATGTGATTCACAAAAAAGATACGCATACGGTTACGTAATTGAGATAGGTTTGCTTGCGGAACCTTCCTAATGTACAATATTGAATCGCGTACTGTCCTTATTTGAAATATTTTATTCTGATTCCATAATCGTGATTTGTTATACTAAATCTACCATAACGCCTGTTAAATGCACGCTCAAAGCAGCTTCCATTATGGAAAAAAAGAAGTTATGGCTTTGTGAAATAAAACACGTTAAATGAGATAATAAATAATTATAGTTATGAATCTTTTATCAACTACAATTATCTCCTAGCACCATGTTGAGTATGTGGTTCATTAAAATGTCATCATCATATCTTCAGGCCATCGCCGACGCTCGCAAAGTGTTAATCGCCGCATGTGAGGCGAAATGTGGATCGCGCATTACTTCCCACCTCCAAGCCAAGTAAGAAAAAAACATATGAGTCTGATTTTCAGAAAATGTACAATTGGCAGATGTACACATTTAGTCAATTCTGCTAAATTAGGCTTTATTTGGCCAACACTAGGTAAATTCGAGTATATATTGCATTGCATTGATTCTAGCAATCTGTTTGGTTATGTTGAACTGTATTTTGAACTTTTATTTTCGTCTGAAATTTGGGTTATTTGAGAAGATTGGCGAAGTTGAATTGTGCATTTTCTGAAAATCTTACCCATAACTTCTCAATACATTGCTTACCTTGCGTAATCACCGCAATGGATTCTCTTAATCACATTGACTCTTATGTTAATGTGGACAAAATATTGTCCTTTACATTTACCTTTCTTTTGGTCATTAAATTCTGCTCTTGAAGTTCAGCTACCCTTCATTTTGCGTAATACCTCTCCTAATTGAGCTTCTTTAACCTGTAAGGTTACGCTTTAACTAGTCCTGTTTGATCTGGTTCAAATAATTACGAAGAAAAACAAAGGAAAAAATAATGACTCAGCAATGTTCCAGGGATGTGACCAGAACTTTTTCGGCACTCTTCCGTAGCCACTGCGAGTTGGCGGGAAAAAATGAGAGTGACTTAATGTCGTCTGCCCAAGCAAAAGGTCTCGGCGTCTGTAAATGTCATGTTGAGTAGCGCTCAAATTGTACTCGGGTCAGATTTTCAGAAAATGTACAATTGACAGATCTACATATTTAGTAAATTCGGCTAATTTAAGACTGAAAAATGGGCAAAAATAGGTATATCTGAATATATTTGGTATTGACCTGATTTAAAGGATGTGTTTGGTTGTGTTTAACTGAATTTTGAGCATCATTATTGTCTTAAATTGGTGTTATTTGAAAGGATTGCTGAAGACAAATTGTACATTTTCTGAAAATCTGACCCACTTATTTTTTCCCCCAGAGACTGCATCGAAGTTAGAATCGAGGCACACGACAACAGTAACAGGTGAGTGGAAGGTTTTGCATCTTTACTTTATGGATTAAGTGGTCCAGGAGTGTTTTATTTCTTTTTTTCCCAAAAGATTAAAGTTATATTTTTAAGGCTCCTGACCTCAAAACACTATTTAATGCGGTCAATAGTCATCAGAAATGTAAGAACTGCTGGTCTGTTTATTTTGTTATGGTTCTTTCATACAAAACCAAAGTTTCTGTTATTTTTTATTTTTCATGTTATTTATAGCTGGAATGTAAAATAAATCACTTTATTCATCTCATCTCATTTAATAACCCTTATTGCCGGGAATATTGACTGCACTTGGATGTCGTCATGGCATTAAGCAACCATCACTCGCCCACTCCTTTCTCAGCAAGAACATCTAGAATATATTTTTCTATATAAAAATTACCATAAATCTAATTCGAGCGCTTAATTGAGGAGACGAAAACCAACATAATTTAACGGAATTGCTTGGTAATTCACACCTTGTTGACTAAATAAAAGATTTTACTTTTTATTTATTTTCAAGAGGTTAAAGTTAAAACATGGTTATTTTTCTCAGCAGGAACAGGGAAGAAACTTTTTATATAAAAATAGCATAAATCTAATTCGGGTGCTTGGTTGTACAATGTGGAGACACCTCGATAATCTAATGAAATAAAAAGTTAGTATTAAAATAATATTAGTGAGGTTCAGCAAGTCTAACCTTTACGTAAACCTATCCATACCTCTGATATACAAACATACCATTAAAGGAAGAAAGAGGTTAATCAAAGTATGGCGGGGAAAATGTAACATTAAATATCAAGCAAAATGTTTCATCTCAAAATGTTTCATCTCACAATTTATTTTTCATACATAAAAATATGACTTTATTCACAGAAAAGACATATATGCGTAATTGAGATAATAGGGAGATTTAGCAACCACAACGCACCTACACAACACTAACGCATCCACTAACTTTTAGTACATTATTACCGTTGTTGGGATATCTCAAGAGGCCTGCATTGCAGATGCCCTCGGCCTAGCGCCTCTCGAGATTTCCCCACAGCGGTAGTAATGTACACATAGTTAGTGGATGCGTTAGCGTTGTATTGGTGCGTTGTGGTTGCTAAATCTCCCTAAGTTTGCTTGCGAAAACTCCCTATTAACTAACACATGTTGGCGCTACAGGTTGGTGGATCTACACGAGGGTCACCAGGCGTTCCTGGTCAAGGTGGTCCGGGTCACGGTGTTTGATGTTCCTAGTGTTGACGGCCGTAAGGGCAGCAACCTCGGCACAGTCAGCTTCGGCGAGTCGTTCCTTGACAGTTCCATCCACGTCCAAAACACAGGTAGTGTTGATTCAATGTTGAATTATGTTTTACTTAAGATAAAGTAGATGTGTGGTAATATTGAAATTGACTCAGCTTATAGTAAATCTTGAATGTGAGAAGTGATCGTGTTATACTAGGGGGGCCGGGTTGTATATAATTGATGTTTCCTTAATGGGATGGAATAAAACCCTGTGTTATGATTTTCTATGGTTTATTCACAAGCTTTCGCCCTGGTTTGGGCTTCATCAGGTGTTGGTGCTTATAGTAGAAATCGGCTATGATAATTTACATTGGTTGCCACCGTTCGCTACAATTCGCCTTCACCAATCCTCTCAAATAGCCCACATTTAAGACAAAAATCAGCTTCAAAATGCAGTTTATCATAACAGAACTGATACTTTAAATCAATGCGATACCAAATATACTCAGATATACCCCAAATTATAATTTTTTTAGCATAATTTAGCAGATTTTACTAAATATGTAGAGTTGCCAATTGTACATTCTTTCAGAAAATGTACAATTGGCAGCTCTACACATTTAGTAAATTCTGCTAAATTAGGCTGGAAAATGATTAACACTAGGTATATCTGAGTATATTCGGTATTGAGTTGATTCAAAGGATGTGTTTGGTTATGTTGAATTGTGTTTTGAGTCTCATTTTTGTATTAAATTCGAGTTATTCAGGAGGGTTTCCGAATGTGAACTGTGCATTTTCTGGAAATTTCACCCCCATATCTATTTATTATGTTTGCCTGGATGATGTTCTGTGGTTGCTTGGGCCCTACTTCTCCCCTAAATTAGATGTTAAATTACAAAAGAAAGTAATCTTCATCTTTATTACCACATCCCTCTTCTTACACCACATAAACCTTGTGTATAATGTTTGTAATTAGGGAAGTTTGATTACTCTCGAAGTCTGGAATATCATCACCAAAAGTAAAAAGCAACAGGGAATATAATGACATTTTGCGGTCTTAATGGAATTATAAAGGCACTTTGCAGTTTGAGGCGAGAGGCTTTCCCTCCGTTTGAAGGGACTCTCTCATCTTCGGGCCTAGACTGTGTAGGAGACATTATTTAAAGCGTTTTTGTTCACATCTGTTCATGGTCTCATATCATTCCCTCATTAAATTGAGAAAGTAATGATCGTGATTCGTCCACAATGAAGCGTTCATATATTTCACACGACTATACGTCACTTTGTTATTGTGAATTCATTCACTATTTTGAAGAATGGGATAGTTCTGGTGTGTGAAATGGAAATATGAAAATCGCCAGTTGAAATAAAGTTTAAAAATCCCCTGAAATGTGAAACGGCAACGTTCTTGTAATGAACACTTGACTGGCTTTGGAGTTATTTCTTCTGACAGCCTCATTCTGAGGGATTTTATTCAATATTTGGGTCAGATTTTCAAAAAATGTACAATTGGCAGCTCTACACATTTAGTGAATTCTGTTAAATTAGGCTGCAATATGGTTAACACTAGGTAAATTCGAGTATATTCGGCATTGCATTGGTTCTAGCAATCAGTTTGGTTAGCTTGAACTGTATTTTGAACTTTATTTTCGTCTGAAATTTGGGTTATTTGATAGGATTGGTTAAGGCGAATTGTACATTTTCTAAAAATCTGACCCATTTACTGCTGCTTGTACGAATCACCTCACCACTGGGATCCGCTCAGCTTTCTCACCAACTTCTGGCAAAAGACTCTTTTAGTTTTTTGTTCTCTTGGGGTTTTTTGGGGGCCAAAAGACCTTTTTTAGTTGGTTTTAATACTTTGGTTGCATGAGTTTCCTCGAGGAATGTTCAACAAGGATTAATGATCCGTCTTCTTATCTTCTTTTTCTTCCTTCCTTCTTTCCTTCGAACCTCCTCTTCTTCTGTTTTTTTTTTACTTCTTGTTCTTGTTATTGTCAATTTATTTAGTTTCTATTTCTTGTGTAAGTCATAAGATGGGTTAGGAAACATTGAGGCAGCTAATAATGTCTTTTATCAAGACCAGAACATTTTGTTATCTAAGTCACAGCTGATGAAACTGACGAATATAACTCATTTCTACATTAAAAATGGGTTCCTATATGTATTTAGCCATATTTTGATCAACCTCGGATCAACCTCCCTCTCTCTCCCTCCCTCTCTCTCCGTCCCTCCCTCTCTCTCTCTCCCCTCTCCCTCTCCCTCCCTCTGCCCTCTCCCTCCCTCTGCCCTCTCCCTCCCTCTGCCCTCTCCCTCCCTCTGCCCTCTCCCTCCCTCTGCCCTCTCTCTCCCTCTCCCTCTCTTCTCCCTCCCTCCTCTCTCCCTCATTTCCTCCCTCCCTCCCTCCTCTCCCTCTCTCTCCCCTCTCTCCCTCTGTCCTCCTTCTCCTCCCTCTCCCTCCTCCCCCTCTCTCCTCTCTCCCTCTCCCCCATCTCTTCCTCCCTTCCTCTGCCTCTCTCTCCCTCTTTCTCCCTCCCTCACTCTCTCTCTCTCTCCCCCTCTCGCCCTACCTCTCTCTCTCTCCCTCCCTCCCTCCCACACATTATCATGATCATATATATAAACATTCCATGACTACATTATTCTTTCCTTCAGATGGCAGCACGTCACTGGATGCCACCAACTGTATTCTAACCTGTAGGATTCCACGCTTTGTACAATGGCCTGTGAGTATGCATATTTGTCATACATGTCTTAGAGGAAAATGAGTCACAAGTCGCCCAAAATGCATTTTGAGTTCTGAGATATGATCATATTTGTAAAGATGAGATCAAACCGATTCCAATCATCGTTAACATTAGGACAGATAATCCGTATTTCTATATCTTAAGTTTGATATATTTATTTTTGAAAGAAAAATTGCAATATCTTTGAGTGGTCAATTACTAGTACATAGTCAAATATACACTATTATAGGATGATCTTAGACATGCATAGATATAATCAATATAATGTCTTGAAATGCGCATGTATTCATAAGCACACATAACATGAGAAATAGTCCTACAAAGATCTTATAAATAAATCACTTTGAAAAAATATCAATTTGGGGACTTGTGACTCATTTTTCTGTAACACATCATATTTTATATTGGCATTTTATTTGTATAAATTGACAGATTTGCACGAGGATTGTAAGCTTAACTTGTGACTGTGTCGGTCCCGTATTCATCTGAATCAATATACAACGGCACTTGTCAGGGCTATGGCCATGTTTGTAGTACACAACATAATGCAAAATTACTACCAGTTTCATAAGATTGATGTATTTGATCGAAGATGATAATTATGTGGGTCAGATTTTTAGAAAATGTACAATTCAACTTCGCCAATTTTCTCAAATAACCCAAATTTCAGACGAAAATAAAGTTCAGAATACAGTTCAACCCAACCAAACAGATTGCTATAATCCATACAATGCCAAATATACTCGAAATTTACCTAGTATTGGCCAAATTGCAGCCTAATTTAGCAGAATTTACTCAATGTGTACAGCTGCCAATTGTACATTTTCTGAAAATCTGACCCATGTAGTAATAGCAGTTTCTTTTTAAAACAGAGATTAGATTCTTAATGGCATTAGTGGCACGAACCATCTCAACTAAAACCAAACAATTTGTCAAATTTCCTTGGTACTACTATCTTTATATCTGAACATAGCTCGCTGCTATATGAATGTACTCTCCACTGTAGTAACTCCAGTGGCTAGAGGAGCGTGTCTAAGTAATTCTTATAACAATGGCCTGGAAGGCATTTGTTTAATCAGAATATGGGTCAGATTTTCAGAAAATGTACAATTGGCAGCTCTACACATTTAGTAAATTCTGCTAAATTAGGCTGCAATTTGGTCAATACTAGGTAAATTCTAGTATATTTGGCATTGCATTGATTCTAGCAATCGGTTTGGTTGTGTTGAACTGTATTTTGAACTTTATTTTCGTCTGAAATTTGGGTTATTTGAGAGAATTGGTGAAGGTGAATTGTACATTTTCTGAAAATCTGACCCATGTGTTTTATCGAACTCATTAAGTAAATGGTTCAATGCTCTTGGAATATTAGAAAACTTCATTATTTGAAGAACCAATCTTGAAATTTCCCGCCACATTCAGCACTTCATTCCCGGGGAACGCAGCAATGTTTTGATTTTTTTTTTTAAAATAAAGCACAAATTATTTTTAATCGTTCGTTCTGATCTAAATTAAGAGAAAATCATGAAATGGACGAACTGTTAAAATATTTCCTCAACAAAGGATGAATGTAATGAGGCTGATGCCACTCCATCGTCTGCCTAGCCACCGATGTGGTATCGACTATATATTAGGCGCCAGGATGCTATAAAAGATACTACCTACACTGACTTAGCCTGGCGCCTAGTATCTAGTCGCTTCCCGCGGATGTCTTTGTCATGTTAATGTGTGCTCACAGGTGGAGCCACTAGCCCACTGTATGCATCACCACTGGCCATTTACATTTAACATAAATGAAGTAGGAAACCCAAGACAATGAGGACAGAAAAACATGATTTGGTATGGGGTTGTTGTATTGCGGGTCCGACCAAAAATTAAGTAAAATGTATATAAAATAGCAAGAATAGACAAGAATGCGAATACCACATGATTTACACTATCTAGGCTATCGTGGTCATTCATACTTTTAACTTTATCAAATTGAAAGATTTTATAGGAAGTAATAGGGGAGTTGCATGTCTCACTGCGCATGTCTACTACAATGCATCCTGGGATGGATTCTGATGAAATCTGACATACAGATATATGGCAACATTTTTATCGAAATTTGCAGAAATGTTTTCACCAATATCATAGCTTTTATAAATGATCTATGAAAGCCAAATGCATGATGGGAAAGATGGGGACTTGTGTCATGGAAACATGCATAACATATGGATATTGACATTAGAGCATTGAAAATTATTACATGCTGAACATGACATGTTTTCTGTACATTTTTCACTGTACCATTGGTCCCATAATTCAATGCGAATCAAGATTCAAAATGGCGGCTATGCAACTCCCCTATTGTTTAAAACAAAATGTATTACTGTAGTCACATCCTAAAATATCGGAAGTAAAGAATAGTATATCCAACATCATTACCATGTAAGACCCTATGTGTTACTGTTTAGTATATAATCCACCAAATAAATGAAGAGATCCTCTTTCAACTAGTTCGGTTCTGGACTTGAAACATACCCATCTGTGTGTGTTGCATTGATTAATTTCTCGCCCGACGGCCGACTCTAATTTTATTATGGAGAATGACTTGGTATTCTTCTATCTGAGTCAGATTTTCGGAAAATGTACAATTGACCTTCACCAATCCCCTCAAATAACGCTGATTTAAGACGAAAATAAAGTTCAAAATACAGTTCAACCTAACCAAACAGATTGCTAGAATCAATGCAATGCCGAATATACTCGAATCTACCTAGTATTGACCAAATTGCAGCCTAATTTAGCAGAATTTACTAAATGTGTACAGCTGCCAATTGTACATTAATTTTTATGAAAATCTGACCTATATAATGGTAGCTTCGTGTATTAACGCGTCAGTTGACCTTGACAGTTTTTTTTTAAAAACTTTATTCATGGCAAGCAGAATATACAAATTGCTCATTAAAGCCTCCCTCAAATAAGATTAGAATGGTATGTCAGTGATTGGACGCCTACAGCGCTGATGGCGTTCCTGGCCCTGGAGTAGGCATCCTAATGGATGTCCTAATAGGCCTTGATCTAAACAAGGCAAATCGGCTAGAAGGGTATTCCAATATGCAACATGAAATCAACGACACAATTATGGAAATTAACCATCGTATAACAGGCCTAAACCAAAGTAGGAGCATAAAGCACGTCCCTCTCATAAATAAAGTGCACTTCAAGGCAAAGAGAAAGTACAGGCACTTTCTTAGGAGATTGATAGATGGTGTCCATTTCGACGAAATTGTCAGAAAGAGTTGGGCTGTACAAATACAGGGGTATGACCAAAGTCCAAACATCTAGCGGGGGAAATGCTTACCTCTCAGAAGTCGTTTGGCGACCTGAGGGGGAGCACCACTCCCAGCTAGGAGTGAGGATTAACGAACTTTGGCGGACGGTAAAAATTGCTGGACTGAACCTGTACTATTACTCGGTGAGGATTGACATTAATTATATCTATTTAACAAGGATTTATATCTCAAAGGGCACGCAGACATCCAAACCAGAAGTCGTTTGGCGACCTGGGGAGGATTGTCGATGTGTCAGAGATTATGAACGGTGTGTATTGATATTACTGTGTGTGCGAGCGTTACACTATTTCAAGCGAATCTCTGTTAACGAACTATGTCGGTACCCATGACTGAACAACGAACAATAGCAAACTGGAATGATCTAGCAGGAGAGAAGGGTTTTAAAGTTATTCATTATAATATCAGGTCGTTACTTCCAAAAATAGACAATATTAGAAATGAAATATTGAATAAAGAATTTGATGTGGTTGTATTGACGGAAAGTTGGCTTAAAGATGAAATACATGATGGAATGATTCAAAGTCCAGGATATACTATATTTAGACTAGATCGAACCACTGGCATCAGAGGAGGGGGAATTTGTTGCTACATTAGGGAAGACTACTTCGTTGAATGTTTATCCGAATGGAATGTATCAAATTGTAATAGCGAGATTATAACATTAAAAATCTGGCGACCTAATAATCCTAGTTATAAAGTACTGGCGACATACCGCCCGCCTGGAGGGAATTTGAGTGAGTATTTTGAAGACTTGAATAATGTCATGAAAAAATGTGTTATAAGAGAAAATGAGAATGTAATAATAACAGGTGATATTAACATAGATATGTCAATTAAGGATAATAAGAGTAGGGTCTTTCAACAATTTATTGATAGCAAGAATTTCATCAGTCATATAAAGGAAATCACTCGATATGGTATACAAAGGGACACGATCATTGATCATTTTCTTATTAGGAGTCGTATTGATGTGAAGGCTGGTGTTATAAGGTATTCACTTTCAGATCATCAAGCAATCTATGCTATTATGAGAAAAATTGTTGAGCCTAAGAAAAAAGTTACAATAAAAGGGAGATGTTTAAAGAATTATAATTATGATGCCTTAAAACATGAATTGGATAAAGTTGACTGGAAGGTGTATTATACACTAACAGATCCTGATGGTTGCTGGAATTTCATTTTTAAAAATCTGGTAAGGATTGTTAATAAATTGGCCCCTTTTAAGGAATTTAAGGAAAGGGATGTAAGGCCTGGATGGTATACTTTTGAGATAGCTGAGCTTACTAAGGATAGAGAGAAATTATATAAGATTGCCAATAGAACTAAGAACATTGAAGATATAAAGGCAGCTAGATATGCCCGTAGTTTGTGTAATAATAGGACTAAACGAGCAAAATCAGACTATTATAAGAACTTATTGGAAAAACATAAAAAAGATTCGAATAAATTTTGGAAAGTAATTAAGGAGGTAGATAAAAAGGCTGATGGTAAAATTTCGAACTTGACAATCGAGGGTATCAGTACTCATGGTCAGGAATTGGCAAATAGTTTAAATAAGCACTTCTGCGAGATTGGTGAAAAAATAAATGAGAAAATTGGTGTACATGGTTGTATAAGACAAGATGAGAAGAGAGATGAATTACTTGATAATATAGAGATTGATATGGTTGAAACTATGAAATTGTTTGAAAATATCGACGTAAGCAAGAGTTCTGGGTGTGACAATATTTCGTCTAAAATATATAAGGATTGTTTTAGAATACTTATAATGGAAATGACATATCTATATAGGATGTCGATCAGACAAGGAGTTTTTCCTAGTTTATGGAAATGTGCTACAGTTGTGCCCATACCGAAGGTGAATAACCCAAGAACTGAGAATGATGTTAGACCTATATCGTTGACACATGTAGCTGGGAAGATTTTGGAAAAAATTGTGGTAGAAAAATTGATGGACTTCTTGTGTTTCAAAGGGATAATTAGTAAACAACAAAAAGGATACCAAAAGGGATTATCGACTACAGATGCTCTATCAGAATTTATTAAAGATGTTAATCTGGCTAATAGTTTAAAGATGGTTACGTTAGCGTGCTTCGTGGACTTTAGCAAGGCCTTCAATTCGGTTGTGCCTGCCTTAATGATGAATAAATTGGAGGATATAGGGGTCACGACAGGTTTAAGAGAATGGTTTAGATCCTATTTAACTGAGCGTACTCAGAAAGTACGACTTAATGGAATTTTGTCTGATGTATCCCCTATTAACTATGGTGTACCCCAAGGCTCCATCCTTGGGCCATTTTTGTATTTGCTATATGCCAACGACTTAAAACATTTAAATTTAGGATCGAAGTACCTACAATATGCGGATGACACCGTTTTTTATATTTCTGGTAATAATATGAATGAATGTCAGAATGTGCTTAATAGAGATATGGTATTGTTTGACAAATGGAGCAAGGGTAACCGATTGTTGGTGAATAGTAAAAAAACGAAAATTATGGTTTTTGGTGTGGATAAGAATAAAGGTAACAATTTAGACCCCATGACTGTAAAATTTGATAAAGATATTATTGAAAGGGTGACTTGTTATACTTACTTAGGGATTACGATTGATGATAGATTATTAATGAAGGAACAATATAAAAGTCTGGTAAAACAATTAAACGACAAAATATTTGCATTTAGAAGAATAAGGCCAAATATTACAAGATTAGCGGCTATATTAATTGCAAAAGCGAAATTGTTATCTATATTTGATTATAGCTTGTTTAGCCTTTGTTGTCTAACCCAGACTGATCTGAGTAAATTACAAAAAATTCAAAACCGAATTCTTAGAATCGCTTTAAGCTGTGATTATCGAGTAAGTAATATTGAAATTTTAAGATTAACGGGTGTTATGAGCATTAAACAGAGAATGAGATATAATTTATGTAACATTGGACATAAGGAAGTTTATAAAGAAGGTAATGCGGTGTTCCCAGCTAGAAATACAAGACAGGCTATGGCACCTATGTTAGGCAATTTTGCACCCAAAACAAATAAGGATGAGAGATGTTTGTGGAACTGTATTAATGTAAATTGGAATGGACTTAGCGCTGATTTGAGATTGATAGGGGATGAAAGGTTTTTCAAGAGTCTCCTAAAGAAAAGAATTAAATTAGAAAATGGATAAACATAACACCACCACCACCCACCTTCCCCCCCCCCCACTCCCCTCACCCCCACCCCCCAAGAAATCCTTCTTTTGACCTCCCCTTCGCATAACACTCACAAACTGTGAACTGGAGAACTTGATTAATCTAGACATGTATTATGTACCCCTTTATCCTTTATTATAATTCTTATTCTTATTCTCGTATAGATTGTTCTTATTCTTGTATATATATATGGATGTATGTTATTGTATATAGGATGGAAAAATGTAAAACCATCTACAGCTTGAAATATAACAATTTGTTTGGAGGTATCATTATATTATATAACGTCACACTGATTGTAAAAAAGATTGTAAAAATTTGTTAACTAGCGTGATATGAAGTAACTAATTACTGCAACACCACCATAACAAAAAATGGAAATGACCAGTTATAATATATTCGTATTAGTATTAACACGTTCCATCATCTCACCTCTCTGTAAGAGGCAGAAGTAAATAATTAGCCAGGAACACTTTTTCTCTCATCAACTCATTTATTCACCCACATCTCATCTCATTATTATCATACATTACTCTTGTGAAAGAGCAAAGACATATATTATTCGTAAAAATCTTTTATGCTATGTTTTTTAAATTATTGAAAGTATGTACATAAAGACTTATGATATGAACTCAAATACGCCTAGGTCGCACTATAAAGGTAGATAAATTGTAAATGGAATGAAAGTGCATATATGACCGTGATCGCTAAATTATTATGAAGAATCCCTGTAACCCTGACTGTATAATATATTGTAAGATATCAGGGCATGCGGAAAATCACCCCTAGGGTGAAATTGCATTATATTGTCATTAATTCCTGAATAAAGATTTTAGAACAAAAAAAAAAATGGCAATTTGCCGTTTGGAGCGAGAGGCGTTCACTCAGTTCAAAGGGACTCTCTCAATTTCTAATGCATGTATAACATGTTTTTCTAATGCATGTATAACATGTTTTTTCTAATGCATGTATAACATGTTTTTCTAATGCATGTATTACATGTTTTTCTAATGCATGTATATGTATATAATTGCATGTATAAATACAATGTTGTGTATGTTTATTCCTAGATAGTATAAGTCTGAATAGTTTGCCAGTATGTAAAGGTTATCTGCTCCTAAGCCTTAGTACTGCTCACTCCACTAGACTGGTGGGTCAGATTTTCAGAAAATGTACAATTGGCAGCTCTACATATTTAGTAAATTCTGCTAATTTAAGACTGAAAAATGGTCAAAACTAGGTATATCTGAATATATGTGGTATTGAGTTGATTTAAAGGATATATGTTTGGTTGTATTAAACTGAATTTTGAACGTCTTTATTGTCTTAAATTTGTGTTATTTGAAAGGACCCTCTGAAGAAGCCCAAGAAAGGTGAAACGCGTCAGGGTCGCCAAATAAAAGACTACAAAACTAATAACATGGTTCGTTTCAGTTGAGTTGCCTCAAATCTTTCAACTATTAATTTGAAAGGATTGTTGAAAACAAATTGTACATTTTCTGAAAATCTGACCCTGGTATTGATATATCGCCGGTATACGTGTAGCTCCGCCCTGTCTGTTTTTATTCCCAGTTAGGTAACATAACGATCGGGGCCATACATTAGGTACAGCGAGGTGGCAAGGGAGAGAGTTTATTTTCATTTTGTTGTACATAAGGTCAATATAGGGGACAGTTCTTCCGACGGGACCTTCTACATCTAAATAGCACTAGTATTGTTATATACATAACAAACAATATAATGAAATACAAATAATAGAATAAAATACATTTGAGTAGTTTTCACCAACATGGTCGGGGTAGTTGGGTCATATTTTTAGAAAATATACAATTGGCAGCTGTACACATTGCGTAAATTAGGCTAAAGTAGGCTGCAATTTGGTCAATACTAGGTGAATTCGAGTATATTCGGCATTGCATGGATTCTAGCAATCTGTTTGGTTAGGTTGAATTGTATTTTGAACTTTATTTTTGTCTGAAATTTGGGTTATTTGAGAAGATTGGCGAAGTTGAATTGTACATTTTCTGAAAATCTTACCCAGTTAGCCTTGCAGTACAGTCAAATAAGAGTTGGAGTAAGACTTACATGCTTACATAAATATAAGTGCTTATTATCATATTATATTAACATCAACCTTACCTTGTACTCGCTACTCCCTTAGCACATAGTCTCTATAAGGAATGTCCTAAACTCTCAAGGTCATACTTCCATTGGCCAGAAGCAGAAATAGCTTATAAGTTCGTAATTTTCCATTATTTGTGCATATATATTTTACATTTTTTTGTTGAATATAAAGATGGAATCCCATCTACCTAACACTGTAGACTTTGAAAGACTTTGAAAGGATCTTTCCTAGTATGTAAGTTTGTTGGCAATGTTAATGTCAATGGGACATCGTTTGCTTTAGTAACTAGAGCATCCTATGGTATGAATGAACATCCAGCGATCCAGATTTCTTGTACACTCTAGGACCAAACCCTCAGATCAGATAAGCATGGTATGTCAGCCTACCTCGCTAATCGGTTTCTTGTCCTAGAACTCAGCGTTTTGATGGGCTTATAATGGCATTTTGCGGTCTTAATGGAATTATAATGACTCTTTGCGGTTTGAGGAGAGAGGCTTTCCCTTTGTTTGAAGGGACTCTTTCAACTTTAGGCCTAGACTGTGTATACAAATTTCCCTTTTCGATTGTATTGGGAGGTGAATGAGACGTTTTCTCACATATTTCTTCGAGCATATAAAACACTGAAAATAGACAATATACATAAATACAACAACACATATGTATAGTGTTCTCGGTAGTTTGAATACTTGATACAGAAAGTAGACTGTGACATGATGAATGGTGATCAATCATGTCGACTATTTCTAGTGGGACAATATGTGGTGTTGTTAATATGGATCGGTATAATCATGTCATCAACTCCATTATGAATTAGATGTCTCCTCCCTTCCTCCCTCTCTCCCTCCCTCCCTTCCTCCCTACCCCTCTCTCTCTCTCTCTCTCTCTCTCTCTCTCTCTCTCTCTCTCTCTCTCTCTCTCTCCCTTCCTCCCTCCCTCTTTCCCTCCCTCTCTCTCTCTCCCTCACTCACTCCCTCACCCTCTCCCTTCCTCTTTCTCTCTATCTCCCTCTTTCTCTCTCTCTCTCTCTCTCTCTCTCTTTCCCTCCATCTCCTCCCTCTTTCTCTCCCTCTCTTTCCCTTCCTCTTTTCTTCCCTCTCCTCCCTCTCCCTCCTCCATCCCTCCCTTCCTCTTTCTCTCTCTCTCCCTCACTCCCTCTCCCTCACTCCCTCCCTCCCTCTCCCTTTTCCTTCCTCTTTCCCTCCCTCTCTCTCTCTCTCTCTTTCCCTTCCTCTTTCCCTCCCTCTCCTCTCTCCCTCCCATCCCTCCCTCTTCTCCCTCCCTTCCTCCCTCCCCTCCCGCCCTCCTTCTCCTCCCGCCCTCCCCCTTTCCTCCCTCCCTCTCCTCCCTCCCTCTCTCCTTTCCTCCCACAACCTCTTCCTCTTCTAACTGACTAACTTTGATTTTCCCCACCCTTTCCCCTCCCTTTCCCATAAATCACACCCCTTTCCCATATCTCACAACCCTTTTCCATAAATCACAACCTTTCCCATAAATCACAACCTTTCCCATAAATCACAACCTTTCCCATAAATCACACCTACTCCCTATAAATCACAACCTTTCCCATAAATCACACCTACTCCCTATAAATCACACCTCTTCCCCCATATTCCTTTCCTCTTACCGTCACTGTCCAGTTCCCTCAAGACTCCTCCCCTTCTCCACCCTATTCCCTCCCCTTCCCCCTACACAGCACCAATGAACACCTCCCATCCTCGGCTACTCCACCTCCTCCTCCTACTTGTCGTCGCCCTCCCCGCCCCCGCCGCACTCCCTCTGCGACCTCCTTTAGGCGCCGTGACCTCTGAGCCTCGCTATGGCATCGAAATGTTTCCGCGAAAACGAGGCAGTGCAGAATCGATGGCCCGCGCGCACTGGCGCTGAACTTGTCGCACTGGCCCCGCACTGACGGGCACTTACGCGGGTGAACCGCAAGCACTTGCTTCAGCAAGACACACACAGGTACACCTGTCCGACCCTTCCATCCAGCTGGATCCCCAACAAGTAGTGAATATAAGGTCCTTTGGAGGTTGTGTCCTCGCTGGGTGTGAAATTTAGGAGGAGGTGGTTATGAATGAATGAATGATCGAGGGGTGGTCACTGGTGTACATGCTTAGCGTTATATGTATGCCCTATGTATGTAACTTATGTAACCATACATGTTAAAGGTGGTTGATTAATTGGTGTTAGACGCGATTTAATCAGATGTAACCATATACATGTTAAAGGTGGTTGATTAATTGGCGACGGATGATAAATTGGTCGATATTCTCGTTAATGGCATGAACAATGTTGATTTTATGGAAAACATGGAGAGAGAGACAGAGACAGACAGAGACAGAGAGAGCGAGAGAGACAGACACAGAGAGACAGACACACAGAGAGAGACAGAGAGAGAGAGAGAGAGAGATACGGGGACAGGGAGACAGACAGGAAGGAGGGAAACAAGCCTAGTCCAATGATGCAGGGACAGAGATCGAAAAGTGACGAGTCAGCATTAAATATGCGGATAAAAAACAGGTCGTGGTCGTGTGTGGAAAGTCCCGCCCATTGTCTCGCCATGCTTTTATTTTTAGTTTCTTTTTGTATCATATTGTTACCGGAGCGGAGTGCCCGACTATAGGCTCAATATAGGAAGGTTGTCAGCAGGAAACCTGGGTTATATTTGTACTTCTATTTCTGAACATCGTCTCACGTTGGTGCTGTATTTATAAGGCAGTTAGTGGTCAAGGACATTTTGATAAAAGAGCGTAATTAATGGTCAATAAACATCTTTTAAAATAAATACAATAGGGGATTTGCATGTGCCACTGCGCATGTCTGTTACAGTGTATCATGGGATGGATTCTGTTGAAATTTGACATACAAATATTTGACAATATTCTATCGAAAATTGCAATAATGTTTTCACCAATATCATGGGAAAGATGGAAACATGTATAACACAAGGGATATTGACATTAGAACATTGATAAATATTCCATGCTGAACATGCCATGTTTTCTATAGATTTTACACTGTACCATTAGTCCCATGATTCCATACAAATCAAGGTTCAAAATGGCGGCTATGCAAACCCCTCTATAAGTCAGCGTAAGGACTAATGGCACTAATGGTTCACCTCGACAGTTGTCCGGTCACGACCTTGGCTATAGGCCTACGTGTATTAGTATTACGTGATGCCCCGTGAAAAGGAGAAGGCAGCATGTAGGGCCAGGGGACGTTCCGCCAAGCAGTGACACTTTTCAACACCTTTGCTATCTATTTTTTATTATTATTATTCTTAGTCACATTTTTTTAACCTGATCATACCTACACATTGCATCGATGCACTCTCAATGACAAGGCCGACCTAGTGCATCAATGCGTCATTGTGCATTGAGATCCGATTTGTCTGGCATTTAGCGGCATGACGTCGTCGGCGACGTCGTCACGTCATGACGTTGGCAAGCCTCGGTACTAGGGCGGCTAGTAATATATGTGCAGGTCTGTTATAGGGCTGATAGAACATGTGATGTGTTACAGAAAAATGAGTCACAAGTCACAAAATTTTGCGATGTACAATCATTATATCTGAAAAGATGAGATCAAGTAGATTCCAATTGTGGTAAATATAACAGGACATCTAATTAGTAATTATATATTTTTTCATGTATGAAAAATGTTTTTGACAATTCGTGATGGTCAATCACTAGTGATGTGAAGTACAGTTAAATATACTCCTTAGGATGACCTCAAATATTCATAGATGGGTCAGATTTCCGATCAGGTCCGATCAGGTCCGATCTTCTCAAATTACCCAAATTTCAGACGAAAATAAAGTTCAAAATACAGTCCAACCTAACCAAACAGATGACTAGAATCAACCCAATGCCAAATATACCCGAATTTACCTAGTATTGGCCAAATTGCAGCCTACTTTAGCAGAATTTACTAAATTGCTGCCAATTGTACAGTTTCTGAAAATCTGACCCAGATATATTGAGATTTGGTTATATATGAGTTGAGAGAGTCCCTCCAAACTGATAGCAAAGTGTCACTATAATCCCATTAGGACGCCTATAATCTAGGGCTGGGAAAGTCATCAGCGCAGTAGGCGTCCAATCACTGACATACAGTTCTGGTTTTTTTTATATGAGAGGCTGTGAGTCTAGACTGTCTAGCCTGCTTACAGTTGCCAGTGCCGGGTGTAATTTCGATCAGACACATATATCGACCATACTAAATGACCCGTGCATACATACAGTAAACTTCTGCACTACGGACTCTTGGTTTAATCAAATGTTCGCTATAGCGGGGGTATCCGGATTGGCGAGGGTCCAGTATACAGATTAGAGAACCCATGGCCAAGGGTCTCCGCGGGGCCTGGAAAAGCCTTGAATTCTGAAGAATAAATTCAAGGCGTTGAGAAGGCTGTTGGACTCATAAGGTGAAAGTTTAAAAATGGAGATTGATATAAAATATGAATATAAAACGTTAAATAAACCATTGGCCATTGAAAAACAATAATTACAACCCCCAGGTCCCGTAATCTACGTTATGGAAAATCACTAAAATGGGCCTGGAAAATCACTAAAACGGGCCTGGAAAATCACTAAAACGGGCCTGGAAAATCACTAAAACGGGCCTGGAAAATCACTAAAATGGGCCTGGAAAATCACTAAAATGGAATGGTCTTGAAAAGTCTCGAATTTCTTTAGTCCAAAGGCGCGGAGACCCTGTAATAATTACTTACTTACTGTAAACATATTAATGTTCGCGCAGTATTTATTTTCGCGCACACCCCTATGTACGCGATTTTAAATCCTGCGCGAACCTATAATTATTACATACAAGGCATGAGGCTTCCTTGCTGCGCGAATTTAAATCCGTGTGAAAAGGTGTCCAAGTATTTATTGCGCGAAAATTTATCCGCGCGAAAATAAATACGTTTACAGTATCTGGTTCTTATTGTCCATAATAGCGAGGTTCCTTCATGTAGAGACTTTACTGTAGGGTTTACATGTGTACAAACTGGATGGTTAATAGTTTTTTGTGTAAATTATGTCCGCTGAGAAGTCAGCAATGGTTTGATCTGCTGCCAAACTCTACGCCACGTTCTGCTGGCCAGTAAATTAGCTATTTGCTGATTAAAAAATGAAAAAGTTGGCATGGCATTTTTAGTCCCGATCCTTGGCGTATCTTCAAGGCAAGGTGTTACAGAAACTCCATAGAACGATGAGAAAATATTGTGGATGTTTAATAGCTTGTACCCTGTAATATTGAATTAAATTGAATTGAGAAATTCTTTTATTGATCATAAAACAGTTACATGAATATGTAGACATGAATAAATTGGTTATGTATATCCAGGTTTGTTACTCCCAGTTCTTCCGACGGTTACTCATTCATAGGGCAAACGACTCAGGTAACTGGAAAGAGTCATATGAATTTATTATACACGCGTTGCTCTGAAAACAATATATCTAGAGTGATTTACGCATAGTGCGTATTTCACTAGTGATTTACGTGGGGTTGTCAGTCATGGCAACCAATTTATTTTTACTAGTATTACTGGTAAAATTCAAATTAATGACTCGATTTGTTTCTATTTTCATGATTGAAAGCATGTATAATAGATCTACTCGTTGGTTTCAGTCACTTAGAATGTTGCACTCGTTGACGTTGACGTATGCAGCATTCACGCTCCTTCAACCAGCTCGTTAGTTAACCTGTATATGGGTCAGATTTTCAGAAAATGTACAATTGGCTGCTGTACACATTAAGGCAATTCTGCTGAATTAGGCTGCAATTTGGTCAATACTAGGTAAATTCGAGTGTATTCAGCAATGGATTGATTCTAGCAATCTGTCTGGTTAGGTTGAACTGTATTCTGAACTTTATTTTTGTCTGAAATTTGGGTTATTTGAGAAGATTGGTGAAGGTGAATTGTACATTTTCTGAAAACTTGACCCATATATATAGGTGTGAGAAGGTATGTTGCAGGGTGAATATATGTGCCGACCCGTCATGCAACCTTAAAAAAAGAGTAAATTTAGTATTAAAATATAACGGTTTTTTCCTCATTCGCCTCCCTCTGACTCTGATATATATTTATGTTGAAAACAGTTGTATCATTTGGTGTAACCATAGATCGTGGTGCAACCTTATCTCAGCAGAAAGTCAGATTTCATTGACGGTATAACAACCTGGCCAATGAAAATATTTAAAAAAAAATGAATGGGGGAGAGAGGATCTGATAGTGGGTCTGCCAACTTGTGCGTCCTCTCGGGAGGGGCGGGGAGGCTGGCCGGGTGGGGGGGGGGGGGGGACCGGGGGGGGGGGGCGTAGAACAATATTAAGCCGCAATACTAGAATTAAATTATAAAACATATTTAATGGATAATATACTCAAATTAGGAGTGGATGCAAGTAATATTGTTATCAGTACTAGTTTGGGGATGGAGGAGGTGGGGAAGGAATAGAGAGCTCGATCGCACATTGTTATGGTCTAGTTAGAATATATTTATGTGGATAACCATGTTACATTCATGTATCAAGTAGTCAATATTCTTAATTTTTGTCGAGCACCTTTTTAACAACCGTTGCTTCTATTGTTAGTACCATGAATGTGACGCTGGGAGCCTACAGAGGGTGGAGGAGAGTGTACAGGAGCCAGAGCACCAATTTGGTACATGTCTCATCAACGGAGAGTCGGCTCTTCTAGCGTCTGAAGTCAATGACGAGACAATTAAAAATGGTAAGTGCTTGACATCCTCGTCCTGCTTATGGAATGTTTGTTATATTTCGCCTGTTCTGATGAATGAAATATGTTATTTTTGTCTCCTACTTCAAGTTGATAACCACTCTTTGGTATTGTGCATATTTTATTGATTCATTAGGATTAATTTTGCATTGTGTTCCGGAAAAAAACAGACTTTTTAAATAATATATTATGCCATTCCCAGGCCTTATCCGAAGTCCTCAGTAGTACGGGCGGATAATTATTATATTGTATTATAAACTTACATACACTTATGCGCCGGAATTTTAATCGATCAAGGCGACTAGACAACTTTAATGTTACTACCGGTAGATGATAATAATTTTTGTTCGACTTATGGAGGAATAAATGATATTGTATAAATTGTCAAAAATGGTAAGTGCTTGATTTGATTTGGAAACATTTTTATTCTGGACAAAAGACATTACATCGCCGATGCTAATCTCAGAATTGCCTGATATTACAAAAGATTTTTACATTTTTTATATTCTTAAGGCATACTTCGTGGGTTGACATTACAGAAGTAGCTAGTTAAATAAAAATAGAGTCGAAAGGGTACAAACAAATAAAATAAAAGAAGAATGACAACAATTAACATTGGACATACTAATAACCGTCCGTTTGAGACAAATATGGGTGGAAATTGGATATACAGTCTAAGCCCAAAGATGAGAGAGTCCCTTCAAACGGAGGGAAAGTCTCTCACCTCAAACCGCAAAGTGCCATTGTAATTCCATTAAGACAGCAAAATGTCATTATAATACCATTAGAGCGCCTAGTCCTAGGTCAGCGAACCGATTGGCGAAGTAGGCGTCCAATCACTGATATACCATTCTTATCTGATCTGAGGGTTTAGGCCTGGGCTGTATAATGTGAAGTGAAGATTGAGAAATAAACGAAACAAATTAAACCTCTTTTGGATTTCATAATATACTTTATCTGATATCAGCCAAAGAGTTCTCGGTAGAATAGTTTTAGATTAAATATCTGAAGTAATATAAACAATTCAAAATTAACGACAGGATAGAAAAAAAACAATTTGTACCCGACGCAAGAAAAGATCATTTTAACTGGTCACAAGAAAATATCCGAAGATAGAACTAGCAGAAAAGGGTTACAAGTCGTCGCTCGTGGATGTAAGAAGAGGGTTAAATGTTTTTTTAGACTGATTTTTTTTTCGTGCCGCCAGATATTTTTTCTCCCTATTCTTGGAAGTGCACTGAGACTGACTCCAACCAAGACCAAAGGGAAAATAAGGGTCAGATTTTCAGAAAATGTACAATTCGCCTTCACCAATCGTCTCAAATAACCCAAATTTAAGACAAAAATGAGCTTCAAAATGCAGTTTAACATAGAGGAACTAATACTTTAAATCAATGCGATACCAAATATATTCAGATATACCCGGTATTTTTCATTTTTCAGCCTAATTTAGGAGAATTTACTTAATGTGTAGAGCAGCCAATTGTACATTTTCTGAAAATCTGACCCATAATCCAATCTGAGCGTCTCGTCTGTTTGGGAGAGGAGGTGCGGGGTGGGGGTGGAAGGGGTGGGGTGGAAGGGGTGGGGGAGGGCGTGGAAGGGGTGGAAGAGGGCTGTATTTAGCTGCTTGGTTCATTCAGTACTCTTTTCTCTCTCTTCCATTTCCAGGTCGCGTCTATATTTACGAAGATGGAGTCATTTACGTGCACAGTTACCTGGGAGTTATCGTGGTGCCGCGGTCGCAGCTGGAAGCCATTTACTTCTGTGATGGAGTGCGTATATATTCAACTGTTTCCACTGCTTGGGGGTTAATTGGGTCAGATTTTCAGAAAATGTACAATTGGCTGATCTACACTTTTGGTTAATTCTGCTAAATTAAACTGAAATTTCGTCAATACTAGGTAAATTCGAGTATATTTGGCATTGCATTGATTCTAGCAATCTGTTTGGTTAGGTTGAACTGTATTTTGAACTTTATTTTCGTCTGAAATGTGGGTTATTTGACAGAATTGCTGAAGAAAATTGTACATTTCTGAAAATCTGACCCATTTAGGTAGATTAGAGGCATCAGGGCATACACTCCATGTAATTATGTTGGCCTCGCTTCAGATAGAAAAGCAATATACATGTAGAACCATACCAAATTGACTCAAATCAAGCCAAACTTTCTTAAATTTTGTCTATTTTATCTAATTGCTTTTAATTAATTCTTTTTTGTATATTGTGGCAATAATATTGTGGAATAAAGACATCGCCCACTGGTTGAATCGTTAGAAAATGTACAATTCACCTTTAGCAATCCTCTCAAATATCCCACATTGAATAGAAAAGTGACGTTCAAAATATAGTTTAACACAACAATAGAGATATTCTTAATCAACACAATGCAAAAGATACTCTGATGTACCCATTATTTACGATTTTCCAGTCTAAGTTAGTAGAAGTAATAACATTTGTAGAGCTGCCGATTGTACATTTTCTGAAAATCTGACCCCATTATCCATACCACTCTACAAGGATGTATGGGTCAGATTTTCAGAAAATGCACAATTCGCCGTCAACTATCCTCTCAAATAATCCAAATGTAATAGAAAAATGACGTTCAAAATGCAGTTTAACACAACGAAAGAGATATTTTTAATCGACTCAATGCCAAAGATACTTGGATAGTCATAACGTTCATAATTTCTCAGCCTAATTTAGCAGAAGTTACCAAATTTGTAGAGCTGACAATTGTACTTTTTTTTGAAAATCTGTCCCGTATACTTTCTCCCTTAATACACTCAGATTCTCTGATCTAAACGTGTTTCGGTGTTGCTCTCAACTTCTGTCAAATTTTTTGCAAATTTCCTGCTGTAATGTTGTAATTTTTGTTTTAATCTGTAAATTGTATAATCATGATTTGTTATGATTTGTTATTCCAATCATGAGGTGGCATGTAAATTGCCGACACAACATGTTGTAAGCTTGTAAGACTTACCCCCTCTTTAAAATTGTTTAAAACCTACTGCAAGGCTACATAGCCCCCACAATAGATGTGGTAACATGATATGTTAATTTAGATTTATTTGATATGTATTTTTCTTGTATGTATTATAGAAACACTTATGTTCTTGTAGTGAAGTAGAGGGTTCTGTCGGAAGAACTGTCAAGGCAGAGATATGTGACCCGTTTTTCCGAGTAGGCCTTATGTAAAAAAAGAATTTGGAAAAATAAAGTTTCAATATATATATTGTTGCCGCAGGAGTCGTCGAGTGAAGTTGCCCTGCTCATCCTGTTCTTCCAACCCGCCTACAAGCATTTCTTACCATGTCACCTCAGGGGCAGAGTTAACCGTTTAGTATTGGGCTTCACACCACGCTCTAAGTCTTATAAAGCACTCTACAGCGGGGTAAGGATTCTTTTATTATTAGTTTCCATCATACAGTCTAGGCCCAAAGTTGAGAGAGTCCCTTCAAACGAAGGGAAAGCCTCTTGCCTCAAACCGCAAAGTACCATTATAATTCCATTAAGACCCCAAAATGTCATTATATTCCCATTAAAACGGCCAGGAAACCGATTAGCGAGTAGGCTGACACACCACTCTTATCTGATCTCAGGGTTTGGACCTCGAGTGCATATTACATATATATTTTTTTATTCATTTAAGGCCAATACTGTCCAGGCCCAAACCCTCAGATCAGATAAGAATGGTATGTCAATGATTAGACGCCCACCTCGCTAATCGGTTTCCTGGCCTAGGACTCGGCGTTCTAACGGGATTATAATGACATTTTGCGGTCTTAATGGAATTATAATGGCACTATGCGGTTCGGGGCGAGAGGCTTTCCCTCCGATTGAAGGGACTCTCTCATCTTTGGGCCTAAACTGAATACAATATTTAAACAAAGCATACAAGAAATTACGCAGGGTCCGCCATGGACGTGTTATGCAGTTATATTGAAAGATATAACCCATGAAGAAATTTATAGTGCGTTATCAAAAGAAATTTCAAATTATTAGTTTTTTTTAAAGACTAGATTAAAATAATGTTTAAAAAGTGTAGTTCTGTAAAAGTTATAAGACAAATAGAAAAATAAAAGAACTAAGAAAAAAGAAACGAAATGGGGATAAGATTTTTTTCAAACACAAAAAGCATTTGCAATCCCATAAGATCTATGACGGAATACGCTAAAGTCGTGATAATCCACTAATTGTCATCCATCTTAACCTATTGTTCACAATATCAACAACCAAGGTGTCAATCCCTAGCCTCACCTAGCGAAGTTACTAAGGTAATCCCTCACCTTGACAATCCCCGACGATATTCCAATGGAAATCATCGGAGGAGATTGTTCTTTAATCTCGTCATACCTTATGACGTCACGTAGAGTCTGAGCGTTATCTCAGATTAGTGGTAGCACCGCAAAGCGACAGGTCGTTTGAAATGGGGATAAGATTAATGATATAGACACAAATCTGATTAACTATTCGCCAATATATTGATCCCATGATGATAAACACGATTTGTAAATAATATATTCCATCAGGTGTTGCCGAATTGGAAGATGTCAGATAAAGTACCATGCCTTGAACCGGTTGAAGAACTGCCAGAAGATTTGGAAGAGATGTAAGTAAACCATGATGATATCCTTATACAGTCAGGTCCAGACGGCCACATTCCTCGATTCCGCATCCAGCGATAAGCTTAACCACAAGGCTAAGACTTAGGCTAAAAGTGTTAATGACCCCTAAAATTTAGGGGTCCAAAACTGCCTTCTGAACGTGACTGTATAGGAATTGGTCGAGATAGAACATGAGCGAGAACCCTGAAAACTCCAAATACAATTTTTAATGCGATTTAGAAGTTGTTATATCAAGAGATATTGGGACTACGGTAAATCACTGTCCTGTTGCTGTTGCTGTTCATTTATTCAATCATTTTATCTACTTTAATATTATCCATAATCCAAGAGAGAATGATACTACAACGCGGCAAGGTTTCCACTACATGTTTTTGTACCGCTTCTATAGTATGTGATGTGTCACAAGAAAATGAGTCACAATTTAAGTCACAAAAACATTAGATTTTGAGATATTTTCATACTTGAAAAGATGGAATCAAGCTGATTCCAACGATAGTAAAGATTAGGGCATCTAATAGGTATTTGTTATTAATTATTATTACTCTATTTGTTAGAATAGTTAATAGTTAGACTTTTACCTGATGGTCACTCACTGTATTAAAGTAATTAAATATACTCTTTAGGATAACCTCAGATCTATGTTTTAATACCACTCGCAGCACTAAACATCCCCAAAATAAGAACATCCTACAAAAGAGATCTTGTGAATAAATCGATTTGAAAAATATCAATTTTGCGACTTATGACTCATTTTCCTGTGACACATCACAGATCGCGTTTACATTTGGTTGCCATGGTAGCGTTGTCTACTTACCAGATCTTTATAATCCGGGTTCTTTTAGACAAGTGAGGCTTCAGGAGGAGCACATGACGTCACTGATTCCGTCTGCAAATCGTCTCAAGTCTGCCAAAGAACAACTACCCAACCTTGCCAGGTAATGAACCAAGTTTGTTAAATTGCAGGGACTAACATTACTTTATGTTTTATTTGTCTGATTCACAAGTATTAGTGGACAAATGGGTTACTAACCAAGCTTCTGGATAAAATCCAGGTCTTCCAGCCATTACCTTTATAGAAAAAATATTGCTATGCTATGAGAGTTACTGTCTACAGTACACGATATGATACAATATATAATGAGACATAAAACAAGCTATAAAACAGATAATATCAAATCTCACTAATTGAATATCATCATTCATTCTACTATTGATGTGTTTTAGTCGGAATTCTCCTACAATAATATTATGCTTAAAGTTAGAAATCATTCAATAATTGATATAAAAGGGAATTGACTGAGGTGAATCTGATGTTCTGATTTGGGTTTAATATGTGTTAAAGAATGTAATACGCTTTGTATCTTTATCTAGATGGCTCTATTTTGTAGATTATTTTTTGTAATGCAACGCTTGGAAACAAGATATAATGGTCTTTTTAAGACTTTGTAAGAAATTTGTCTAAAATTGTGGCTAAAAATATGTCCTTGAAGAAGCCCACTCTAACGGGCGAAATTTTGGATTAGACAATAATAAAAAATCGGAGAAATAAGGATCTTAATTTACTAGCATCACAGCTATAGGCCCACAGCCTTCAGATTAGATAGGAATGACATGTCAGTGATTGACATGTCAGCGCTAATAGCTTTCCAGGCCCAGGAGTAGGCGTCCTAATGCGATTATAATGGTATTTTGTAGTCCTAATGGGATTATAATTGCATTTTGCGGTTTGTGGCAAGAGGCTTTTCCTCAGTTTGAAGGGACTCTCTCAGCTTTGAGCCTAGACTGATCAGCTTTAATGTCTGCCCTATATTGCCTTACAGTGTGCTGGAGCATTTCGCCACAAGCAGTGCTTTGGGCACCAGTCTCGTCATGAAGAGAGATCTCCTCGCTTCTGTCATTGGTCAACAAGATGCAGGGGGTTTTGACGACCCAGATGAGGTGAGAATGTCTTTATAATTCGGTAAGCCTCTGCCTTGAACATTCCAGCGGCTATATAACCACCTTAGGCAGAGACTAACATGATTATTAACCTCCATGGCGAGAAGAACCCGCTATCCACCGAGCTCTCTAGCATTTTAAAACTTTATACAAACCCCAAATACAAAATTAATCCCTACATGAACTGCCTTTCTGTCTCTTTTCTCTGTCTCTCTCCCTTCTTCTCTGTCTCTATTTCCTGGGTATGATCATAAACTGCCTCCCTCTCAGCTCTCCCGCCCTTGATATAACCATATTAAATGTGTTGATAAGGGCGTAAAGCAACCAATCTCACTCACTCACTCACTCACTCACAAATATTGGTCGTATTTTTATTCAGACATTAAATAAGGTACATCAGAAAAGGAAAAGAACCCTCAGAAAACTGGCCTTCCGGGCCTCCCTTCAAATAAATACAGAGCCATACATAATTCATGCGTGAAATAACAATATCAATCGTGAGAGTGCTTCATTCGTTAAGATAATTTAAGTTAAGGGTGTTGGTGAAGATGAGTTTTCACGCTTTAATCACTTGTAATGTCTTTCATGTCATAGTTTGTGTGCGTGCCAAGGTTTTGCATCTCTCACCATATCCTTACCGCTTTTCGAATAATTAGTTATAATCAAGTAATTTAAAACAATGATATTCTCTGTATTTACAACTTTGTAAAATTATTAGAAAATTATGAGGCTGGCAACACATAGTGTCTACCCTTTCCAGCTTAACAATAAATAATTCTGATACAATAAATAGTCTTACAATTCAATTCAATTTCCCCACTTTGTTAATTGAACTATTTCACTGATGTTTGTTCACGTACAGTTGGTGCTGACCATACTGACCGGTGTACCTGGGAGCCACAAGGACAACCTGTGTAACATACTGACCAAGATGTCCAAGGAGGACAACCGGTGGGCAGTGTTCCGCCACCCAGTGGACAACACTGACCACTTCAGCCCCGCCTCCCTACAGGCCAACCTCGCCGCCCTGCTGGCCAAGAAGAGAAGTAAAGGCAGCAGCTCCAGGAAGAAGATGAGAGCCATCATTGTCAGTCCTGGGTGGGTGGTATTGTCAGTCCTGGGTGGGTGGTGTTGTCAGTCCTGGGTAGGTCAGTCCTGGGTGGGTGGTATTGTCAGTCCTGGGTAGGTGGTATAGTCAGTCCTGGGTAGGTCAGTCCTGGGTGGGTGGTATTGTCAGTCCTGGGTGGGTGGTGTTGTCAGTCCTGGGTAGGTCAGTCCTGGGTAGGTCAGTCCTGGGTGGGTGGTATAGTCAGTCCTGGGTGGGTGGTATTGTCAGTCCTGGGTAGGTGGTATTGTCAGTCCTGGGTAGGTGGTATAGTCAGTCCTGGGTAGGTGGTGTTGTCAGTCCTGGATGGGTGGTATTGTCAGTCCTGGGTAGGTGGTATAGTCAGTCCTGGGTAGGTGGTATAGTCAGTCCTGGGTAGGTGGTACAGTCCTGGGTAGGTGGTATAGTCAGTCCTGGGTGGGTGGTATTTTCAGTCCTGGGTAGGTGGTATTATCAGTCCTGGGTAGGTGGTATTATCAGTCCTGGGTAGGTGGTATTGTCAGTCCTGGGTGGGTGGTATTGTCAGTCCTGGGTAGGTGGTACAGTCCTGGGTAGGTGGTATTATCAGTCCTGGGTAGGTGGTATTGTCAGTCCTGGGTAGGTGGTATAGTCAGTCCTGGGTGGGTGGTATTGTCAGTCCTGGGTGGGTGGTATTGTCAGTCCTGGGTGGGTGGTATTATCAGTCCTGGGTATGTGGTATAGTCAGTCCTGGGTAGGTGGTATTGTCAGTCCTGGGTAGGTGGTATTGTCAGTCCTGGGTAGGTGGTATTGTCAGTCCTGGGTAGGTGGTATTGTCAGTCCTGGGTGGGTGGTATTGTCAGTCCTGGGTAGGTGGTATTGTCAGTCCTGGGTAGGTGGTATAGTCAGTCCTGGGTGGGTGGTATTATCAGTCCTGGGTATGTGGTATAGTCAGTCCTGGGTAGGTGGTATTGTCAGTCCTGGGTAGGTGGTATTGTCAGTCCTGGGTGGGTGGTATTGTCAGTCCTGGGTGGGTGGTATAGTCAGTCCTGGGTGGGTGGTGTTGTCAGTCCTGGGTGGGTGGTATTGTCAGTCCTGGGGTAGGTGGTATTGTCAGTCCTGGGTAGGTGGTATTGTCAGTCCTGGGTGGGTGGTACTGTCAGTCCTGGGTGGGTGGTATTGTCAGTCCTGGGTGGGTGGTATTGTCAGTCCTGGGTGGGTGGTATTGTCAGTCCTGGGTAGGTGGTATTGTCAGTCCTGGGTAGGTGGTGTTGTCAGTCCTGGGTAGGTGGTATTATCAGTCTTGGGTAGGTGGTATAGTCAGTCCTGGGTGGGTGGTGTTGTCAGTCCTGGGTAGGTGGTACTGTCGGTCCTGGGTGGGTGGTACAGTCGGTCCTGGGTGGGTGGTATTGTCAGTCCTGGGTAGGTGGTATTATCAGTCCTGGGTAGGTGGTATTGTCAGTCCTGGGTAGGTGGTACTGTCAGTCCTGGGTAGGTGGTATTGTCAGTCCTGGGTAGGTGGTACTGTCAGTCCTGGGTAGGTGGTATTGTCAGTCCTGGGTAGGTGGTATTGTCAGTCCTGGGTAGGTGGTATAGTCAGTCCTGGGTAGGTGGTATAGTCAGTCCTGGGTAGGTGGTATAGTCAGTCCTGGGTAGGTGGTACTGTCAGTCCTGGGTGGGTGGTATAGTCAGTCCTGGGTGGGTGGTATTGTCAGTCCTGGGTGGGTGGTATTGTCAGTCCTTGGCAGGTGGTAGTGTCAGTCCTGGGTAGGTGGTATTGTCAGTCCTGGGTAGGTGGTATTGTCAGTCCTGGGTAGGTGGTATTGTCAGTCCTGGGTGGGTGGTATTGTCAGTCCTGGGTAGGTGGTGTTGTCAGCCCTGGGTAGGTGGTGTTGGAGGCGTGGAGTTAATGTGCTTACATTTTACTCATTCTGTTTATTTACCCCTTGTAGTTATAGATATTTTCAATTAAAAATCCAAAACCATCTACCCCTCAAAATACCTACAATGTGTTAAAGCAACCAGCTCTCTCCCTCTCTTCCTCTAGCTCTTCCTCTCCCTCACTCTTCTTCTCTCCTTTCCCTCACTCTTTCTCCCCCTCTCTCTCACTCTCTCAACCTCTCTCTCCCCCTCTCTCACTCTCGCTTCCTCTCTCTCCCCCCCCCCCTCTCTCCCCCTCTCTTTCACTCTCTCTCACTATCTCTTCCTCCCGCTCTTCCTATCTCTATCTCTTTCTCCCACTCTCTCGATCTCATCTCTCTTTCCCTCCCTCTCTCTCTCTTGCACTCTCTCCCTCCCTCTCTCTTGCACTCTCTCCCTCCCTCTCCCCATCTCTCCCTCTCCCCCCCCCCCCCACGCTTTCTCTCTCACTCTCTCTCTCCCTCCCTCTCACTCTCTCTCACAGACACACACAGCTCAAAGTTGATTGATTGATTAGTAATTACTAATCTATTGATATCTCCCAACTCCTTGAACCACCTTCAACCACTTCTCACCTTAACTTCCCTCCCAACCTTTGACCTCTACACACCATTTTTTTTCCGCCCGCCCACACCTATTAATTCTCCTCACTAGCATTCTATTAAATAAAATCATCATTATTTTATAAATTCACAAATGTATTAATTCTATTTCATATTATTATATTCCATAAAAGTAAACACAAACCAATAACATGTTATAGATAAAACTTTTAATTTCCCAAGCCTGCCTTCACTCTCAATAATTACCTTCCCACATAAGTATTATGAGTTGTTTAATTAATGGTGCTGCCACCTAGCTATATGTGGAATAATAATTTTTTCTGTGAACTAAACTTAAGCTGGGAGGTGTGTTGGTACACTATAATATATTCCTTCCCGACCAGAAAACATCATTCAATATGATATAATCTGTTCACCTCTAAAGGTGCAACCTATGGCCTACAAAAGGTTATTGAACTTGTACTAATTCTGTTTCTTTATACCTTGTACTGGTCCTGGGTTCACCTAGCTAAAGTGCCTTTCTGTCTCTTTTTCTCTGTCTCCCGATCTCTCCCTTCTTCTCTATCTCTATTTCCTGGGCATGATCATAAACTGCCTCTCAGCTCTCCCGCCCTTGATATAACCATATTGACCATACTGACCAATTGACCTTAATTATGATACTACTTAATGATGATACTACTTATTTTTAATACTTTTTTCTTTGGCATAAATAGTCTTTCTTAACTAGTCCATCAGTAGTTACAACTCAACTCCTAAATTCTATAAGACAGCAATCCCAGGAAGAACTGGCATCATTATTTGTGTCAGAGGTGATCCACCATTGTAATAACATCAGCAATAAAGAATGTTTTAATTGAATTGAATTGAATCTATTCCTTTCAGCTTCACAGACACTGTAGATGTTGTTCAGGCCATTGTCAAACATCCTAATAGAGATGTTGCTTCACATCTAAAAATTGGTGAGTTAATAAATAATCTTAACTTTAAAAAATAAAAAATAATCTTAACTTTCGTAAACAAATTCTTAAATTGTGATGTGTTTCAGTGAAAAGAGTCACAAGTCGCAAAACTGATATTTTCCAAAGTAATTTATTCACAAGAACCCTTGCCTAGAATGTTTTCATTCTAGCATAGATACAAGAACCAAATTTCAAAACAGTGTATATTAAATATAACCATGCATATCGAAGCTCATCCTTTAGAGTATGTTTAGTTTCTTTACTAGTGATTGTCCACCCAGTAATATTGCAAACTTTTTCTTTTTTCAAAAATAAAAATATCAAACTTAAAATAAAGAAATATTTATTAGAAGTCCTAATGTTTACCATCAATATAAAATCACCGAGATCTCATCTTTTCATATATATGATGATATCTCAAAATCCATTTTCTTTGCGACTTATGACTCATTTTCCTGTAACACATCACAATTGCATTCTCCTTGGCTCTACCAAGGAGATAGTTATACCTCCCAGGTTGTACTCTTGGTATTGAGACTGAAAACAGATAACCATATCGATAAAATATCCCCCCCCCCCCCGCCCCCGCCCCCGATGGACCTGATTTTATTTTATTCATCATCTAATAACATCAATTCATCAAATTCCACTTATGACTACACTTCAACAAATCATTGGAACCCATAAACAATCTAGATGAGGTCACAATCGGGTGTTACCAAGCTTACATAGCAACAACAAACGTTGCCTAGGTGAGTTCAGGTAGATCGTTTAATCTTAGGAGAGATCCTCGGTTGTGGTGGCGCTTTCAGGGCAATCAAACGTCCTACCATGTCGATAAAACCTAATTTCTTATGCAGTAACTATTGCTTTCAGGTGCTGTTACAGCCTGTATTGACCCTGCTAACATGTACATGGCAGATAGGTATGTAAATATTGTAATTAATTAAAAAAACAAATTGATTAATGATGTCATAGACGTGATGTACTGCTTTCAGGCACAATTTTCCAGATTATAAATATCATTTAGAGATAACTGTTAGGAATAGCAAGAATATACACGTAAAAACAGATAATTCGTATCATATTTATTATTAGCAGATATATTTGTTAAGTTATAATGATCTCTTGTTCTATATCGTTTACTCCAACTGAATGTTAATGCAAAGTTATATTGAATGGTAAAGCCGGGAGACTGATAGGAACATGGATTGATTCCTAAAGATGTACCCAATTTTGTAATTAAACGTTATCAAATCAAATCAAATCAAATATGCAGCCGTGTGGACATTTTAGTTTAAATACAGAGGTTTAAAGCAGGTCTTATGTTTTCCAGGTACACGTTCCCAAAGTTGCTTGACCAGTGCGCCCAAGGATGGGTCAATAATATAGTTTTCACAGGACCCAGCAATGATCCGGTATGATATAAACCCTTTTGTACATTATTATGTCCTCTTCTGCTTAAGTCATTTTATAAGTAGCCTACATATCATATCATTACAGTAACACATGTCATTTTTCCCATATCTGTGTTCGAACTTATTGCAACTTTTCACCATTGATGAATTCGATTTTGAAAAATATATTTTTGAGTATATTCCAAGTATTTGGAGGGTTGGATATTTTGATTAAAGATGTTTTCCAGTGGAACCTGTTTCATGAGGCTATTCATAAAGTTACTGAAGAATCGCTATTTCCATGTTTATTTAATTAATAATGATAATAATTTCATCCGCTTAATTAATAGCCTAATTACGACATAGAGGAGACAAAGGCTCCGTAGATAAGGCATGTAAAATTCCCAAACTTTCCACACAGTTTACTTTGGCTTCAAGTACAGGTTACCACGCCCTTCGTTTTTTTCAGGATGGTAGAAATGAATCTGTTTAAATAACCGTAAGCCGCCCGCTCCTTCTGCTTCGACTGACTTACGTTGTATTATTTGGCGACGCAACGTTGGTATTTCGGCGACGCAACTTAAATGCGCCTGCCTATTTGGCGACGCAACGTCGTCGGCGTAGCAACGCTCCCAATAGCAACATGCGTCACAGTATAAGCGCACATCATAGGCCTAGCCATAGGATGATGCAGTGCCTCTCGATTTGCATTTAATTCTAGCCGTTTAAACTGCGAGAGGGCGGTGGGCTGAGAATGGGGGAGATGGGGAAGGGGAAGGGCATTTTTTCTTTTTAAATTGAATTAAAGGCCTATTATTTATTCGAATTTCTTACTTTATAATTAATTTATGGAGTGAAACGTATATGTGATGTGAACAGGGGAGGGAGAGGGAGGGAAAGGGGATGTCTACCCGTTGATAAACGGGGGCAGCTAGTATAATAATTATCTTACATAATGTTACATAATACCATGTATCGTTACAACCTTTTTATTACTGATAAGTGTCAATGGGAGATTAAAAGCGTTTTTTCTCTATTTTCTGTTCCTGCCATCTGGGCTTTTACATGCTAATACATGTTATTCAAACAATCAATACAAACAGATAACAATTAATTTTAATTGCAATGTAATTGAAGCGACTCGGAACACAAGGGGACAATTGTTTTTGAGGGAGGTTTATTGGGTTAATGGTGATCAATGTTTCGGTCGACATTTGACCTTCATTAATTTTAAAATTAGCCTTTTCATAAAAGTTTTTTTTTCATTGTAGTTGCATGGTGCTATGAATAGGTTTACTCATTAATTAATAGTATTTGATGTGACTGGTCAGTATCCCCAGGGCTCGAAAAAACCTATGTTTACTTGCCCGGAGCAACTAAAAAATGTCTCTGGGCAAGTAAAATTTAATGTTAGTTGCCCGATTGGACAAGTGAAAATCTTTACAGCACCGATTTCAAACCCCTGTTGTGATGTCTAATCACAATGAAACAAGGTACATACAGATAGCGTGATTTCGTTTATAATTCTGAAAATAAATTTGGGCAAGTGAAAAATGATGTTGGGCAAGTAAATCTTGGCTGCCACTTGCCCAATGGGCAAGTGAAGTTGGTAGGTTTTTTTCGAGCCCTGATCCCATTCATCTGATCATCAGATTTGTTCATAAAATTTAATTGTTTTCCAGAGATTGAAAGATGTGCAACTGTTGATACGCGGAGTGAATGCCGATGTGGCGCTGATGTTGGCAGAGAATGGGGAGGTGACGCGCAGTCCAGACCTGGAACTCATTGTGTCTGAGACCGCATTCAATGAAGGCAAACTCCTCCAGGCGCGCTATCTCTCCTGCCCGGGATGGTCAGTTTATTACATGATATACTGTAAATGTATTTATTTTCGCGCTGTTAAATTTTTGCTCATTGGATCTTCACTCATTTTATACATGATATACTGTAAATGTATTTATTTTCGCGCTGCTAAATTGTTTGCGCATTGGTTCTTTTCACACATTTTACATGATATACTTAAAACCTATTTATTTTCGCGCAGCTGAATTTTTGCGCATTGGTTCTTCACTTTACTGTAAATGTATTTATTTTCGCGCTGATAAATATTTGCGCATTGGTTCTTCACACATTTTTACATGATAAACTGTAAATGTATTTATTTTCACGCTGATAAATATTTGCGCCTTTGATTTCTTCACACATTTTCGCGCGGACATATATTCGTGCATCAAAAATACCCCATACCGTATGTCAACAATGACACAATTTAATATTCACGCAAACTTTAAATGGTGAAATTAAATACAGCGCGAAAATATCAATTCATTCGTATTTTTTCTCCATAACATCACAAATAAAATATAATTCAAGTACGAGTAGTAAAAACAAGAAGGCTACATTGACAATTCAGTTGTTTAAATATGATTCCATTTCACATCTTAACATGTAGTTCTCTAATCAATCATTTCCAACATTCATTATTTGATCTTAGATTCATTAAATAACACATAGTAACATCTATCTGTTCATTTAAACAGATGGGCAAACCTGCATGTATCCTCTCCGTTAATTACTACATTAAATCCACAGGCACCACGGAGCATTCGTCACGGGTGGTTCCTGCCCTGTCATGAAAGAACTCTTCCTCCGATTTAGACGGCCGCTAGATAAAGGGAAGTTGATGTCCAGGTTAAAAGGTGCGTTCCCTTATTTCTCTTATATCTATAGGTCTTATACCGACCTAATTATTAGTAATTGTAATTAGTGTTTTTTATTTTGTTAAATAAGAGAATAAAACATCAAAACCATGAAAGAAGTAGTCGTGGATAATTTTTGTATCTTTTTTTTTAATAAATTTTATTGCGAAACATTTTCAGGCGAACCTGATAATCTCATGTTACACAATTCAAAAGACATTTGATCATACAAGTTGACCACTATAGGCCCTGCTAATATATTTTTATCATTTAAAGAGATTAATTTATAAGTCTTATATAATCGTATACTACACATAGGTTACAGAAAGGTCTTGTACAACAGCCTGGGTCATTTCGACCGGCCTATAAGATATTTTTTAGTTTTTCTTCAAATTATACAGACGGAGTAGTAAAAGTACACATCGATATAAAAACAACACAGCAACATGTATATATATATATATCACAGACTTTACATAGACCTGTTATTCCTGTGACTTTACAGATAATTGTTGCTGTATTTGTTTATTTTAAATAAACATAACATCTTCACCACCCGACCCAAGCAAAACAATTTGAATCAATTTGAAAAAGCTTTAGTCGTTCCTAATAAAGAGTTTTTATTCCTCTAGAATTGAAAAAGGCAAATGGACCTTACCCTTTCAAAGGGAATGTCTACCAAGTGCGCGGAAAGGTGACCTTTAAAGGTAAATGACTTTGTTCCTGATCAAACTTCAATAGGCATTTAATAACTCCTTCAATTAATGTACTGTAATATGATATTCCGATGAATATTGAAATATATATGGTGCATACTATTGTTTTTATTAAATAATAGAACCTGGTCTAATAAAAAAAACTGTTTCACAAATAAACATAAATATTGAAATATATATGGTGCATACTATTGTTTTTATTAAATAATAGAACCTGGTCTAATAAAAAAAACTGTTTCACAAATAAACTAAAAAAAACTGTACATAATCGACTCATCATTTCAACTAATCTCAAGTAGACCTTAAGGGCCTATTCCACTAAGCCGATTTGCATGCAATTCTCAGAGAATGTAGTGGAAAAGAGTCCTCTGCCGCGCCAAATCCGATGAGATTCGGCTTAGTGGACTAGGCCCTTTAGAGTGATTTCAACCAGTTAATAGTCTAAGATGCTATGTGTTCTATAGAAGAATGTTCATGTAAGAATACAAGGCAGAGATAAGGTGTGGAGTGAAAGAGGCATTGTAACCGAGCAAGTAACGGACAGATCATAATTATAAGGGTCAAATTTTCAGAAAATGTACAATTCTACTTCGCCAAATAACCTCAATTTTAGGCGAAAATAAAGTTCAAAATACAGTTCAACCTACCCAAATAGATTGCTAGAATCAATGCAATGCCGAATATTCTCGAATTCTCCTAGTATTGACCAAATTGCAGCCCAATTTTGAAGAATTTACTAAATGTTTACAGCTGCCAATTGTACATTTTCTGAAAATCTGACCCATAAGATCATGACGGAGGAGGGCAGATAAATAGCATGTGCGCTTGTCCAGTAGGAAAAATAGCATCTTTACAATCAGTGATCTAATGAAAGTTTGTATAACAAATAGGTTCCGATCAGCTGCTGGACTTGAGGTACACCGTGCAGAATGCCAGCCTGCAGTTGACACCGAGTGAGAAGCAGACGCCGGTAGAGAATGGTGCACCGGCACAATTACCCAACTGTTCGGCAGTATTCGTGGGCTGCGGGTTGGAGGAGAACAAACTCAGAGAGTGGCTCAAATCATGTGCTCCCGTGGTAAGGATTGAGCATATGGGTCAGATTTTCAGAAAATGTACAATTTGTCTTCACCAATTCTCTCAAATAACCCACATTTCAGACGAAAATAAAGTTCAAAATACAGTTCAACCTAACCAAACGGATTGCTAGAATCAATTCAATGCCAAAATTTGATATACTTGAATTTACTTAGTATTGACGAAATTTCAGTCTAATTTAGCAGAATTAACCAAAAGTGTAGATCTGCCAATTGTACATTTTCTGAAAATCTAACCCATATATTCCCAATCAGTCTAGGCCCAAAGTTGAGACAGTCCCTTCAATCGAAGGGAAAGCTTCTCGATCGCCTCAAACTGCAAAGTGCCATTATAATAATATAATTCTATTAAGACCGCAAAATGACATTATATTCCCATTAGAACGCCGAGTCCAAGGCCAGGAAATTAAGACCGCAAAATGACATTATATTCCCATTAGAACGCCGAGTCCAAGGCCAGGAAACTGCATGATTAATGTTCTTATCTGACCTGAGGTTTTGGACCTACTAGACAATTCCTTTATTTTCCAAATGCTAGATTAAAGAAATTCTGCCAAATTATTTAAAGTAAATTATGGTTCTTTGGATTGCGATATATTATTGGCCTTTAATGAAATGATAATAAACAAATATTTAGAAACCGTCTATGTGTAGCTACAATATGTATAACCTTTATTTAACTATATTCTTTCATTTTTCAGAAACCTGAGAAGAAACCTATTCTTACTAAGGCGGACCTGACAAAAGCTGACATAAAGAAAGTAAATGTGAGTGAAACCTTCCTTTTTTGTCACAGAAAATACTCACTGATCATTCAAGAAATTATCGATGTCTTTAATTGTCAACGGACAGAGAGGGGGTCCTCGTTATGTAGATTCATATTGATAATGCGATGGATTTTATATCTGGAAACTAAACCATTATGATCGATCTAATAATATTTTTTATATTTTTTCCCATAGAGTGAACATCGTTTGGATGCTTTGCCTGAAGGCTGGTTTTACAACGGTAGCAGATACGTCAGTCTTGGTGGGGACAAGTCCACCTGGCATCCATGTATCCTTGATGACGATTCGTACCAAATTAGCATTCTGCAGATGACTATATGTAATGTGTCACAGGAAAATGTCACAAGTCGCAAAATCGATATTTTTCAGGGATTTATTTACAATTTGGCTCACAATTTTCATTTTTGGGGTGCTTAGCGCTGCTAGGAGCATGAATACAAGTACCAAATTACTAGACTGTGTATTGAAGATATATCTATGCATATCTGAGGTTATCCTAAAGAGTATATATAGATGTATTTAACTATTTTACTAGTGATTGACCCTCGAGAAATATTGCTAACTTTGATTTTCATGCATAAAACAATATATAAGTACTTATTGGATGTCCTATTGTTTACCATCATTGGAATCCCCTAGATCTCATCTTTTCAAATATGATGATATCTCAAAATCCATCTTTTGCGACTTTTAACTAATTTTCCTGTGACACATCACATATGTAGGTTATTTAAATCCATTTTCTTAGACATGTTTTATTTAACACGCCAGAAATATATTACCACGTCAGTTTAATATTCAATTCTCATACATCTCCCGGTTGTGTTGTAAAGCAACAACACATTGATTTATGCTAGTTTATCGTTTAATTTGGTTTTGACGCAATATTGTGTTGTATTTCTGCCTTTTCAATGTCCAACACGAGGACAATACTTACTGAGTTCGCTCTCTCATTTTGGATATTATTTTTTGTCAAAGAAGCGAGTTGACTGATTATGTCTCGGCCAACATACAGGGTCTCCGCGGGGCCTGGAAAAGCATTAAATTTGGAAAAATGAATTCAAGGCCTTGAAGAGCCTTGAAAATTGTCATTTTGGGTCAAAGGGCCAGGAATATCATTTATGGGCTTGGAATCCATTAAATGACCTTGAAATTTTCGAAGATTCTGTTTCTTATACCGTACACTTTCCCTGGATTTGACCCTCTCACACCTTCCACGGTGACTCATGAAGTAAAAGTTAAAAAACGCACGGTGATTGATCAATCACCATCTTGTGCGACTTGTAACTAATTTTCCTGTGGCACACCACATATGTAGGGTATTTAAATTCATTAAACACGCCAGAAATACATTACCATGTCAGTTATTCAATTCTCATACATCAATGTATCCTTGACGCGCGGTGATTGATATAAAATATCAATGTAAAACTTGTTAAATACATCATTTTCTTATGAAAAACAATAACTACAACCCCCAGGTCCCATCATCTAGGTTCTGGAAATTAATTGATATCGGCCTGAAAATTACTAAAATTGTCCTGGAGAATTTCTAGTCTAAAGACGCGGAGACCCTGTCGTGGAAGTGGTTTTGTGACTTAAATTATTTATGTAACCACTCCCATGATGTCCTCGACATAATAACAGATTTAAACCTAAACTTAACAGGTAAGATTCAGTTAACTGTAAAATTAATGTTTAATAATTTCAGCTCTAGTACTAAGGGGAATATGCATGCATAATGTCAGCAATCCTAAAGATATACCTTAACTAATACATAGGTATAGAGGACTTCCTGGACAATTTCATCGATGAGAAAAATGCTGAGATTTCAGACTACAACTTGAAGATTGATCAAATGGAGTACCACGATTTATTTGATTGACCTGGAATAACAATACTAAAAAGGATAGATCCTTGCCAATTGAGGACAAGCCGATAGAAATCTCATTGATGTCACTCTACACTGCTGATCACCCCAATCATCTTTATATAGTGTCGAGGTGTTGTTCCCCACTCATATCTGTTAGCCAATATATCGTGAGCAGAATGCTACCGTCAATTATGACTGCGAAAATATCACCAATGGCCACCGATTCATCCTTAACCTATGAATGTATTGGAACATATTTTTTGTCGATAGATAACCAAGATCGAGAGACGATGTTGTTTTCAGCTAGGATATATGTATATGTATACATCAAAATATTTGATATGGAATTTAAATAATCATGATGGGATCCTTAAATAGCGTTTCAGTATTTCCATGAGTATTTTGCAAACAGTATCCGTCCATTCCAAAAGAATTTATTCTCCACATTCCATTATTCTTAGAATATTTCGTTGAATTTAAAAAGTGATTGCTAGGGGAAGCCATCTGTATTAAACTGAAAAAGGGATCGTTTTTTATGCTTTTGTATTCCTGTTGTCCAAAAGCATCAAATCAAAAGAAATAGTACCCTACTGATCTGATATATTGCGATGGCATCATAACTAATCAGAAACTTAGTGTGTAAGCTTTATACAAAGGAGTGAGAAATCTGTCTAAATGTACAGTGGGTGCTTCAGAAATAAATCAATTATTGTAGTCAAGAGAAATCTCAGTTGATGGTTAATTTGAGGCTAACCATTGAGGCAAGGTTTCGGAGACTTTGAAGTCAACATTTTATGAAATGTGCTTAGCATTGCTGCACAAACTGTTCTCACTGTTTGTGTCAATTAAATTCCGTCCGGAGTAGTTTCTGAATGTGATATGTGTATTTCCTGGTCCATGACTCTTCGAATTGTGTTGATGAATGTTTCTATTAATTAATTATCTGAAGTTATACATGTTGAATTGATGAATTATGTTAGTGTTTGAATAAATACTTGTTCACAAAACCAAGTTGGACATTTGTTGTCTTCTGGCTGTCATCTGCTTCTTGTAAAATACCTCTTGAGCGTGAGTGGGATTGGTTGCTTTACGCCCTTATCAACACATTTAATATGGTTATATCAAGGGCGGGGGAGTTGAGAGGGAGGCAGTTTATGATCATACCCAGGAAATAGAGATAGAGAAGAAGGGAGAGAGAGAGACGAGAAAAGCTGTCAAGATTATTACTGAGCTAACTCAAATCAAGCTACTCCCCAATTTGAAAAGTACCAAGACCTACCATAAAGCTAGAGGTTAATGTCCCCATTTCTGTATTACCTATATTCCAAGCAGAACTATAAATACTGTACTATATTAAGAGGTACATTTAATGTTTGTATGTTGCAACAATCCCTCACATTTTCCCCAATAAAAAAGAAGCCCAGTGCATAGCCAAATACCGAGCAAGTGAACATACATCTTTATTTTGGTTTGACTAAGTTTAGGTTAGCATTTCTCCAAATACTTGTAATGATGAATTAACCATCTACCACAGTAGAGTATTGAAACTAGTGTAACGGGAGGGTCGGGGCAAGCTCTCCACTGCTTTGGTCCCTTTCCCAGGACGAATCAGGAACACTTTCATGGTTAAATTATATAACGATAATCTATATATCACCTATAGATCTATAGTTGTTGGTTACGATCTCTATTTCATCTGTTGTTATTAGATTTGTAGCAATAAACGGATCAAAAGCGCATAATTAAACATTTAAGGCAGGATAAGAAAAACTTTCCATACATGACGATTGGGCGGGAAAATTCTACTCTTCATGTGCAGGTAAAAACCGCTTAAATGATTTCAAGACCCTCAAACCAATCGACAATTATTCTCAACACCCATCGTGGTTTCCTCGATTAAATTAAAATTAAATTTCACCTCCGCTACGGTATGTATTATTTAATTTTAAAATTTTGAGAACCCAGAGACCCAGATACCAACAATCAGTTGATACTGATCAGGTAAGTATTTTAATTTCTGCCACGAATACAAATGATTATATGATGATAAATGAACCATCTTGATCTACCACAGCAGGGTATTGAAACAAGGGTTATAAATTATATATAAGGCAGACCTATAGAAGGGTCAGATTTTCAGAAAATGTACAATTGGCAGCTGTACACAGTAAACTCTGCTGAATTTGGCTACAATTTGGTCAATACTAGGTAAATTCTGGTATATTCGGCATCGCATTGATTCTAGCAATCTGTTTGGTTAGGTTGAACTGTATTTTGAACTTTATTTTCGTTTGAAATTTGGATTATTTGAGAAGATTGGCGAAGTTGAATTGTACATTTTGTGAAAATCTTACCCAGAAGTACAATGCCCTATGTGCTAAACTTACAATGAAATGAAAACAAGGCGACACGTCGTGTATAAGTAGGCATTTTATTCACAACTCCAGTAAGGTGTTGAAATACCCAGTTCCAAAAGAGCAGGAAACGCTATTTACACACATGAAAAAATGGATGTACTTTTTTTTCATGAACGCTGGGAATTTCCCCTAAAGGGAATCCTCAGCCTATCAGTCCTGGGATATCCCTTTTCTCAATAGATAACACATGGCGTCACCTCTCGGTAGAGAAATGCGCTCCATCCCACGGTGGTCCCTAGCTTACGTCCAGGCTGCAGAAGAGTGGTCTAGACGGTGTCTAACTGACAACGCCGCATTCTTTGCCAAGTGCTTGCATTTCAGCTGGAATATAACAAGTGGGGAGAAAATAAATACAGGTACGACCTAGATTGATCGGAATAGTCAAATATTTCAAAACATTTTTTTAATCAAATAAAGCTTCTAGCCTGTCTGTACTGACTTTAGGCGAGTATGATAATTTCCAGACAAGTAGATAGCTAGAAAGTTGAGGACAATAAGGAAACCATGATCCTGGGCTATTTTATAACTCAAAACAAAAGCTGATGAATATGTTTAGAAATAAATTTTATGTTTGTTAAGAACTTTATGATACTCAAAATAAAACCACTTAGTTATTTTCCTTTCGTAACTAAAACGTATTGGCCATCTTACTCATTAGTGGCAACTAGAAAGTTTTTGATAACGAACCATTTAATTCTATTTCATATTAGGCAGACCTATAGAATTAGGGGATCGATTACAAAACAAAATAATTCAAAATATATTAAAGATGAATTGAAATCTTAGCTGATAAATTGTGAGGGGTGACCTCTTGAATTTAATGCATTAAATATTGTAGCTATTATCTATATGAATGTGGGTCGCACTGGACAAAAGCCTGTGTCCAGTATCATACTATACTATAATTACAAGACACCATTTACACTCTAGGCCCAAACCCTCAGATCAGATAAGAATGGTATGTCAGTGATTGGAAGCCTACTTCGCTATTCGGTTTCCTGGCCTAGGCGTTCTAATGGGAATATAATGACATTTTGCAGTCTTAATGGAATTATAATGGCACTTCGCGGGTTAAGGCTTTCCCTCCGTTTGAAGGGACTCTCTCAACTTTGGGCCTAGACTGATATCACATAGTCCACTTTACTTACCGGCAGCGCTCATTTCCCTTTCTCTAGCAAGCCTGACGTCACGGCGGGCGCGGATGGCGTCCTCCTCCTCCTTGATCTTCACCTCCCTGTTGGCTAGGTAGCTGTAGCGATAGTGACCATACAGGACGCCGGTTCCTAGGGCAGCCCACCGACAGAACTGAAAGGCAATTGCAACAATTGGTTAGTTCATTTTAAATTATTAGTGACTAATAAAATTACTGGTATAGCATATGATATATTTATACATGTATATATTCTCAGAATCTGGTAATTACTGCACATCTTCATTAAAGAAATGTGCTTGGTTGGGAGGCATGAATTGGGATCCTAATTTCTATGACATTTTTATGTTTGTTACTGAATGAATACTAAAACCTGCCCTAATAGTAACACACATTGTCTTTGATCAAAGAACACGATTTAAGAACCATTCATTCAGACCATTGGTATTTATTGACATTGTTACATCCATATACTCCATCACATTTTTTCCTGCAGCTGTCTCCTTCTGTTACGTTCAAGATACATTTAATAATTAATGATCCAATATTCAAGAATATATGACAGCAATGCCAGTGCCAGGCCCATGGCAATGCCAAAAAACACGTCAACGATGACAGCAGTCTGAGCAGCAAGTAACAACTAGGCCTACCTACCACAGTAGTGCATAAATCCCTACTCTTTTACAATTTGGCCCTAATATTTGTGTAACACTACATAATGATCGGAGAGTTGTGTCGGCAGAGTCTGGACTCTTGTCTTGAGTTGAGATTTGAGTTTTGACAGTTTGTCAAGATTTCGCTACGCAGGCCGACGCCGTACTCCCGTAGCGTAGGCTGCCGTTGTACAGGTTTAGCTAGGTTTGCTATAATTATCTGGTTTGATTTGGACTTGTGAATACTGAATACATCGTCAGAAACAATGGTACACTCTATAGATGAATGACATCAAAACATATCGTACCGAAATAAAGTTAAAGTGGCTATGGACACTGTTTGACTATATATCATTTAGAAATATGTTTGTAGTTTTCGATGACATGCATAGGTAGGAACATTTGTGTGGAATACCAACGCTATATATTCCTTAGATTAATTGATATTTGTTAATGAAGAATGTGGCAGAGGTTCCATTGGGGAATTCAAATCTGAGAAAGCAGTAACTAGACCATAAGGTGCTGACCTCAGTGTATGGTAAAGGGATGTGAACTAAGAGCGAGGCAGGAGGTACATAGTGACATATATACCCTGTCCCATCCAGCTGGTATCACTTAACTCTCATTAAGATAAGAGGCGTCTGGGACCTTCCCTAACTGTCTGGCAGTTGGGTAGGGTGACTCCAGCACCCTACGAAATTGGAGTTTTAAACTCTTAAATACACACAATATATGTAATTTCTACATTAATGCTCCCGGGTATACATTACAAATATACTAATCTAGAACATAGTTGAAATTCAGGCAAACTTTTCCCAAATCGGGAGCTCAGTGGCATGTGTCACTTTAAACATCTAGTTACAACATCGCTGTTTTGTGACCTTGGTCGGACGAATGTTGACTCTTGGACAGCGGTGTCACCGGCCTTGCCATGTGAGTTATAGTATTGGATATAAGGTTATTTACTCAGGATTTACATATATTAATGCTTTAAATTTGAACATCAAGTATCATTTCCAATAAATATAGCATTGCACAGTTTCCAATGACAATATAATACGAATAAAGCTTACCTTAATCAGCGGGGAAACGTTCTTTGCTGCTCCTAGAGTCGCCATTTTGACTACCTAGTGATCGGTGCAGGTGCGCGCCTACGAACTCCGAGACTAGCTTAAATTTCCAACCATATATTTTTTCATAGTAATCATTCTTTTGCTAATGACGCTATTGATAATATATAAAATATTTGTTTGTACCAAAAAATAATCATGCATTACTATAAATACGAGGGAATATTATTTAATTACTTTTTATTTATCTTCCTTGAAACCACGCGGTTAACATCATAAATCGAAATTTTAAGTTGCGCAAAAATGCTGCTTTTGTCGCATGAAAGTCACTTTTAAGCTATGAAACATTGTTTATCATTCAATAATAATTTATGTGTATTTATTGTGGGGTAAAACAGTTTTTGTTGATTTTTTTTTGTTTTACGGGAAGTGACCTTCACTCCGGACCAAAACGAGGCGAGTGAATCAACCCGCAGATAACAGACGATGATGACTGGAAATACATAAACCGGTGGAAATGGCTTCTGAAGAATGGATACTCTTTGTCATCTACTATTTCGCCGTCCCCTTCTTTATATGGATTGGGATAATAATCTTTCTAGCTGCCATCGGAAAATCATTCGGAGTGCGGGCCCTGTATATAAGAATACTTCTTACCATCTTTGAGGTAAGTCTCTTGTCCCCTGTTCAGTCTATGGTGAAGCCCCACTACTCAGTCTACTGGGACACAGACAATCACGATCCTTGTGTAACCACTATTCGTGGTTGTTTCGACATTCGTGCTTATAGTATCAGTAATATTCAGTGACGATGAATGTCCATTCTATGAGACCCTCATCGTCGAATCTACAGTTGTTTGGTTTATAATGTGTGAATGAACCTGGGCCATGGGAAATCTTGCTCTTCTATTTCGTCATTCTATTTCTTGTCTTTTGTTTTGACAGTTTTGTTTCTTATTAGCCTTGCTGTTTTGGACTTGGTGAACTTGTATGATTCACTGTTTTCTAAAGTTGAATAGGCCTGAATTGTGTTAGACTAAATTCCACATACTATACCAGCCTATCTTATTCATATTCATGTATTTTATGACTTATAACTTTACAGTCCCATCTCTGACTTTATTAATATTATGTGTTTTGTTTTTATTTCTTAAAATTAAATTGTAAATTTTCTATCTCTTTTGTTAGGACCCCATGTAATACAAATGCCAGTAGAAACAAATTCCATTTAGACACCAATGATTTCCAAATTTCTGGCTGGAAGAAATCACACAATCAACAATATTATGAAACATATATCCATACACATGTCATGTGTATTCTTGCCATGCTTTCCCAAATGCCCCCTGGCTGCAAATTAAGCCTAGGCCTATCAGTACCGTAATGGAACCTGATTATCACTGAGCCTAAGTCCTGATAGACTATTTGGCTAAATCGTGTAACTTTAGCATGAACTGATAGTGATAGGATTCACCATCTCGTTCAGTCATTAACATGGCATCAGATTACTCGCCACATGTGACTCACTTATGCTATGACATGCTTTGTGATGTGCCTTGGCACAGTATTAATTCCCTCCAATTTTTTTTTCTCAAAGAACAATATGACCTTGCCAGTAATATACACCATGAATACATCACACGATTAATAATATATTGGACTACATATATCATGTCCTGGATCAAATGACAATACCAGTCCTTTCCCTAGCTGTACTAATGTAAAAATATAGACATATAACTAGTAGGACTATTATATTGTAACATAAATTGCCATCAAAGTATATATTTTTCATCCTCTTAAAACGAACATTTACATCAAAGAAAAATCTCTTGAATTAATATATGAATATGTTATAGATCAAAACTAAGGAAAAAAAACTTTTAAAACTTAACGTTCTAAACATTTTCTTGAATTATGTACCGTATTTTTTTTCTTCTTTTTTTTAAAATAAATTCTATTGAGTCCAGTATCATATTTGATATTCTTAGATGTAGAATGAGTAAAATAGGAAGAATATGATTTGTATATTCAGAATCGTATTGCCGTTTTGCCTATTATCTAAGGCAAATAAAGAATTTAATCTCTTAATCAATCATGAACTTGTCACTTTTGGACCTATCACACAGACATATATGGTTAAAATGTCAAGAGGTTATCGCAGTTTTTAGTCAAAATCCTTTTCAATTATACGATTCAAAATGTCCCTTCCCACGGCCATTGGAACTTATTAAAAAATAATTTATGCACCGCAGATATCGACTATACTTTTGGGGCAATACTTGAGCACAGGATTTATTTACCCACTGTGTAGTACACTTCTCTTACAACAATACCAACCGTACTAGCTTTCTCTATTTAAGCTGGTTCGCGATTCGGTAAGTGGTGACCAAAATTAAAGTAGAAACGTGAGAATTTATGCTTTACTATCATATCTTACAACAGGATATTCCGATAGGGAGGAAATAACAGAAAATGGAAACATGGGAATTATGCTTTGCTATTATTTCTTACTACAGCCTGTACAGGATAGTGAGGACATAACAAAAATTGACATAATTATGTTATTCACGCTGCTTTGTTATTTTTAGAAATTTTCCCCGCTTCTAACCGTAAAGGAACAATATTTTTTGCATTGAAATTAATAACCATATGACAGATGATGGAATCTCACCAAGTTGTAGATATTAACTGGTTTGAGTCCAATCTTCCGTTAACCAAACCGTCAATATATTCTAATAATTTGGTGTAAATGATATTCCAAGATGTATATAAAACATCACTAATGAGTATACAATCAGTACATCTATATTACTAATGACAAAACGAGCGATCTAATTCACTAGTACATTCAACCACAGCCTAATTCACTGTGAGAAATTGCGGAATGGATCGCGATCCTTATAATTAGGCCTACATGCACTTTGGTACACTCATCACCTGTGCTTCATAAGCCAACCTTCGGACCTATTAAACCTTTGCCACCCGCGAACCTAGGGAACACATTTGTGGACCCTAATGATAACTAGGGTTTCCGATCAGACCTGTTATGACAGCTTGACTTATCTGATAGGGCCAACACTTGTTTTCATATTAATGATAGTTATATTCTCCCAATGAAATACATAAACAAACAGTACATGTATGGACAAGAGCTTCCTCTATAATATACATCCCAGGCCCAACACCAACTTTTATTTGTAGAATTAATGTTATGATATGCATGTATTTTACAGTGGGGAAGAGTGAAAATTACAACTTACCACGACAACAAGGTAACATTAGATAAGAGTGAGATAAGAAGTAGAACGCTTTCTAATCAGAAATAATCATCTATAAGTTGTTTTGTTTCAAAATAAAGGATCACTCAATCAGCGAAATGGATCGTATTTCATATCCCATGATGTCGATTATATAACCATTGTGAATAAGGACCGTAAATAACATGATTTGGACGATTTGCTTCAAGGAATGTCAATAATTGGGAAGTGACACGGTTCCCAGCTGTGACCATCAGAGCGTGGAGGCTTTAAACTGCTTAGCATGTCATGCTTATGGAATCATTCATATTGGTTTTAGGCTATTCAAACTTGTATAAATATGTTTTAGAATAGAAAATAGGCCATGCCACTAAGGAATATATTTGATTTAAGAACCGCGCATATTCTATATATTTTTAATACATGTAAAACATGCTAATAAAGACTTAAATTACATCATGTCAATGTATATAATTATAGTATGGCAGTGGTTCAGGGTAAGTTTGTAATAGAACATTTAAGCAAGAAACATCCCTATGCTCCTTAGACATGAAGACCTGGTTATCTGCCATCAATCTTCTGGAAGTTCAAAGGACGATCCTTGTGGTTTGTTTTTCTTCCAATAAACCATCCTCGTAGACTTGTATTCTAATATGCCCTACTAACGATAAGCTAGAGAGAGTGTTCCAGAAAAACAATCACTCAGGTGTGTATTTTTTCCTTTATCACCATATTTCATCAGGTTTTTTATTGATAAATCCTATGTACTTGCCTTTATAGTGGGGTAAGCAAAGGATACAAATTCATGAAGAAACACATCCCCATGGTCCTACCAGCTTGGAAGATGATATTGGTTCTAAAACAGAACGAAGTTTTAGTACGATTGAAGAGGTCTCAGATGAAGAGAAGTCAGACGAAGAAGCCAAAGAAACGGACGGGGACAATATAAAAGACGAGGAAATTACCATAAAAGATGTTGGAGCCAACGGGGACAAAGAACATAAAGACGAGGGGGAAGAGCAATCTAAGCAAGATAAACCCAAAACAAAGAAATCACCAAAGAAGGAGCCAAACGGTGAGTAGAGGGAGAACAAGCTTTATTGTCAATCTCGTCCATTTTTCTATATGGGTCAGATCGTCAGAAAACGTACAATTGGCCTTCACCAATCCTCTCAAATAACCCAAATTTAAGACAAAAATGAGCTTCAAAATATAGTTTAACATAACCAGACAGATTAATGGAATGAATACAATACAAAATATACTCAGATATACCTAGTATCTATCAATTTTTACTCTTATTCAGCAGAATTTGATAGATGTGTAGAACTGTAGATTGTGCATTTTCTGACAATCTAACTCATATACTATAATAGACCAGATCTGATTGAAGAACATCGGCCTCCATGGGAAGTGATTTGATATATAAATAGATACGATTGATCTCTTGTGCTACCGTTATCTGCGGGCGTTCAAACATTGCTGTGGTCTGAAATAGTCTTATCTCCTTCCAGGGAACTTGATTGATCGTGAAATCCAGCTCTCATCAGCAGGACCTCGGATGCTAAGACAGTATTCAATATCTGAGGACAAATATCACGAATTTAAACTTGGAGACATTATGTATTTCTGCAAGAGTGGCATAGAGGTTAGTAAAGTTCTCATATGAGAATACACTTCATGTAGCTGCAAGTTAAGAAGTGTAGAAATACAAATAATTTGATACAAATACTTTTGTATGAGGGTGATTGTTAAGGAATATATAATATCCAAAGTTAAAATTATCTAGAGATATATAAAAGGTGCATGGTAACAATTGCATCTATATTAAATAATATTACAATCAAACGTGAATCAATCATTTGCTATAGGGTGACCTGGAAGACCTGTGTCTTTTTCATAGTCATCTAAAATTTCAAATCGTCATTCTTCCACAGTCTACCAAACGTTCACGTGGCCCCGTGGCCCCTCTACTTTACCAGTTAGTAGTGAAAACTCCCCATTCTGTTTTTCATAGTATGTTTTGCTTGATATATGTACATATCCTCTTTGACCCTTTTTCCGAATTAGCAACTGTGATAAGATGCGGAAATAAAAAATCAAAATACAAACAATACGATTGTCAGTGGGTGTTTTATCTTATCTCCCTCCTTAGATTTGTTTGGGGGAGGGTGGGGGTGGGGGTAGCCTTGTACGGTCTGCACAAGTGTTGGTGTCACTTCTAGTACCTAGAAATAAAAACATAAAAAAGTTATAATAGAATAATGATAGTCGGTAGACACCAAAACTATAAGTCAGCTGGTTGTTATGATCTTTAAGTTTTATTCAAACTTTTTATACAATCGTCGTATGATTCCTACGTTTCGGATACAAGTTGATCCTTCGTCAGGGAAATTAATTACAGGTGAAAAATACAGGGGGTATATTAAAATTGTGTAACATGGGTTGCTAGGTTACCATGTCAATAGATGTAATGCAGGCCTTTTATTGGTCGGTTACGTTTACGTGAATAATTTTAGTTATTTGAAATAAATGATATCGTCGATATATCGGATAGGTATGAAGTCTTAAATAATAACGTTCGTCATTCCTTCCTCCTTCATTAGGCAATCGTAGAAGACGAAGTCACGCAGAGATTCTCCGCTGAAGGTAAGTCTTTTTCTGTCCCCATGAAAATATTTTATTTTAAAAACAGTAAAAACAAATGCACATTTGGGAGTTTAGTTCAAAAAAGAATATTTAATAAATTACTTCTAGCATTTGTATGGACTATAATCGTTCAATGACTCCTACCAAAAGTTGTACAGAATTTTGTAACAACCTACTTTTGTGTATAAATAGGATCACATTAAAGTGGCTCCTCGCTAGTTTTACCTCTAGTGGAATGTCTCTTCCCAATTCTCTCAGGTGATAGGATATAAGTCTTCAGTATTTATATGGAAATCAGTGTTTTTGAAAACTTCTCAAAATTGTCAAAGTTCCCCCAAATTCCATCATTTCAACTTTCAGTAACATTTCACTAAAATCGTTTTACAACTTTAGTCGAAACTTTCAAAAAGATTAAAGTCATCGAAATAACTTCAAATTTCCACACGAACCCACCTCTGGTTGCAGAGATTCCCCCTTGCCAGAGAAGTTTCAGTATTTTTGCCATAGCCCCACTTTCATCCCTGAGTATAGTTAATATTATAGTACCACGTAATTCTATCAGGGAAAGTTCAGTTCCATATAGTCTATCCAAAAAGTAGTTGACACGTGATTCCTTAGTCCCTATAAGGGGAAGGGAAAGTGGGAGATTTCTGATTTCTATTTATGACAAGGACCTGTCCACTCTTTGCCCAGCGAGTCGCTCATTGCAATCAACCGTGAAGAAACAGGGCCAGTATAACCAGCTCCTTCTAAGCAAAACAACAGCTGCTGCACATAGAACAGAGGCAGCGCAATACAGTACAGCTGTACATTTGGCCATGGTTGGTCGCAAACGGCCATGGTCGGTCGCAAACGGCGATTCAGGGGGCAATAGTTTGAAGTCAAAACTCACCCACTTTTCCCTCCCCTTAAAGGAACTAAGGAATCACGTGTCAACTACTTTTTGGACAGACTATAGAAGTAGTTTGAAAAATATATATATGTGTTGGGGCAGACATCCATGGCCATGAGTGATATTTGGCTAGCATCTGGGATGATGTAATCCCACAGGTCAATCTATCCAATTCGGAATGAGCTCATTTCAGAGATGCACTTCTATTTTGATTCTGATGCCACAAGGATGTATAACATTTTTTTTTTTTTTACTATACTATACTTTTTTACTTTTTTTACATATTCTACTGTCAGCTAATGTTCTATCCATTTGAGTATGATGGCAGCATGATGTGCCCTTATAGATGAAACATAGCAAGGGGGAAGTGTGGACACTTGTTAGTGACTGAGGGAGCACGGGAAGTTAGAGGGCGTTAGCCCGAGATCTTCTGTGCTCTCGAGGTCACTAACAAGTGTACAGACTTCACCCGAGCTTTGTTCCATATTTATTACACCCCATTAATAAATAAAAAATAAAAACAAATATGAATAAAAGAATTAATTTCAGTTTTTGGCGGACCTACTTGTCGTATGCGCCAAGGGTGGCGTAATTTACATGTTATGCACCACCTTGACCAAGTGTGGCATAAAATGCTGAAGGTATAGGCAACTCCAGCACAGGGGTGTAATAAATCGTGGCTCAACCCCTTTCTCTGTTAATTGAAATCAATTAATGGGCGTTGGCGCTGCATCATTCTTCCCCATTCATTACACTTATTCAAGAATTATCAAATGAAAATACCTCTGTCGATATACTACCACAATAAGAAATAAGCAATACCTATAACATTTTAATATTGCCATACCTATCCTATATGATTAATCTGATGTTTCGAGATGTTCATGACAACTGAATTTAATGAACCACTTTAATTTAATGTTGTTGTTGTTGTTGCTGTTGTTAACGATTAGCAATTCCCAAGTTGCGGGTACATTATTAATCAACATGAAACATTACTAGATGTGCTGCACAAGTGACTGAAGTCTTTATACACCTTTGTTCTCTCTGTCTCTCTCACAGAACTTAGTTCTTGGAATCTCCTTACCCGAACCAATACAAAGCATGAGTTTATAAGGTATGTATTCACCTCGTGAGTGTGTCAGTTTAAGGATTGAGTTAAAGAAATCTGGTGGGTTCCGTTTTTGAATACATGTATAATGTAATTCTGGTATTAACAAACATAATCGTTAAAAAGTTCGTTGTAACAGCGTCTGAGGGGAATTGATTTCATTGTGACAAAGCGTGGCATGAGAGTGTTGTGGGTTCCAACCGCACTGTGGGCACAGTTTGTCCAGTCTAGACCCAAACCCTCAGATCAGATAAGAATGGTGTGTCAGTGATTGGACGCCTACTTCGCTAATCGGTTTCCTAGCCTAGCACTAGGCGTTTTATGGGATTATAATGACATTTTGCGGTCTTAATGGCAGTTTAAGGCGAGAGGCTTTCCCTCCGTTTGAAGGGACACTCATCTTTGGGCCTAGACTGTCTCCTTCACCCCAGTGCTCGCTAACTGGAGCATCAAAGACCGGCCGTGTGTATGGCTGTCTGTGGCCTTTTTGCACATTGAGCATCCATTGCTTATCAAATATAGATGGGTATGGGTATCCATTATCGTATTTCCTCATGTAAAAATGGTAGTATACTACCCCTGGAGTTGGTCGATGGACTAGTGAGCCTAATTCTGCCTCTGCGTTTTGTTCATTAAAGTGGGGACTCCACTGGCTGCGCTAAGTTCTGCGGTAAGCCTTGTGATGGTGAGGAGTGACGAGGTCCTGCCTACATGGCCAGTGACCCATGTTGGCATGACCTTGTCATTCCTATCCACCTACAGAACCAGCACAACACCATCGCAAGGCTTACCGCAGCCAGTGGAGACCCCTCCCCCCCCCCCCCCATTAAGCTCGGGAGATGCAGAGGCAGGCTAGTGGAAGACAAGCTAAAAAATAAGCTGTAGCATGCTACAGCTAAAACATAATCAAAAGTCATATCTGCGCGTTTGTTTCTATATTTGCACACAATCAATTAAAAAAACAAGCTTTTTTTCCAATTGTCCCTTTACAATAGTATTGACAGAGCTATGTATAGCTCTGGCATTGATTTCAAGACTCGAGGAGACGGCTCGGGGCTCATATCAAAATTGAATTTACAGCACAGTCCAGGCCCAAACCCTCAGACCAGATAAGAATGGTATGTCAGTGATTGGACCGCTAATCGATTTCCTGGCCTAGGACTCGGCATTCTAATGGGATTATAATGATATTTGCGGTTTGAGGCGAGAGGATTTGAAGGGACTCATTTCTGGGCATAGACTGTTTCTCTCATTACATAGTAGCCGGATAATTTGTACCAAAGTATATTAAAGATGTGTGATTTTGAGCGAGGTCACTGCTTCTGTACGTTATGCCTGTGATCACTTGAGATAAGATAGCAAACTTTGTTGGCTCTTAACTCGATATGAAACCTGGCCTGGCACCTGGATGTTCTACTGTATGCGATTATCACTTGTTGAACTTTCTAGCGGGGGTCATGACTTTTGGTTAATCCACTCCGGGGGAAGTCGAGTGGTCTTTGCTACATTGTTACTATGTTAGTGCAATATTTTTTATTCTAATTTTAATATAATATGGGACGGGGTCGTTGTAAGAACATTAATAATAATCTGAATGTAGAGTTCGCTGTGTACATAATACGGGACGGAATTTAAATTCTTTTGTCTAGGAAGGAGTTGTTTTAGTTCTTATTTCTCTCTTGCTCCTGTTGTGTGAACACATCGCCCCGTCTCTCATCATGATATGGGACGGGGTCGTTGTAGGAACATTTCTAATTATATCTAATAATCTGAAAGTGGGATTCGCTCTGTACTGTTTCGGATATGACACGAAAAAATTAGTTCTCCATAAAAATATATATCGTGGTTGCCGTCGGTATTGCCATTGTGTTCATGGTGTTGTTCTGGGTCTTCGTTGTCCATTGAGAGTTCTTAGAGATAAGACCAATCGGGAGAAGTTACTCGAGAATTCATGGCGTTGCGTAAGTAGCTATGAGCGAAGAGCTAAAGTGTTTGTGGGGAATACTACAGACTGTTCAATATACTCGTACTCCTGGGATACCTTAATCAATTCGAATGAGAGACAATCGAGAAAATTCGATTTGTTTGTATTTATTGACCTTCCTGCCTACAGTTTGGGAATCAGTTGTTCCTTCATCAGGGCTGGTCTGAGTGTGGGTGTAATAATAGTTGGTTCTTTATTGGTCAGAGACCAGCTGCAGACTGATTTCACATCACAAGACATGTATTTATAGTTATACCAGGCGATGACGTTCACTTTTGAACAGTTTTACATGTTCCAAACAACTACTGTATCACACTGTCAACAGCGTGACGTTATTTTTGTTTTAGTGAACATGACATCATTCTACAACAATATATAAAAACTGGAGTTTGATAATGTAGATAATGTAATTCGATAACTTGACATGGTCCTAAACAGAAAAAGCTATAGTTAATACTATTATACTTTGTCATGAATAGGAACTGCCTGTACAAAATTATTCATTTTAAATATAGCCGCATAATAGGATAGCCAAAGGGCTCCACGAAAACGAACACAAATTGGAAACTTGATGCATTTTTCTGAGGCCAAAGTCTATGCTCTTACCAAAATCGACAGGAAAAACCACCTACCATTTTCAATTCTCCTACCCTTACCAACCAGAACCACTTGAAGCACTCCTTTCCCTTCAGTTGTCATAGTAAAACTTGATTAGTTGTCAGTCTATTTACAGACAAATAAGCAGCTTATCAATCATTCAATTGCAAATGACACACCAACTACAGTAACAGTCCTTTCTAATAATTGTGATTTCCTGTTTTTCCAGCGTTCGACTCACGTTGTTATGGTTCGCTGGATGGGTTTTACGCTATATTATACTGCTTCCATTTAGGTAAGTTCTCATCCTTTATTATCTTTATCAAAAAGAATGATATTGAATTTCACAATTTAAAGCTTTGAAATAATATATATTGAATTTCACCGTCACCACATTCAAATAACGTCAACTAAGGTCGTTTAGTTATTAAATAAGAATATTAATCGATTATTTGAAAATCTATAAAATATTGTTTATATACGACTTATTAAAAGATGTATAGTGAGAAAGACTTTTGATTGGTTTTGGAAATATTAATATGGGTCAGATCTTCAAAAAATGTACGATCGGCCGATCTACATATTTAGTAAATTCTGTTGAATTAGACTGAGAAATGGTCAATACTAGGTATATCGGAGTATAATTTAAATTGCCTCGATTCAAACAGTCTATTTGGTTAAGTTGAACTGAATTTGGAACCATATTTTTGTCTTAAATTTGGATTATTTGAGAGGATTGGTGAAGGCGAATTGTACATTTTCTGTCGATTTCACCCATATGTACAAGGAAGCCTCATTAGTGTGTTGGATTTGTTCCAGAGCTGCTTTGGCGCTGTATGCTATCGGCCTCTTCATCGTCGGCACCGCCGTTGTTGGACAAATTCCAAACCCAAGGCAAGTTCCAGTGGCATTCTCTATATCTATGTCTAATATTTGATCTACTTCCATTCCCTATAACCATGTGTGATGTGTTACAGGAAAATGAGTCACAATAGGAAGATTTATATTTTCCAAAGTCTTTTATTCACTGAATCTCTTGTAAGGTCAGGAACGTTCTCATCTTGTATGTATCTAGTGCTAGACGTCGTATGAATACATGTACCAAATTTCAAGACAGTGTATTGAATATTTGCATGCATTTCTGAGGTCATCTTAAGGAGTATATTTAGCTTGTTTACTAGTGTTAAAAGAAAAATTCAAAAATAAAAATATCAAACTTAAAATATAGAAGTACTTATTAGCTGTCCTAATGTTTACCATCATTGGAATCCACTTGATATCTTCAAATATGATCCACTTCAAATATGATGATATCTCAAATTTTGTTGTGACTCATTTACCCGTGACACATCACATTTGATATGATATGGTTCGTCGAGCCCATCCTATATGCTTGTTTTAAAAATCTAGTCGTAGAAATTGTGCATATGCCTTGCTGGTGTAGCATGCATGTGATGATGACTCCAGTGATATATATTTATTCCTCGTCATGTTTTCTCTTTTTCTGCTTTAAAAATATTCATCGGCCCTTGAGCGTATTATCCATAAAGTTGCGGCGCCTATATCTTAGCTGCAAATCCCATTACAGTATCCATTACTAAATATAAATACAGGTCATTTTATGGTTATTACCAAATGTCGGATTAAATTCCAAGTGGAAGACATAGTTTAAGAAGTAAGATATTGGGGAGGGAAGGATGAAAACTGGAGCTTCAAAAGCCTCAGACTCTTGTGACTGTAGAAATGTCTTACAGTGACAGTATAACAAGTGTTGTGCTGTACTGAGGTACCGTATTCACTGTAGAAATGTCTTACAGTGACAGTATAACAAGTGTTGTGCTGTACTGAGGTACCGTATTCACTGTAGAAACAAGTGTTGTGCTGTACTGAGGTACCGTATTCACTGTAGAAATGTCTTACAGTGACAGTATGACAAGTGTTGTGCTTATTGAGGTACCGTATTCACTGTAAAAATGTCTTACAGTGACAGTATGACAAGTGTTGTGCTGTACTGCGGTACCGTATTCACTATAAAAATGTCTGACAGTGACAGTATGACAAGTGTTGTGCTGTACCGTATTCACTGTAGAAATGTCTTAAAATGACAGTATGACCAAAGATTATAGTACCTACTATAATCTTTGGTATGACAAGTGTTGTGCTGTATTGAGGTACCGTATTCACGCCACTAATCCTGTTTTCCAGCACGAGGAAGTGGCTGTACCATAGACTGAGTTTAATGTGCTACCGTGTGATGGGGCGTGGATTTTCTGCCATCGTCACTTATCACAATAAGTGAGTATTATTTCTCCATATTTTAGTTTCCACATGTAAGATATATGTATCCGTTTAGTCTGATCACAACGTGATGTCCTCGACATAATTACAGGTTTAATCCTCAGCTTACAGGTAAGCATCGGTTAAAGCTCCATTCCCAGCTAATTTCTATACAAATCTCAGTTTTCAGTTGTTAAGCTAACTAGTACACTGCCCCACCTTATCCCAATCGTTAAGGTTTCTTTCTTAAGGTTGGAGTTTAATATTTGAGAAGAAATACTCGTCCTCCCGTACTGGTGGTCACCAGTGTGACCTCCTTAGTCAACAGTGTGACCTCCTTAGCCTTGTTCCATACAGATAGTCGTTGACGGGGGAAATTCGTTGGCAGACAGAGAGAAACATGTGGCTTGATGTGGCACAGAGGCGCCACATGTGACCATTCAGTGCATCTACAGAACTGTGATGATGGCTTCTATACATATCCCTGTGTGTTCCCGATCGTAAAAACACAGAATCTAGACATTAATTTTACTTTTCATTGAAACAGAGATAGATAATATTGAGTTTGGGAACTAATATGAATGTAATTCCAGAAGAACCACTCGATCTTAAATCCTGGGAATGCAGCTTTAACTGTAAAAATATGCGGGCAGCTATAACGTAAACACTGTTCTATGACTACATCAATTTGCACCTAAGCACACATGTACACTGTATAAAACCACCTGGTGAAGGGCAATACTTAGTCCGAAAGCTAGTGAAATAAATATCGTAACCATAAATAAAGGGTTTCTTTCCTACCTATCACATCAACTATAACCAACCACCGATATACCGATATACAAGCGATAAATCCTTACCTCGATACATGTTGAATGGTTGAATTCTTCAGAGAGTCGATGTGTTGAATTGTTGAATTATCACTTTATTTTTCCCAACGTTTCGGGAGCTTTGCTCCCTTCTTCGGGGGTAGTGGATGCTACAAGTATTTCTTTTTAATTATGGGTGCATAAATCACGAAAGATACTAAGGCTATTTAGTTACTGATCTACTGCCTACAGCCATATAGATATAGTAACAGAATTGAAGGATATATAGCTAAGAAGGTATTTCAATGTAAGAACCAAAAGATATTAGGAATTCTATGTGTGTTAGAAATAAAGGAGGCCGTTGTGACTCCATTGAAATTGAAGATATATGTATATTCTGTTTTCAATAAATAAAATTACCGGAGTTGATCTAGAGAAGTATATGTCTTTTGGGGATACGCGAAAGTTTTGCGGGGAAGTATATCTCCAAAGTGATAGTAGTCCAGATATATACCTCCTTGCTTGTAGATTTGGCCATCTAAATTCGGGATTTTTTTGGCATGCTGATTACTCTTAATTATTCCAATTAAAAATGTTATTCTTCAAAAGCTTTGAATAAGATTGTGCTATATAATTGATTTGTATGCCCAAAATATGAACGAACAGAATGTAAGATGTGCCCATGAATACAATGATTTAATCAAGTTATGTTCAACAAATTGATGTTGCCTAAACTGACGGATTTTATTTTTGAGTGAATACTCACTCGTACGGCCTTTCACCGATCTTCCACGCAGCTTTATCATGATATTTTTTTCTTAATTTCTAAAATAATATGGATATCTTATGTTTGTTTGTTTGTTTGTTTAACTTTTTTTCATCTATGAGGGATTGCATCAGCCGGTCTCCTCCGTTTAGTTTTGGAGATTTACATGCCGTGCTGGATAATTGAATTTTACAGTATAATTGAGGGAACAAACCACCACTGAGTCAACGCCTCAGAGGTGGCCCTCATTATTTTGGTTTAAATCAATGGTTTCAAATTGCTAGATGGTATTGTGGGTTGATTTAAAATTGATAGGTTAATGAATTAACATTGTCTTGAATTACATACAATAAAATTTTTGCCCAACAAGTTGGGAATAATCGGAGTTGGGTCTTATAAGTAACAATCGTATGGTTCTAGGTTGTCAGCACCCGCCGTTCTAGGTTGTATGCTTGATAACGCCTGATACACAGTCCAGTAAGTCCTTGCATTTGGTTCCTATAAATCTTTCCCCCTGGATCCTAGAGAGCTCAATGTTATAGAGACCAATGCACTGCTATCAGACTGTGTTGATAAGAGCCGTAAACTACATTCTTCTTCTTATCTTTTCTTCCAGAGAAAACCATGCCAAAGCAGGTGGCATCTGTGTTGCCAATCACACGTCGCCTATTGATATCATTATCCTGGGCGCTGACAATACCTATGCAATGGTAGGTCAGAAAATTATATAAATGATTGTTAAAAATCTTTTATCTATTATATAAATTTAGTTTTATAATAAGGTACCCCTTGTTATTTGTTTCTCTTAGTGTCTTCCACTACTAGGTTTGGTTAGAATATCAACTTTTCGTTTTAGGTTTTTTTAAAAGGTGAATGTTGATTCTTTAAAAACCGTTCAATTTAAACTAACATAAATAGATGGTTTTAAAAAACAGAAAGAATAGATAGATAAAATAACTTGGCCTTAAATGGAATTTTTAAAAAAAAAAAAAAAAAAAAACTACTCTTGCATTCTTTACATTTTTTTATACGATTCACCAAATCATATCAATTTTTAAAAACAAAGAACATTAAATTTTAATCGATTTATTTCTTATCTTGCGTGTTTTAGGTGGGTCAGAACCAGGGGGGTTTCATTAATGTAATCCAAAAAGCCATGAGTAGAGCTGAAAAACATGTATGGTTTGAGCGCGGGGAGGCAAAAGACAGATCCGCTGTAGCAAAAAGGTGAGTTTGCTTTACATTGACATAACGATGTTTGCTACAAATTGAACCCTGAGTCTTAAACTTTTCTTTTTGCTGGATTTAGAGTCATACACCGAGTCCCCCAGTAGATTTCTTTTAGAATAAATTTTCATTGAGTCCAATTTCACATATATATATAATGATATTCCCATGGATCCCAGTGAAAAAGCATTAACCAAGCTGTTAAAGAAGTAGATATTTAACATTACAGCCAGATTTTACTAGAAATTAGTCTCGATAAACAGACATATAATCATACTAAGTAAACAGATAACATTGTTTTTGTGAATTTTTACCTCCAATACAATAGGCAATAAGAGCTATACAAGGAATAAAAACGATAATTTTCAATCGGTACATCTGTATAGACTTTCTTGAACCTACAAGGACAAAAATTCAAGGTCATTTTATGGCAACTCGAGGGTATTTGTAACTGTTAAGGTTATCTTCGATTGTTTCCTTTATATTTTAGCGATTTATATATTAAAAATGTGCATGATATATCGTTGCATTAAGTTCTATTCTGTATTTTCTCATTCTTACTTAGATATTCCTAAATGTTTCTTACTATTATAAAGCTTCTATTTATCAGGTCAACTTTTAAATAAAATTGACGAATTAAGCGTGTTACAAATTATATTATTTTTTTCCAGGTTAAGGGATCACGTCGAAGACCTCAACAATCTACCAATCTTGATATTCCCCGAAGGTGAGTTCAGAAAGATATGGGTCAGTTTTTGTGAAAATGTACAATTCACCTTCCCCAATCCTCTCAAACAATCCAAATCTAAGAGAAAAATTATGTTCAAAATGCAGGTTAACATGAAGGAAAAGATAGTATTAATCATCACGACGCCAAAAGTACTCAGATATACATAGCATTTATTATATAACAGTCTAATTTAGCAGAAGTTACTAAATTTGTAGAGCTGACAATTGTACATTTTCTGAAAATCTGACCCATATAAACCTCATGCATATTGTGTCAAAGATATATATCTCATTTTTTCATGAAATATCTATAAATAAAATTGTTTACATCTGCTACGATGGATTGACAACTTTTTTCATCTTTATACAGGCACTTGTATAAATAACACATCAATTATGATGTTTAAGAAAGGAAGTTTTGAGGTTGGAGGTACAATATATCCAGTAGCTATAAAGGTTGGTATCCTTTTGACTAGTAATTTGCTCATCTCCCAATAATATACCTAAGTTTCAACATTTCTCAATCCTTTACACTATGTAATGTATTTAGTCATTCACTGTTTATCAAAAGTGTCATTCTGATGTATCACATTAAGATTTAGACTTTTATGTTGTGTTTTAACTTGTGAAAATGTAGTTATACTATAAATTTACATTATTAGCTAGTTGAGAAAGTGAAATTATATAATATCTTATTCTTCCAGTTTACAACTGATACTCACTTGTACCTTTATTAGAACAATAGCCAGAAATGTGTTTCCCAGACTATAACTAACTTACAATTACTATTATTTCTGACCCACTCCCTGTGGTTAAGGACCATACTGGAAGACCTGGATTTATATTCAGATGTATGGCTCCTATTTGTATAACACCCGAGATATTTGAATTGAATTGAAGCTTAAGTTGGGCTGGATCCCAGCATTGAGAGACACATTTATATAGTTGTAAATTGATGCTTCTTTGTAACCTTATTCGCCACCATTCCAGTTGGGCGGTACTCCATACTTATAAAATTGCTCCTCGCCCAATATTTAACTGAGATTTCACTATCTTCTATTCTAAAATATACAACTCAGAATATCTCTTAATGAAAATCTGATGATTATTTGACATATCAATTAGTAATCAATGAGACCCAAAATTTGCATCTGATGCTGTTTCCCTTATATGGGTCAGATCATCAAAAAAATTCGCCTTCACCAATCCTCTCAAATAACCCACATTTAGGACAAAAATCAGCTTTAAAATGCAGTTTAACATAACAGAACTGATACTTTAAATCAATGCGATACAAAATATACTCAGATATACCTGGTATTCATCATTATTCAGCCCAATTTAGCAGAATTTTCTAAATGTGTAGAGCTGCCAATTGTACATTTTCTGACGATCTGACCCATATAGTGCCCACTATCTTATACTCGATAGACGTTCAATATTTTAGTAAGAAAAGATTTATATTAGTCGCCTCATCCACAGCTTCAGTGCTAAAAAAACTATCTGAAATAATATCCATAGATCGGAACTACATTTCCTGAATGTGCTTACTCACGATGTCTGTTTCCTTTGCAGTATGATCCTCGTTTTGCTGACGCATTTTGGAATAGTAGCCAACAAGGATTTGTAAAACATTTATTAATGATAATGACAAGTTGGGCCTTAGTCTGTGATGTTTGGTATTTACCCCCAGAAAATCAACGGGTAAGTCCTAACGTTGATTTTTACCGTATGACAAAATTTGATTATAAAATCTGCAATTATTCGTCCAGTATTTCTGAAGTCAATATTTATAAATGATCTACGGATTTATAAATGCATAATGGGAAAGATTAAAGATGGAGGCTTGTGTTATGGAACATGTATTACACATGGATATTGACATTAGAACATTGATAAATATTACATGCTGAACATGGGATGATTTCTATAGATTTGATACCATTAGTCCCATAATTCCATAGTTGTCTTTAATTTTATAATTCTTTTGTCCTCTTTGAGAGCTGGGTGAGAGCTATTGCATATCGCGTAAGTCTAGTCTGGTACAGGGATCTCAGGTGTGGGAACATTTTTTTTTTTATTTTTTAGTTTAATTGTCTAGCAACCAAGCACGTCTCGGCTTAGTGGCTATCATCGGACGCATTACAAGAATAGTGGGATGATAAAGAATGAGATGACTGGTTTAGATCTACATAAGCTAGACATGTCCGAAGATATTTCTCGTATGAAGTATCTTATTTCCTCGAAGAGTTCTTACTCCCATAATTTCTTCTAAATATTACTTTAGCTTCAACTTGTAATACATATCGTAATGCCGCACTTTTTCACCCATAACTTACTGGTTCATGTTTGTTTTCCTTTCAGCCGGGTGAAGACGCCGTTGCATTTGCTAATCGAGTCAAGTCTGATATTGCCAGGCGGGGTGGCCTGGTTGATCTAGAGTGGTACGTCATTTTTTTTTAATTAACAAGTTTTTATTTTCACATATATACACTGAAACATGGCAGAAAAAACACATCGCTAACAATAAGCGTTCTTCGAGGCCATCTGCTCTCGATGCTATAAATCTTTACAATGGTTACAAAAACGGTGAAATCATCATCAATTTATGGTTTTTACTTGTACCAACTGTACTGTAACTGACTGTCCCCGATACCACTTCATTTTAGTCACTGGTTTGACCATTTTCATATAAACTTAGTACCGGTATATTATGGCTGCAAATGTTCGATGCTTAAAACTAATAGCTTAAGCAGAATGAAAATTATAGGGGAAGGTGACTGAAGATGAATTTTAGCTCTAATGCTGCATTCTTAGCTAATTTCAATCCCTACCAGTATATATAAGTTTCTACCTTTTTGGTTTATTCTTCCCCAACGGATATTAGTCACTTTTGCCGAGTGCTTCTTGGATAATGGCATATTAATTTAGAATATTAAACCTCCTGTCAAAATCCCAATGATTTACCCATGTCCCGGTTCCCTCCTCCCAGACTATTGGTATATTTCTAAACATGAGGGTCTATCTAGAGGCTTATGAATTCCACTGGTAAAATATGAAAATCGTTGAATATATTTTTGTTAATTGTTGGCCTATTGAGCAAAACTGAGTGGATACCGTAAATGTAAATTTGAATCATGCTAATCTCTATTTTTAATAAAACGCATATTTTTTCTGTTTTCAGGGATGGAGGATTAAAAAGAAGCCAACCGAAGGCAAATATGATGCAGAAACAACAAGAAGAATACAGCAAAAAATTGAAAGGCGAGTGAAGGGAACGTAACAGACCTTCACTCCAGTAAAAGTATATGTCATTGTATGGTATGGCTAACCACCATAGTAAGGGATAGCTATTATGCTTCTTTGGTCAGACCAAGGAGTTATTCGGACCTGTGCTTTTTTTTCTCCAGTTCCTTTTTTTACAAGTCATGTGCCCGTAGTGTTAGTTAGATTTAATCTAAAATCTTATCAATAAAATTATAATAATTGTTTTTGGAGACACATAGTGTTAACAAATGGAGAGGCCCAGTCGGAGAAATAAAGTCTCTTCCATAATCACGGTGCCAAATAGGATGTCGTTCACAAACGCAGGATATGGCCTGTTCCATAATTTAACTGTTAAGCCCTTAGGCCAAAAAAAATATAGGTGTGTTTCCGATTTATCTGGCTGAAAACTAGGTAGGGGGGGTGGTAAATTTATTTTTTTTGTTATTTTTTTTTGTTTGGAAACCACCTCCCAGGAACTGGGAAAAATGTCTTTTTCATAACAATAGTTGTTTTGAACATGGGAAATGTGCTTTTTGACAGTTTTGGGTTAGGAAAACCCGTTTTCCTGCTTTTGTAAGCTTTTTTTGTCAAAAAATCAAAAAAAACTAAGATATGATGGGGGAAAAATCAGGTATGGTAAAAATTGTTTTAGGTAGGGTAAGGTTTTTCTAGGTAGTGGGGGGGGGGGGGGGGGGTAAATCGGAAACACACCCATTTTTTGGGGGGGGGCCTTATGTGGTTTTAGTGGCCTTTTATTTTTTAGTCTTTTGTTTAATCAGGTGTCGTATGTTTAATGTACAATGGACCAGCAACTTTTATTATTACTAGCATAAACTTTAGGCTTCTCTCATTCCATTCAAATTCATTAAATTAATCCATTCGAGGTGTCGACACGTCTAGTATCCATCCAAATTCGTGTACTGGGATATTTGCCTGAAAGACCTGGCGAAAAAACCTTTTAAAATAGAAATTATATCAAATTGGTTTCGACAGAACGTTCATAACCGGAATATTGTTGGAAATCGTCACATTCGCTGGGCTATTTGGTTCTGGGTCGTACACTCATCAAGTTGTTTTGTTAAGTCTGAATAATTTTTGCCACGAATAGGTAAACTGGTGTTGAGGCCTGTCATTTAGAGAAACATAAGTTGGCATTGATTAAATTGTTGGTATATCATGTGAAATATGGTCCCTTTCCCTGGGTATAGTGACACATACTGATGTGAAATTGTACTTCTATATTTTCTAAACCCACTCGAATAACTACAAGACAGAAATTAATTGTGAAATTGTGTTCATAACCGAATAGAAATAGTCGTAGTAAATCCATCGCTCATAACAAATAGCATTTCATATAGTGGTGCTTGGAAAGGAGAATAAAGGTAATGAAAATATTGAAAGAATTGTGGACGGATGTGTGTATTTACAAAGGGTTATAGGTCAGATCGTCAGAAAACGTACAATTCGCCTTCACCAATCCTCTCAAATAGTCCTAATTTATGGCAAAAATGGGGTTCAAAATATAGTTTCACATAACAAAACAGATTAACTTAATCAATGCAATACAAAATATACCGAGATATACCTGGTATTGATGATTTTACAGGCTAATTTGCCATAGTTTATTAAATGTGTAGAACTGCCGATCGTACATTTTCTGACGATCTGACCCATATGTTATATCAGTGTTTGATATGCATGATCGGTTTGTGTATTCAATTTGTAATTGTGGTCAGAGGGTTAATAATGTCGATTTATTTTTTAAAAAATATGTAATTGTGTTAATCAGTTTAATGATGATTGGTATAAAAGGTGTATGTCTATACGGACAATAAGTCAAACTGATGTGATCGAATGTGCTCAACAGATCCTCTTTTTTTATTTGTTTGCGTACTTAAATTTTGTTTGCTTGCCAAATGTGTCCTCCATCTATTAAAGGATTATTTTCGCTTCATTGAAAATAAATAAATGAACGAGTATATAAATATTGCTCAGTGATGAATTCTTGAGACCTTTCATGCCAGCTAACACTTGAAAATTCAAATGTGGTATGGCATCAACGCCTTTTCAAGGATAATAATGTTAAATTATTGGGGAATCTGTGATACTCTCTGAATTGATGTTTCAAACAGAGGTCGGTTTTTCTTGGTTGGAAGCAGTGTGCATGAACAGACATTTGTTCACCCATCCAAGCAGACGTTGTCATGTGTATTTTTAACCAGAGCTGTGAAACTGCAGTGTAAACCCCCTGATCTCTCATCCTTGTTTAGGGACTGATCATGTTTAACCACTTGGTGGGGGGGGGGGGGACTCTGAAGGGGGGCATCCTTTTTTGCACAGGCCCTGAAGGGGGGCACCTTTTCAGGCGGGGGGGGGGGGGGGCAAGAAATTTTGCACAAGACTTTAAGAGGGGGATCATACAATTTTGCACACGAATTTTTCGCAAATTCCCCCCACCGTGGTTAATTATGAAAAGTCCCTCATCAGACTTGAAAAAGAAAAGTAAGGAACTAGTCGTTACGAGTAATCAATTAAATGATTGTAAATAGTTTGTCTTGCTTTAGTGATGAAGGGTTTCCAGGAACTCTATGGGCAGTAGTGCATATCATTTTTTTAGAATTATTAGTTTAATGAAAACTAGTGTTGCGTCTTGCAATTTCCAATTGATCAGCATGTGAATGTGTCCATGAGATTGTACTGAATGAGATTTATAATAAAAATTGCATTACAGGATTTAATCTTTTTCTATTCTTGAACAATTCCATAGCGTAAAATTAGTTTATTAGAAACAAACATCCTTTCATAAACAGTTATTTTTTTTCACAGTTTTAACAAATTCGTCGTTTAATGTAGCTCAATTACAATTCAGTTTATGTGATGCTTCGTCTCCCTTAAAATAAATAAATAACCATTACATGGTGTGTTCTGAAATAACCTCCCACGTTAACAGTTCTCATTCCGAGGATTAGCAAATTCGCTGTTTAGTTATATTATAATATTACCATTCATTTTATATTCTGGAATAACCACTATTAAGTTACAATAATCAACAGCAGGAGACTGTCTAAAAATAGACATGGAAACAAGATATACTATCCTACAAGGTGCAGTCCTTTTCATATAACAATCAGAAAAAACTGAATTTTGTGTTGTCCGTTGAAGTAGCCATTGGTGAAGACCCAAAGTCCAAACTGAAAGCGTTTCCAGTGTCTTCAGTAGCATCACCAGAATCTCCGTCTCCAAACATGTTGAATACTGATGGAGAAGAAGAAGATCCAAAGTTGAAACCAGCCCCGTTACCGAACATATTGGCGTTCGGGCTGCAGTCTGTCTTGCCTTTTGGAGCGCCTGAAAATGGCAATAATTGTGGTCTTGTGATGAAGGGTGTTACGAGGGTAACATGGTAATGCAGTTTTAAAGATGTGTTTATTTCTGGTACAGGTATATACGCGATGGTATATTGACCTAGGTCTAATTAGGCAGGTCACTAATGAGCTATATAATGGGAGTAGCTTACAAGCAGGTATGATTGGGCGGTGGGAGCCGACCAATGACAGCTAAGAATTAATCAGTGTGGCGTTAGCCTCCATACAGGTCTAATGAAATGAAATTTTAGGTGTACATAGATATGACACAATAAGTTATAAGAGTCTTATCTCTGCATTAGCTCTGATCCTACTTTGTGGGTTAAGTTTGTAATCAGAAGGAACAATATTAGTTAAGCCCGGGAGTTATATACGGATATACCTCCATTGTCCCTGGTTGAGGCAGGACCAACTTGATACATATCAACAAATTTTGCTCTGTATCAAAACCCCGGAAGAGATTATTTTAGATAATATATTTTATTGAATTCCCAAAGATTTGCTCCCCGTCTTAAATGGAAAGTCATGGAATTAGTGATTTGGTTTTCCAGGCCTGGAAAGTCAGGGATTTCTGGACAGGTCGTGGAAAATCATGGAAAATGAAATTCTGAATGTTGGAATTAAATTCTCCATTATACCACTGACAAGTTCTACATTCTTTTCAGCATGATGTTTGTTTAAAATGGCCACATTATTCCACCGTTTTGACTTGTCCAGAAGTTCTGTGGGAACCTTGGATCCGGCCTTGGATGGGTTTGAAAAGAATGGATCAAAAGATAATAAATGTTCAGTTCTTGGCCGATGTTAACTGAGAGTGCAGCTTTAAAGGATCTAATTAGTCAAACCAAAAATGTACCTTGTCCTGGGGGTGAAGCAAACATGTTTCGAGCACTGCTAGACGACGCGAAATCGAATGTGGAGAAATCGCCGCCACCGAAAATACTGCTGCTTGGCGGTGGAGCATTGGTGCTAGTCGTTTGTGCTGAATCTCCAGTATCGAGGCCACTCTGCCATACAGAAAAAGCAGCTTTAATTTGAATGAGGGTTTTTTTTTGTTTTAAGATTTTTATTCAGTCAGACATTATGCAAAGAAGTACACTATTCGCAGAAAAGCTGATTTAAATCAAAATAGAAAATATTAGAAAATGATTCATAGAAAATATCTCCCAACATAAGCAGGATATTATAGACACGAAATTATACAAAACATGATAATAAAAAGGTATAAAAGGTTAGAAAACCAGTAAAAGTCTGTTTGTTAGCAGATATATATGCTCAATATAGGGTGGGGGGTGGGGGGATGGATGGGGAGGGGGATAGTATTTACTATCCCCCTACCGGTTAGTTAGGTTTACCTAAAATTGCAAAGCAGGGGTGAAAGTGGGGCCCTGGCAAAAAAACCTGAAATACCCTTAAGTGATTTTTTATCATTTAGTGATTTTTTATCATTTCAATTTTTGAAAATTTCGAATTTTGTGGATCCTTTTTGACAATTTTAGGATTTTTTTAAAATTGTAGGTTAAAAATGGTGGGCTTTTGACGAAATTCGACAATTTATATAAGTTTTCAAAAATACTGATATTATATTGACTATTAATCAGGTTTTTAGGCGAAGATTTGTTTATATTGGTAAAAATAATAATAACTATAAAACATACCGAGCTCTCCGTCTCTTCAAACATGGGTCTTTTGGCATAGGCAAACCCTGGTGAAATGGCCTGCATTTGTTTGAGATTCTCCAAGACCATATCCATATCCACTGAACCACCTTAAAGAGAAGTAATCTGAGTAAGAATATATTTGATCAAATTGAGGTACATAAAACATTATCAATCAATTCTATGTCAAACATATACCGTATTTCACTGGTAAAGCGCCGGATCCCCAAAAAGGGCCTGCCCCAAAAAAGCGCCGGGGTATTTAAATGGGTTGTAAATGTTACTTTGATTTCGTCATCAAAGGTTTTGATTCCTGGCCGGGTACCTGAGTAATTCTTCATTCCTTGATATAAGGAGGATGACTCTCATAAGAATACAAAAGACACTATTACTTTTATCAAAAGATTATTTCTGAATGTGTATTCATTGCTTTATTACAATAAGCGCCTGCCCCGAATAAGGGCCGGGGGCAAGGATGGCTTGAAAAAAATAAGCGCCCGGGCACATTATCGGTCCAAACACGGTATTTGTAAAAATACAGTATTGCATAGAAGGTAATTTGGGGGATTTTTTTTTTTGGGGGGGGGGGGGGGAGGTCCAAATATGTTGCCCAGTTGATAATTCAGTAAAAAAAAAAGAAAAAAAAAAGACAAATACTGATGTAGATGAAAATTGATTTCAAATATCAAAACAAAAACAAAATGAAATTTATGTAAAAAATGAGATGCCGTACCGGGAGTTCTTGGATCATCAAAGTACTCAACTTCCGAAGTTGGTGTTTTACATTTAGGGACTGCTTTTTCAGGAGACGAAACCACCATTTCTTCATAGATATTTTCTGCAAGGCCATATATTATGTGATATGTTCAAACGAGTAATCTGTTAAAACTACGGTCAGTTTTCACTGGGATCAGTTGAAAAATCCTCACAGAGAGATCATAATGTAAATCCCAGTTAAAATAATATCAATAAAAAATGTATGTCGCACTTTGCTGTGAGAGTTAAAGGAGACGTGTTTGAACTTAGGGAAATTAAAATGGAGGCTATACCTTCTTCCTCGTATAAATCCTTCTCCTGTACCTCCATTTGCTTTGGGGAATCAGCGGTTCTAGGAGCGATTGAAGGGACCGGTGTCCTGTAATCCAGAATAAAACTATTAACTAAGCTTTTCCTAGAATCAAGAGGTAAACATCTGAATTTTGAAGACATGGCCTGAGCTAAACAGTCTAGGCCCAAAGAAAAGAGAGTCCCTTCAAACCGAGGGAAAGCCTCTCACCTCAGGTGTGTTCTTCATAAAAGAGAAACATATTATATATAATTATGATGTGTTACAGAAAATGAGCCACAAGTCGCAAAATTGATATTGTTCAAAGTGTTATATTCACAAGATCTCTTTGAAGGAGTATTCTCATTTTTGGAGTGTTTAGCGCTAGTAGAATTAATATGTACCAATATAATATTTGATAAAGAAGTAGATTTAAAAATGTGGTGGAATCAATACCTAATATTACTAAAACAGTTTGTTCTCTATTAAATATTATAATTGGCCTTAAGTGAATAAAAAAAAGAAAAAAATAGTCAAAGAACTAACAGCTGACTGAATTTACATCCCTTATGGCCTTCCGGTATAATTCCTGAGGTAGTATACTACCATCTATTGCTGAGAGGAAACACACCAACAGGCCGGGTGCTAGGTTCCTAAGAAAATGTAGGCAGTTTCTATAACTACTTACCCTGAAACGCCCTCCTTTAGACCCGGAGATGCCAATGAATTTTGCGGTTGGGTCTGCTGTGAAGTCTGTGTAACTCCTTCGTAGATCTAAAAGAACATGAATGGGAAAAATAAGTGATAGATTTTTTGTATTATTACTCAACATTTGTAAACAGCGTTTGTCAAAAGCAGTGTTCATGGGATGGACCATGCTATTCTGCCTGGGGCTGTCTCTATTGTGCATATAATTACTATTGAGTGTTAAATAATACATTTCATGCCATCAATCATGGGGCACCGAATTAAAGGACTTTACAAATGAGAGTCAGATAAATATGAACGTGCTTCATTGCTAGATTGTTTGATTATCTTGGCAGGATTAGTCCATGAATAAAACAGGATTTCTCATGAATAAAACAGGATTTCTCATGGGTTATTTTTTCTAGATTTGTAGAAATGAAATGATACCATTTTTGCAACGGGCAGTTTTGGCGTCTCCCCTTTTGTTGCAGGCGATTGGATTCTGATCTCGCTACAATTCCCCTGGGTTCTGAAGGTTGGCATTTGGAGGCTTGGAATCTTAATGAGATCAAAGTACATCCAAATTACTTACAAAAGTCAAGAATTGAAAAATAAACATGCATTATTTTTGAATAAATTCATAGTTAAAAAGCGGCTGTTAGACATAAGTTCTAATACCCTAGGTGATTGCGGAGGTTGGCCAGGTCCCATATTCTGTCTCTGAAAATAAATGAATTATCATAATCTGAAACGATTTTGAAAATGCAATTATAAGTTTCAATATAGCTGACTATAGCTGAAATGCATGAATGCCCAACTACTAAGTTGATTTTTGTTTTTCTTTTAAAACAAAAAGAAGTTCATTTTGTATGTACAATTATGTATATTTTTCCGATCTTTCTATTTGGTTACATCAAAACTCACATTATTTTCTGATACTAATTTTTATCATAAGCAATTCCTGTAGAAAATAGTTTTTTTAAGCTTCTAGTTTTACTAAGGTAGATCTTCCCGCTAAAAGCTTTAAATCAAACAAATCTGGGAGCAGCATCAACGGATGCTGTAGTTTTAATCTTCATCAAATTAAACACAGCAAAAGTTTTCAATTTTCATACATCTCGGTAGAAAGCTTTACCAGTGATGGAGACTTAGGAATGATCATCTTGGGAGGCGATCGACGCTGAGGCACCTGGTCCGGTCGCGCCCTAGCATTGGGCCCTAGTTTGGGAGACTAAAGAATAGAAAACATTTATGGGTCATATTTTCAGAAAATGCACAATCTACAGCTCTACACATCTCTCAGATTCTACTAAATAAGAGTGAAAAATGATAAATACCAGGTATATGTGACTGTATTCTGTATTGTATTCATTCAATAAATCTGTCTGGTTATGTTGAACTGAATTTTGAACTTGGTTTTCGTCCTAAATTTGGGTTATTTGAGAAGATCGGTGAAGATCAATTGTACCTTTCTGACGATCTCACCCTTATAGTGCGTGTGCTTCTCTCGATAAAAGATCATGCTAGTATACTACCCCAGGAAATAGTAAAGATAAACCGACTTGTAAAATTGGCCAATATTATTTTCTATGTAAGGGAGAATTACCATATGCGGGTCAACGAAAATATAAGTGATACTAGTATATAAGTGAGTTCGGACTGTCATTCATGACGAACTCTATATTTTTATGGTTGAACGAAGCTATGGGTGACCTTACTACTCGGGGGCTACCATGCTACTGAGATATATAACGCGGAAAATAACTATATTTTCATTATTTTGGTTATTTTGGAATCCGCACATCAATTACATCTGGGGTTTTATATGTTTGTTTAACAGTTAATTTAACAACATTATAATTTAGAAAGAAATACCACGAGAGTTGAAGCAGGAGACTTGGGTTTTAGCGGAGACTTTCGTGGTGGTGGTATCAGGGTCGGCGGATCCATTCTCTGCCCACTTGCCAAGCTGGCCCTTTTCATCCTCTCTTCCAACACCTGAAAATGTTTACAATTCTGAAAATGTCGATATTGGTGCTAAGATCTTATGGACGCATTTGTATTTGATATGTTTAGTGTTGTAGAAGCCCAGTTAGCAGGAACCTGAATGAATGATTTAAAACAAAACAAATTTTTTTACAAGATCCAGTAGAAGTATGTGATCCGAAGCATTCTTTTAAGTTCTCCAGTGGAACCTTTTTGAATTATAATTTATTAAATGTAGTGATATAATAATTATGTGACATTTTTAAGGCATGTGGCATTTAATTATCTATTTTAATTTGGTGTATTACCCTTTGTTCTGCTTCCTCCTGTTTCTTTCTTTCCTCTTGGATGCGTCGCTCCTCTTCCTGCTTCTGTTTTTCTATTAAGATTTGTTTTCTTCTCTCAAGCTCTTCTTCCTCCTGGCGCTTCTTTTGGCGCAATGCTGCCTCATGTCTTGCCTTCCCTTCTGCATCCTTAAAATTGAAAATGTAGAATAGATATGAATGAATGATATGATTTTTTCACACATTAATCCAATTCTTTTAGAACAATACCATGTGATCCAAAGACCAAAAGCTGTCTGCTCATACATACATATATGTCATACTACATATTTTTTGCAATTTTCATTTCCATATCATTTTGGTTTTTTTTGTTTTTACATCATCTTCTTTATTCAATCTATCAACAAAACCGCTCTCCGAGCATATAAACATCTAGATTTACATATGCCCTTCCTCTTTTGTATTTAGATCTTGTTTGACACATTTTCTTTCACGGGCTTCTATTGGGGTATTTAAGTATGGATGGTAGTCATTAATACATTATTTTTTAACATTTAATTTCTTCCGGACTGACGGAATGAGTGGTAGGGGTTGGAACCTGTATATATATGATGGCCATAGTTCCCTACAGGGGGCAGCACGTGCATGGGGTAGTAGTATACTAAATTATGCGTGTGGGAGCAGTGCTAGCGCTCTAGTACAGTCCCTCGCCCAGCGAAGGGTCCAGATGCAAGGACTATAGAGCGGTGCGGGTTCCATGCACTGATGCACCCATAGATATGATGGCATGATCAATTACATTCAATATATACAAGGATAAAATCAAATGTGTATTGTCGATGACTGACTCCCATTACTGTCAGCTGCTTCAATTTCTATTTGGGTCAGATTTTCGGAAAATGTACAATTGGCGGCTCTACAAATTTAGGGAATTTTGCTAAATTAGGCTGAAAAATGATGAATACCGGGTATATCTGTGTATATTTGGTATCGCATTGATTTATAGTATCAGTTCTGTTATGTTTAAACTCCATTTTACAAGCTCATTTCTGTCTTAAATGTGGGTTATTTGAGAGAATTAGTGAAGGCAAATTTTACATGTTCTGAAAATCTTACCCATTTATGAGTATGCGAAATTGATCATGTTGGAAATATCTATGTATAAAAGTCGGGAACTATTTTAATGCACTCACTTTCTTTCGCTTCAGTTCAATTTCGTTGATAGCATCGTTCAACTTCCTGTCCAATTTCCCATTTTCTTTCCTCAGGGTGTATATTTCATCATTCACTTTACGGGACGACACCTTAATCTCAGCGCTAATACTAGGTAAGGAAATTACCAACTCCAGTTCCTGAAAGAAATGTTAAACTCCTGCCTTCGCATATCCACGGCATATTTTATGTTTATTGCAATTCGTAAAAGGTGTTAATTAATGCGAATATGGAAGATTGTATCAGATTAAAAATAACATCTAAAGGGATACAGTTTTATTCCAAGTTCTATGACAGTTCGGCAAGGGTTGAATTCGTCACCTACAAAAGAGAATGGCTCATACATCAAAGCGCTTTCCTCACAATTCAATCTAAATCAGATTTTTTTTTAATTTCAGGAGTTCCAATCATGGGTATCATTTTTATGCTCGACATTTATTTCATTTCTAATCATCAATGTTACATTAATAAATCTATAACTCCAAGTCTCAAGCCTACTGGGCAGTACCTTTAATTCTCTGTTGAGATTCAATCATTTCCTGGACTTGATTTCTCTTCTCGTGTGCTTCATTGAGGCGTTCTTGGGATTGCTTAAGGGAAACCTCAGCCTGCTTCAAGGCTATTGAGAAAGGGAAACTTTCATACTTCTTCTTGTAGTCCTCTAAAATCGTTGAATAATGTGTTTCAAGACCGTTGTATTCTTTTCTGTAATAGATATAAGTGATATAAGTCCAGTCACTTCAACTTATTATATCCCTGAACGTGTGGTTTTGTATGCAGCCGCAGAAAAAACAGTATCTAATTCTTATCATACAAAATGATACTTTTTGTTCTCACCTTTCGTCTTTACCCTTTTGCTCTAGTGTGTTCTTTTTCGTACGCAGGGCTTGCTCCTGCTCCATAAGTAAATAGGTAGTTTTCTTCAAACTGCAAGTAATTGGGATGATATTATATTTGGAATTGTACTGGAGATTTATTACCTCGGGATCTTTATATTCAGTGACATCCTAAGCACTGAAAGCAGAATGATGTTAGGCGAATACCGTAAAAGTCTTTTAGAAACCGAACTCTTTTTAGAAGAAGCTGCACCGCCGGTTTGGCATTGGTTTAGGGAAAGTAGAAGCAGGTAGAGTTGTTCATGGGTTTTAATAATGTTGGCTTTATCAATATCAATTTTCTTTTTGGGCCTTATCAATATCAGTAATGCCATCAAGCCGATCCATGACAATCACAAGTTATCTTCATTATATTTTTAATATTGATATTTGCCATTAAAAATAATGTTCATCTATGAAATATTGTTAATTTGTTTTTTCAGTAATATTGTTAATTTTAATCAAATGAGATTCCTGTCTTATTTACGATGATCAAATATAGCCATTTTCACCCTCCAAATGATCGGCATATATCACTAATACAATGTATGTATAGTTGGTAAGCTGATAACTTTGCAGCAGCAATATTTCTTTGATGGGGATGTGTGGAAAACGGAATTCCATTAAACCTCTCGAAACCTGTCACCTCCTCTTTAAAACAACAGCTGGGTTAGGATGGAGGAACTCAGATTTGGGGGACAGCTCCCCTTGTCTTATCATCACCCTCTCCCCCACAGCCCTGATGCGGTGAAGAGGCGCAGAGGCGGTGAGGTGTATCAGTATGTATCAGGATGGCGGGCCTGATTACCAAAAGAACTGGTCCTCCCTCCCCTCAGCTTCAAACTTGTTCAGTTCAGAACTATAGTACAATATCTAATTAATAGAGGTTTGTGGTACGGCATTTCTCAACATTATTTGCCACACTAGAAGTGGAAAATCACATTATGTAACTAAGATATACCATCAGAATCTCAATAATTTAATACTTGCTGTATCAATGTTAAACTGACTTAAATTAAATTCTTCTTGTATAATGAATCTGTAACACTAAATTTTTGTACTTGGGTTTTCCATGAGATTATCAATATATGAAAATCGACTCAATAAAATTTATTTTAAAAAAAATTCATTCCTTCAAATTTCGAGACTCAAGTAGAGCTAAATAGTGTGTAGGTCTATATATCTGTCGTGTGTTCTGACAGCATAAGTGTGTCTGAAAGTAATCTATAAAAAAATCGTTTACTTGCCTTTCTATATTGTCTCGATTCTGAGTAAACTGCTTGTGATATACTTTGGTGTCCATATCTAGTTTTGATATGGCTTCTTGTCTGTCAGAGATGCCTGCTACCATTTCTTCCATCTGCTTCTTTAGAGCTGGAAATACACATATCATAAGTACGGTAGGTAATTGAGATCAAGACCTCAGTGCCTAGACTTTCTCTTTTCCGAATTTTTAAAGTAAACACATCTCTTTCTTTCTGCCCAATTGATAGGCCTACAAAATATAAATTTGAATGATATATACAGTATACATTTTGTCAAATCTATGACTTATCATTTAATATTTTAAGTACCGTGCCGCATGCAACACCAACACTGGGCAACAGTACCAACACCTACCATCTATCTGTGTCCGTTCTTTTTCAATTTCTTTCACATATTGCTGGTTTTCAAATTCTGAAATTGAGCAATATACCATGAGATATAGATACGGTAGTTCGTTTTCGAAAAACCAGAACATTTCAATGCAGAGATCTTGGTGAAAAAAACAATTTTGCGACTAAAACGAAAACGAGATATAGGCCTAGATAGTTGTTATACTAGTCTAGTTACTTGTTTAGATTCGCGAAGAAAACATGTCTACAAAATAAACCTATTTTTTTATGTTAAACTTAAACGGACATTTGACAATCCATATATGATATGCATTTTTGTAAAGTTTAAATAAAACTAACATATCAATGAAAACCAATGTGATAACCAGATCAATAAAGTTGTGAGGGAAGAATATTAACCAGTGATTTCTTTCTGTTTTAAATCACATTCTTATTTCGGATTAGTTATAGCCTAATATTGAACAAGAATCGATATTGCATTTGCAAGATAGATTACCCAAGCTGTGAATGAGTTTTTCAACGTCCATCGAAGCCATATTTTCTTGAACACGTCACCCAAAAGCGACTCCAACGGATGGCATACGATATGTAGTATCTATCAAATCTAATAAATCCTTTTCTTTATTTCAATGTCCGCTTTAACTGTTGAATCAGTCGATCGCCAAAGATAAAAGGTGAAACGCAAAGTCGTCTGCTACAAAAGTGCAACAGGAAGACAGGTCTGGCGTAAAAACGGTTTCGTAGGATAGTGTGATATTTATCCGCTAGGTGTCTTCCCTGCCAAGATCTCCCGCCTCGCCTGAGCATCATCGGCCCATGCCATAGTCATGTCCCCAGTAAAGGTTAGACCCCAGTAAAGGTCTCGTTCTTGTTTACATGCCAAGGTTTACGCCAATTAACGCAAATGATTGCCTCGCTATAGAAAGAACTGTGTATAATGAGAGAACCCCACAAAGTTCTCGGGTAGGCCTATAATATACGTCAGGGTATAGACGTGTTTATTTATACGGTCTATGGTCAGGGCGCCATGTTTACCCAGTCAGTCAAACTTGCCTCTACTCAATGATCATTGTCAGAATCAATGCCGAATTCCTCAAAAATTGGCAGGAATTACCTGGAGAACTTTTGGCATAACATAATATAGGATAGTATTAGCAATTGAAATATGTTGACGATAAATAGTGCCCACGATCCGGAACGAAAATCACTCTGATGTCCTACTTTGCGTTATTCGAGCGTTTTTTATAGGCTAGGCCTATATAAGCTTCTTTGTAGCTATGAATCTACATGAATTCTTCCACGCAGCGAAAACGTTGGTTTTATTTGTTTTATTTTGTTTTTTTATACATACATTTCCCTTTTGTATAAAAAAAAAGAAGAAAAATCCAAATAAAGTTGGTGGATATAGGCCTACTGTTGAAACATGCCGTAGGGCCTAATGAGAATTGTATCTTGGATATTACTCTGTTGGTGCAGAAATAAAATGAGTTCATAGACTCCACTTGTCAGAAAACGACGAGTGATGATTTTTTTCTCCATAAAGAATGTCTGCGGTAGACATGGTGAATAACGCATTGGTTGCACGGAACTACTCCCACACTTACAATTAAACCATGTTATGTGGTAAAACCCCATGTCTGACATATTCATAATTTGTACAAACTACAAAATGCTGGTTTGGATTTTCCCCACGCGGAGAGAATGATAGGTCGCTTCTAAAGACGGATTTAGGTCAAGGGAATCAAATATTAAAGGTATCAAAAAGAGAATTTACGATAGTTTACAGGAAATGGTAGAGTTTTTATACATTAATTAATGCACCTGTCCCACCTCAGGGGCAATGGGGGATGGCAGGGAGAATAATATTGTAGTATGTATTACCCGGTTGATTAACTTTGCATTTGTATTTTTCTGGTTTATTACAAACATAATCTCTTGTTTCTTCATCTGTATCACATTTTGTTTTTCTCAATGGTGTCTTTGCCGTTAATATCAATGTAGAACATATATCTTCATCGCTCATCTGTAATAGGATTCAATCGCCATGTGTTGAGCTTTTCATGGTTAAGCTTTTTCTTAGATATTAGTACCACGGACTTGTAATTCTCATTACAAATCCGTATTAGTGCATTGTATAACTTTGTACATGGACAGTCAAGTTATTGTGTTGATATTTTCCCCACCGATTGAAATGTCAATGGAATCTGCATGGGCCATCGGTGCTTTTTATCGTGGTAAGCGAACACGTGTCTCTTTAAGTGGAGCATCTCTTCCAGAACAATCCTTCCCATACATGTATACATTAGTAAATTCCGTAAAACAGTTTTACGGAATTTACTAATGTATACAACCCGTCACCAGCGAGGTGTAAAGTGTTATTTTTCTTGCTCACTTACAGAGGCAAAAAGGCAAGGGAAGATCATGTTTATAAACGCATGTATGTTTTATGAAAGACATAGGTACGATATGGGTCATGGTTATAGCTTAGAGTAACTTGTTACTCTAAGGTTATAGGTACGATATCACATTTTTTTCTCCACCCTTCACTTAGACCAATAGCACAAAATGAAGATGAATAGTTAGAACCATATATGTTTGTATAACACAAGAATAGTTACATTAATATTTGCAGATATGTGGACGGCAAAGTCATTTATCTCTTGGCGGATAACATGCGAAGGATCATTTTTGTAGGAATCTGGCGTTGATAAATAACCTATGGTTTATGTCTATCAATGGCGAAAATGTTGGGAAATACTAATTCGGTGGAGTCAATTCATTAGAACACATAATCATAAACCCGCCTCCGATTTTTTTTTTTTCCGCCTCCGATTTATTAATTACCTACCATATTATAATATATCTAGCCTAGGCAACGATTACCGTATAAAGTCCCCATTCTATACTCGATGATCCTAGTATACAAGGGGAAATCAAGTACAATGATATGTTTAGCAGGAGGTCTATAAGCTTCTATAGATAATAGTTCCACGAGGGAGAAAAATCAAAGAAACCAAGGCCGAGACAAGGCCGAGGGTGTGGCAACAGATCTGTATCAACCAAAATAAAACCGCCAAAGAGGCATCACCACCAGCTATTATAGGTAGAACAATCCTCCAATTCTCCCCTTGGTCTTAACTGAGGTATATGTGTGCCACAGAAAAAAAAACACGTCTAGAACACGCCCTCGCTATTTCTCCGGGAAACAGTAAAATTCTGTAAATGTTATGAAACTGTTGGATATTAATTGTTAACACTTAGATGTCCGCCTACCCAACGTGTGTACCATAGCGTTCCCCTCCCACTGAGGTGACCACGCCAAGAATCCTGTTAGTTCGTCGTCTCCGAGTGAGTCAGACATATCATGGAATGAGATGAGCAGAATACGTACAATGTCGGGTCAGTGAAATGAGGCCACACTCGTCCTACCTTCATAGGCAGAGGGGACACCTCAATACTGAAATGCTGAGCCATAAATTTAAAGTTTGACATTCACTTTTCTACACTGGGAACGCTGCTAAAATCAATTTATTGTCACAGTGTACGAGAAATATCAAATCAATGGTAATTTTCCATACATGATACTCCACAGGTAAAACAAATCCTTATTTTTAAAAATCTACTTTTTAAAAATAAAAACATTTCTTCAGATGTTTCAAACGAAAATGATTAGAGGCTATGTGTGGGTTGATAAACCAACCACAAGGTCAGGTGAAGAAAAAGGAATTAAAATAGAACTAAATGCATTTAGGAAGGTGCCCCCATTCATCCTCCCATCAGAGAGAGAGTGAGCGAGCGCGGACTCACTTGGCGTTTAGCCAGTCTCTGCCTGCTATACAGCAAGGGTGCATCCACCTGGATGTAGTTTCCTCTGGGTCTGCCAGTGCCAGAATCCGGTGGTATCTCTTATAAAACCGAAGCACAGATTGCACTTTACCGGCCTAGGAGTGCCAGTGTCGATAGGCCGGCCGCCATAATGGAGATAAAACGCAATGTGACATTGGATTATTTCCTTGGTAACCGTTTTTCTCTCTGTGGTGAGTACCTCTGTTTGATTTTCACAAAATATTAGAGAATCTATAAGTAAAATTGGTCGCCTTCTGTTCTAGGTCCGGTATATATAGGTCTATACTATGCTATTGCCAAAATGTTTTCTTTTTGTCCCCCTTATGATGTGCCGGCCGGCCGGGAATATAGCACAGGGCAGCAAAAAAATAGCTCGAGCTATCGCTATCTATAAGAGCTCAGGGAACACCTGACCTATCCAATAATTCGTATTCCCTGAGTTGGATCCCATTACTCTAATCTAACTATTATCATGTATTATAGCAGGTGTGGAAAAGGGAGCACTTATGAATTTTAGGTGGCAACGAAGAGATACCTCCAATGGGTTAACCTTGTCTAAAGATATAGTTCATAACTTAATGGTCGAAATTAACGGGTTTATGATCTAGGAATTCGTTAGAATAACATTCGTGTCGACACAGATGGGGTAGCGCAAGAATATTTATAGCTATTTGGGTCAGATTTTCAGAAAATGCACAATTGGCAGCTCTACACATTTAGTAAATACTGCTAAATTAGGCGGCAATTTGGTCAATACTAGGTAAATTCAAGTATATTCGTCATTGCATTGATTCTAGCCATCTGTTTGGTTAGCTAGAACTGTATTTTGAACTTTATTTTCGTCTAAAATTTGGTTTATTTGAGAAGATTGGCGAAGGTGAATTGTACATTTTCTGAAAATCTGACCCATTTATGCCTGATTTGAGCATGTGTGGTTCACGAGTGCTCGAACCAGATTTAGAAGATTTTCTGTGACATGGTTTGAGACTAGCGCAATGTAATCGACTTTGTCTCTAAAAACTCCCTGTGTGCTGTACGCCTAATTGTGACACATCGTTTAACAAGTTATTCATACTTTATTTTGCACCCAGCGATCCGGAAGCTCATGAAGTTTCATGATACCTGTCCATGTCTTATGTTATTTGGAAGGAAGCAGGGTACACTTGCACTTACGTTGACTTGCTCAGCCCTTCTTGCGAAGAAGCTAATGAAGTCATAAATATTTGACACTAAGATTAGAATTATTATCATACCCATAGTTACCCATCCATTCATTTAACATATATATATGTTCATAGGACATGAACATCATGTTCCAAGCTAGGATTCCAAACATATCACGGACCTTACTGAGTCTGTTCGTAGCGCTTAAGATTTCTAGTCAAGACAATTTTGTGCACAATAACATCCATGGATGCCAGAAAGGAAAGTTCTTGGCAAGTCCAAACCTCCATGAGGCACAGAGAAAGAGTGGCTTGCAGAGTCAAAGAGGTATGCCTCTCTCTCCTCGTACATGCTAACGACCCTTCACTGTTCTGTTCCTGTCTAAACACCAGCCGTGAGCTTTGATCTTCCCGCCTGTTCATCGGCAGCACTTGCTTGAGACAGGTCCATAATTATATGCATAGACAAATATAATTATCTCTATCATCATCGCAATTTAATAAACATCACAGACCTACTTAAAGCATACTGAGCATAGTCTGTTTTACCTACCAGTTGAGCAATACGTGGAGTAACCTTGAAGCGAATATTAGAAACTTGGTTTGTTTTTTAGGGTTTTTTTTTAAAATTCCAAAGTCGGCCGTACATTTAAATTCATTATAGAAAAACGCGTGTCCACCATGCGGATGTATTCTCGCGTCGCCACACAAATTATACACATAATATTAAAAGATTCTACCATTACCATTACAATTTAAGGGTTATTTGTCAGACAGTTGCATCATAACTAGTCAACTCAATACAAATCATATAAGCATTCAAGAAAAATAGGAACGATATGATATACACTCTAGGTCCAAACCCTCAGATCAGATAAGAATGGTATGTCAGTGATTGGATGCCTGCTTCGCTAATCATTATTTCCGCCTAGGACTCGGCATTTTAATGGGAATATAATGACATTTTGCGGTCTTAATGGACGTATAATGGCACTTTGCGGTTTGAGGTGAGAGTCTTTCCCTCCGTTTGAAGGGACTCTCTCAACTTTGGGCCTAGACTGTATAGTAGGCTACATAGATAGCAACACAAGGTTCACGTAACAGTCAGGTTCAGAAGGCAGTTTTGGACCCCTAAGTCATTAACACTTTTAGCCTAAGCCCTTATACTTAGCCTTGTGGTTAAGCTTATCGCAAGATGTGGAATCGAGGAATGTGGCCGTCTGGACCTGACTGGTAATCCCCCCCCCCCTCCCCCGTCGACATATGGAAATATATAAACATTCTGTCCTATCCCTATCTGCCCTTGTATGATTACGTAACAAGGCATAATCTTCATACCTATCAATTGGATCATCAACTAACAATATAATCCACTAATATTTCTTGTCCTACTGAAATTAAGAAAGCAGGTGGCGGGAAAAACGTCTGACGATGTCATGTATGTATCACTACTACATTCACAGAGTCAAGCTATTTGATCGAGGGAATTTTTCTCTCCTTCACCTAATGTGTGAATTAAGAATGAGAATTTCTGTCATCCTGCATGCACAAAAAATCCATATTGTAAGCAAAGAAGAGAATAGACTATGGAGAACCTTAAAAGACGATGCCACCGAGTTGATTGACTCGTTGAAAACCTAATATATACTTCAGAAATACCAACATAGAAACTACGAAACAACTGTGTGAAAGCTATGCATGTCTCTTTTGATTGATCGCTACCATTTCGTATTATAATATGTGTTAGCATTGTATAAGCCCAGCTGGCAGGGATCCTGAATAAATATGTTGCAAAAACAAAACAAAAAATAATAACAAACATATTTAAAGAAATAATAAATAACTGATCACTATTTATCTGTGATTAAATACCTTATGTCATGCTCAGAAACTCTCCAAATGCCCCAATTAGCACCTTAAATTTCATTTTTGCCAGGGGGTGGGTGGGGCAATGCCCCCTGACTTCCTGACCCCCTTGATTGATTAAAAAAGAATGATCAGAATATCGGGAACACATTATTACATCAGAAATTATACTATTATACTGCTCAGATATGTTCATTAATGATCTTCTCACAAGTGGGGTCACACTCTTGATAGTGACTATCCCCAGGAATACTTTCCAAGTATATGTGTTGTTTGCCTAAAAAATTCCCTCATATGAGTTTGTAACTGACCTACTTAACGGATCATCTATTTATCTTGCTAAAATCTTAATCACTGTTACCCAAAAAGCTGGGCGCATTGGAATAACCCAGTTTACTGGGAGATGTCTTCCCCAGTTGAAATAAAATCGTTAAAAAAAAAAAAAAAAAAAAAAAAATCTCAGCGGTCACAGACGAAATTTTGTTTAACAGAATACATTGAATAAAAAATTATAATATATGTAGTGGATAGGAAGATTTAAATAGCCCTCCGCTCAATCGTTATTGTATGGTCTGATGTCTTGACGAAGAGGCGACCGTGTAGGCTGATTAAGCCGCCAGGCAAAACCAAAACTAACTGCCACGCCCCTTTTCTAAGGCCTCTAATCGAGACTGCCTACATAGGAGAGACAAACTCGAAATAATCTCCTACAGCCTATAAACACCATGTGAACCTACTTGTTATATCCTGCAACACATAGCAATGGTATCTTAGCATCTAAAACAGACAGGTCTTGCATACCTCCGGTGACTCACTAAATAATGCCGGTAACATTATTCCAATGGGTCTAAGCACTAAGAGACATTTTATTTTACCACTAGTCTAGAGAGGAAATGGCACCAGATTAGGTCTATCGGCACAACTTAATGGGAATGAGGGGAAGTCTTAGGCTATTTACGTTCATAAATAAAGATTGTTTTGGTCGATTAACACTATCAACACCCTACCTGCTTCCCTCCCCACTATGGCGACTCCGACACATCGCAATCCTTTCGTTTTTTAGCTTTAATCATGTGGACCCCATCGCTGATCATAGATACGGCAATGGGCTCTCCAGAGTCAGAGTTAAACGACTTGTGATTGGCTTAGAGGTTTGAGGCTGTCCCGACGGCTGTGATTGGATGGTTGTATGGCTGGCGCTGCTGGTGGTGCTACCTGGTGGGACGGTGAGAAACCATTTTTCAGTTTACCACATTACCACGAGGTGTACACCACAATAGTGAAGCCACTAATGTCGGATTTCGAGTTCTCCATGCAGAGAAAGGGTCAATGTGAGAGGTCTGTCACGCCGTAATTATACCCTTAAGAGCTTAAATTTCTTGTTCAAATCTTGGCGTAAGGGTCTGACTTAGGCACTCAGATAAGTTAAGGGTGTTTGTGAATGGGTTTTATAGGGTTTTTTCGGATCCTGTCCAATGTTCTCTAATAGTTTGTAGCCCCAATGAACGGGAGGCGTGTTCTCTAGCTTTTGTGTTATGCAGTGCATAATTTTTTAATTATGCCATTTCAGAAGACTTCCGGTTTAGCTGGGAAGCGCTAAGGTGACCGTTGTAAGACTTAGGTCGATTCGTCCCCTTTTTTTCAGGTTCGCCGATGTACGCAGGTACAAATTTCTACAGATAGCCTTATAAAGCATCAAGGAATTGAACGGATATATTTCGCATGTGTGAAAAGTCGAAGTTTCAAGCAAATAAGGCTTTGTAAAATCTGAGCCACGAGGAGGGTACTACGGTGCGAGAAGCGCCATATTGGATACGTACAAGATAGCGTGTCAGTCGAACAAGGAGAGCAAAATTATTTATCGTGCAATCTGTACGGTAATAAGTGGCTATAGACAGTGGAGAACCTATTCAGACACAGGAATTGGACTAAATAATAGTGATTTAATCATAAACAGTGAGTTTTGACATCGAAATTGAATCTGCCGCCCTGAGCATGCGCACTGGTAGCACGTACAACGGCCATCTTGGATCACGTACATGCCCGGTGTAAAACTCGGTATATATAGGACTTAAAAGAAGCAAAAGCTTTTTTGAACTGATAGAAAGGTGAGAAAAGCTATTATAAAGACCCGTGATTGTTTAATGAAGGCTAAGTTGTGAAATTTAAAAGGATTGAGCGAGACACCCAAAAAGGTCTATCGCGCATGACAGTAAGGAACCGGATATAAAACCCAAACAACAACATCCGGCGAAAAAACAGCTATTTAGTGAATTTTGAACTTTGACAATCGAAAATACTTGAAATTCATGAAGCAGGGTAAAGATACAGACTCAAATAAGAGAAGGAGGAGTGAAGAAAACCCAGAGTCTAATAATAACAAGAAGCAAGTTACCAAAATGACTCCGATATCGAACGAAGATATCAAAAAAATGTTCGACCAACTGAAGGTGCAGATCGCCGAGACGGCGACCACACATACAAAAGAGGTGAAAATAGTGAAAGATGCTGTAGACAAGGTTGAAAGTGACAACCTGGTTCGAGATATACGGATGGACGAGTTGGAAAAAGTAGTGTCTCAGCAAGCTGAGGAAATGGAGTTAATGAAAATTAATTCTGTTAAGAAAAATGACCCACGTCTGGTAATGCTAACCCAAGCAACGATCGGCAGTGAAGAAGACGACATAAAAAGGCAGATTAAGGAGCTAGAGCTAAACCTTATAGTCGACGGCATACAGAAAGCTGAAAATGAAGATGTATTGAGCCTGAAAGTGAAAGTGAGTGACATTTTCGAAACCCTAATGGGGGCGCTTAGAGGACTAAACTATGATGTCCAAAGGATGGGGAAGGGTCTGATGGCCCCTACCTTGGTCACCTTTGCTACGGTGGCTGAGCTAAAGACGGTTTGGGACAAAAAAGCAAACCTTGAAAAGGCCGTGGATGAGAACAACAAACGTCTGTTTTGGATCAAAAAGGATCTCCCTCTAGTGATTAGGAAAAGAATCGCTAGAGCTAGACCTTGTGTGGCAGCAGCGAGAGAGTCAAGGAGATATAGTGTAGTAGTCAATGCACATGGTGACATAATTCTTGAGAAAAGGAGATACAAATATAACCAGTTAGAACTTCTACCAAAGCAGTTCACTCCAGCATACTTAGCAAAACGAGAAGACGAATTTACTTTTGTCTTCTTTACTAGGGAATGTCCCCTGTCCAACCATCATATGGCTACGTTCAAGGCAGGGAAAAAATGGTTTAATTGTGTTGAACAATATCTTGCATATACCAAGGCAATACTCGACGATGATTTTCAGAAAGTGGAATACGTGATGGAGCTTGAGGATCCAGTAAAGTGTAAGATATCACTGGACGCCTTTGTCTCAGACGAAGTCTGGGACAAATGGGAAACTGACCTCATGGAAATTCTATCAAGAGGATTGAGAAGGAAGATCAGGCACAACGATCATATTGCGGACTATCTTCTGGCTACCAAAGAGAAGACCCTCGGGGAAGCTTCTCCATCTCAGTCCTACTGGGGTATTGGTATGGGACTCCAAAACCCTGATGTTCTTAACCAAGAAAAGTGGGCCAAGAACGCGAATCTACTCGGCAGAGCTTGGATGGCTGTTAGAAGTCGCCTAGCAGAGAAAAGAGAGAGAGAAAGAGCCGAAGAAGAGGGTGCAGTTGGAGGAGATGAAGAGAAGATGGAGGTGGCTGCTGATAAAACAGCATTATAGACTTTTGTCCGTGATATATATGTGTATTGTTTGACCCTATTATGTTTCACAATGTATGAATACGTAACAACTTCAAAGCCCCAACCCAGGCTAAAATGGGTAGAAATATGTATAAAATCTAAACATATGAGTGTAACATACACGAATTGTGATTATATCCATCATGTTAATTTTATCAGGGAATATCTAAGGATAAAACTAGCAAAAATAGGAGTAAACGGCTGGTCAAACGGTAAAAGTCATAATTGTCGGTCCCTATTTTTCACAACTTAATGGAGGGGAATAACATAAACTTCTACTCACTCAATGTGAATGGCGCAGCAAATATAATTAAAAGAAAAGCAATATTTAGACTGCTAGACCAGAAGAAAAGATCAATATTCGCTTTACAAGAGACACATAGCTCAGTAAAGGAGGCCAAAATATGGAAAAATCAATGGCAAGGTATATCTCATTTTATTCACGGAAAAAGTAATGCTAGAGGGGTAGCTCTGTTGATATCTAAAGATCTCGATGTCCAAATACACAAAAAAGGGGGTGACGATGTAGGTCGAATTGCTTATATGGATCTATCGATTGAACAGAAAAAATTGTCAGTTTTCTCAATATATTTCCCCACTAAAGATAAGTATAAAGAGCAGGCCATAACGTGTAAGTCTCTAAGAAATATAATCGATCTTAAGACGGAATATTCTACCATTCTCATGGGCGACCTCAATTTAAATATAGTAGATGAGGAAGAGTTCTTAAGTCAAAGCGAGAGTCAACAAAGTAAACAAGAGGGATTAAGAAGCATGATACAAATGATAAAAGATTTTGAAATGTGTGATATAATTAAAGAGTTATCTCCTGAGGGGACTAATATGTCCACTTGGTCTAGAAAGAATTCACAGAGTTCAAGATTAGATTATTGTATAATAGATGCCACCCTTAGACCCGACGTAACAGAGGTAATGAATGAATATTGTGAACATTCGGATCATAATTTAATACATTTTGCCCTAAAATCCTATGAACAGGCTAGAGGCCCAGGCCTATGGAAATTTAACAAACATCTGTTGAATGACGAGGGCTACATAAATATGATGAAGGATAAAATTGTTGATGCATATAATACAGAGGGCTTGAGTAGCTCTAGAAATAGATGGGACTATATCAAGTTTGTTATAAGAAGAGAAACTATTTGTTACACCAAACAAAAAAATTATGAGAGAAGAAAAAAAGAATCAGAGTTTAGAATCAGAATGAATATCCTTTTTCAAAAAGGAGTTTTGGATGAGAAAGAGAGCCTCGAATTAGAGGACATTCAAAATGATTTAAAATTTGAGCAATATATCAGAGCACAAGGTGCTATGGCTCGAAGCAGATCACAATGGTTGGTTGAAGGAGAAAAACCTACGGCGTATTTTCTTAATTTAGAAAAGAGGAATTACAAAAAAAAGGTTATATCTCAGCTTGAATTCGATGACCATACAATAACTAAACCTGAAGATATTTTAAAAGCCGAAAAAGATTTTTACCAAGATTTATATACTGAAAAACCAATGATTTTACCTGAATCCAATACCTTTATGTCTAACGGTGGTGGCTCAATCTTCGAGCAGCTGGATAAACAACTGCTCAACAGAAGGCTAGGTAGTGAGGAACTTAAGAAAACATTAGATTCCTTCGCAAATAATAAAGCTCCAGGACCTGATGGTCTGCCAGCAGAATTTTTTAAATGTTTCTGGTCCACCCTAGGCCCCATTTTTGATGAAGTCGTATATGAGTGTGTAGAAGAAGATAATTTGTCAAACGAAATGTATAGAGGAGTAGTATCTCTCATCCCGAAAAAGGATTGTAATCTCAAACTGATAGGAAGTTGGAGACCTATAACTTTGTTAAATACGGATTACAAATTGATATCGAAAACTCTAAGCATAAGACTAAAAAATTGTATAAGTAAGGTAATAAATGAAGATCAATACGGATTTATTAAGAACAGGTATATAGGTTGTGCAGTAAGAAGATTGGAAGATATTACCCAATTCTTGGAAAAAAATAAGAAAAAAGGCCTATTTGTATCACTCGACTTCCGAAAGGCTTACGATTCGGTATCGTGGGACTTTTTATACAAATGTTTGCATGACATAGATGTCGGTGACGAGTTTTTAATGTGGATAAAAAGATTGTTATCTGGTTCTAAATCCTGCATTATTAACAACGGGTATACTTCAGAGTGGTTTAAAGTAAGCAGAGGCGTTAAGCAAGGAGATCCCATATCATCCTCGCTCTTCGTAATCGTCGTAGAAAAATTAGCAGAGAAAATTCGAAATGACCCAGAGTGTACTGGAATAACTTTTGGTGGTACCGATAACAGAATTATTCAGTTTGCTGATGACATGTCGATTATTGCTAACAGTGAAAAATCCTTAGCAAGAATGTTGGAAATTATTAATGAATTTAGCAACGTGTCAGGTCTATCCTTAAACATAAGTAAAACAAGAGGTTTCAACATCGGTCCAATGGTATTATATCAACCTTTAATTAAGAATATCAACTGGGTAAGCTCCATGAAGATACTAGGAGTACATTTATTGTATCCATACAACAAGGAGATACAGAATAACATGAATTTTACATCGGCACTAGACAAAGCTCATACTGTAGCCAGTCACTGGGGAAAGCGTGATATTTCACTGAAAGGCAGGATTGTAATTATGAATGTCTTGATCATTCCTCTGTTTCTGTATGTAGCAAATTTAATAGTAGTCGAAGAAAGAATGATATGTGAAGTGCAAAAACTGGTAGGTAAGTTCATATGGAGAGGCGGAAAACAAATCTAAGCAGAGAAATCTAATCAGAGAAATAGAAGAAGGAGGCCTCAAACTGCATGACTTTAGATCAAAACTAGTTGCAGGCAAATTAAAATGGATTCAAAGAATCATGGCCGAGCCAGATAGTAAATGGTGTGCTATTATAAGAAATACATTCGGTGATGATATAAAAGAGAGGCTAAAATGTAAAAAAATCTTGATAATGCCAGACTCTAACTTTTATAATGAAGTGTTCTTGACGTGGAATAGATTCTACAGTTCATGTGAACCTAAATGTAAGAAAAGCGTTTTGTGTGAATCTTTGTGGAAGAACTGCTGGATTAACTTAGAAGATGCGGTAAGCAATGTCAATCTCTGGAGAAGAAAAAACATAAATAAGGTAGAAGATGTTTTAACCAACAATCGAGTTAAAAATAAGGAAGAGTTTAAAAGTGATTTCGGTGTCAAAATTAATTATTTGGAAGAGATGAGTGTGAAAGGGAAAATACCTGTCCACTGGATTACATTAGTAAAAGAAGGTGAAATCGAAAACTATAAGGAAGAAATATTTTGCTCGATAGGTGTGAAACAAATAAATATTCTTACTGCCTCGTTCAGGGAGATTTATGCTGCTGTGAGAACTAAGTTGAACCCACAAGATAACAGGAATGATGACTGGCTCGAAAAATTCTTACAAAAAAACATTGACATATCTAATATAGATTTCAATATATGGTATCGAGTTCCCTTTCAATGCACAAGAAACGTTAGACTACAGTCGTTTCAGTATGGAGTAATCAACAAGTTAACGGTCTGTAATGTCCACTTGAATGACATGGATATTATAGGATCAAATCTGTGTAAATATTGTGATTCGGTAGACGACCTGTTCCACTTTTTTATCGACTGTGAGAAATCGTGTACCTTTTGGCATTGTTTAATAAATTGGGCAAAGAGAAACGAGCATCTTGATAATGAAATAGCCGACAATATGAATGCAATTTTCATGATGTTAGGCATCCCAAACATTGAAGAAAAATACTGTGTATGGAACTATATTTTGATATATGCCAGGTTTTATATTTACAAATGCAGATTGTTTAAAAGCAATAATTTGTGTTTCTATGAATTCCTTAGGGAATTGAAGTTTAAACTTAAAACTATGCGAGATGGTGCTTTTGTTAATGCCTCGCATAAAAAAGATTGGAGGAGGTGGGAAAAAATATATGAAACAATGTAATAAAATATTATTATACTGTTTTAAAAAAAAGAAGCTGAGTGTGTCCAAGTTCTATTAGCCGTCCTTGATATTATCGCTTCTGACCAAAACTGAATGTATATATATGATCATGAAGAGTCTTCTAAGTCAAATGAGCGTGATATCGCCAAATCCGTAGACTTTTTCATTCGGTATTATGACCCCCCCCCCCCCCCCCTTTGGTGGTGTCGGGTCGATCCAACAGGTGCTGTACCACGGGGATGTTTATAACCTTTTGTTCGACAACATGCTCCATGATCTGTAAAATTGTTAATAGGAGGTTTAAAAAACGTTGAATCTCTATAATTCGTGAGTTAGTTAAACATCTTTAGTACAAAAATAAGATGAAATACAGAGCGAATATCAAAAGCTTTTATTTTTGCGATTTGGAAAGAAGTGATGTATAACTGTGTACACTTCTTATTGTTGACTTTGTTTACTTCTGGTAATAAAGACCCGGTGTTGGGAAAAAAAATAAATTATGCCATTTCGCCAGCTAGTCAAGTGCTGTGTGCATTTCATCCATGAGAATGAAGCAATGCTTCTACAACCAAGTGCCTACATGGGGACCATTTCAAAGTTACCAATATATATCATGGGAAATTCATAATTTGTAAAATTCGAAATTTTAAACTCGTTCCCAACATTTTTATTGTATGTCTACTTACGTTTCAATGAGTTGGGAGTAGTGTCAATTCTTTTTATCTTATGTTACTAGCGATTTAATAGATCTTTGGAATTATCAACACTTTGTCATCTTGATCCGGACCCCCAAAGAAACCTTGTGCCAACAAATCAACAACAAGGGCAAAGGCTGTTAAATAGAGTAGGAAATGCAGTGGGATCTGTTCATAGGACCAAGTTGCCCCCCCCCCCTCCACCATGTTTGAATTGCTTCCTAAATCACTCACATCTAAACATAGCCTACACCTTGATAGCTATTGTGTAGTCTGGTAATGCCTTATGGTGGCTTACAATGGCCAAATTTGTATGGTGGATGTAAATTTGTTTGTCATTTGATTAAAAATGGTCGCAGAGTCTTCCAATTGGGCTCGTTTAAAGCCCATTTTATTACCTTTTTCCTATGAACAAGGAAAATGTTTTATTTGATTTCCAATCTTTCTTTATTTTGTGACAATGTATCATGTAGAACAAATTTAATGTTGTCATCAACCTCTAATATTTTTTGGGATATTTAGTTGTCATTTATTGATTTATATTACATTATCATGTAATGAGTGAGTTGGTTCATTAACATTCACCCCCTATATTATCTTATTATTTCATATTCTTTAATATCAACAATTAAAAGAAAATCAATATATTATATTTATGTTGTAGCAATGAATTGTGTTTTTGTTATCATTCATTAATGTTGTCATCAACCCCAAATATTTCTGAAAATGCCCTTAACAGTTGGTCTGCATAGTCAATGGGGCATATTTGCCCCATGTGACTGCAGACGGAATCAAAGATAACATCCTTTAACCTCTGTTTCTGGTGTGCCTTTAGGCACAAAATTGCTTCCAGCTTCAATGCAGTGCATTTGGCTACACTTTTAGTCCCACTGAAGCAAGGAACACATCAAAACCAAATGTTCCTCCCCAAAAGTACTTGTTATCCAGTAGAAAAATATGTACCACCAGCTAAAGAGGGCAAGCAAAACTCATTTTACAGAGAAGAGTGAGTACACCAGGTAATATTCATATGGTTTCCTACATTCAGTCCAGGTAACACATTGGTTTCACCTATATACAATTACAACTTGTACATTTAACTGCAAGGCCCACACCATTATTCCCTATCCCTATCTCCTATCCCTATTGTTTACAGTAGGGGAAGGCGGGCAATTGTTAAATAATCTTTCATTAACCACTATATATTATAAGATCCTAGTTACTTTTAGAGTTCTATAAGGGCTTCAAGCCTATTAATTATGGCCGGCCACCACTGCCTGGTGCGACACGCTCTCCTGGACATTGCCGTGCTCATGTGAACACTTGTCCTAGGCTCACTGATCATGCTGATACTAGGCTCACTGATAAGTTACAGTCAAGCTACCGATGGCTAGAGGAAGCTCGCCGGCACAGATTGTTGCATGGTACAGTACAGATGGCTGACTGTGAGCGGGAGGACAGTGCATCAACTAACAATATCATCCACTAATATTTCTTGTCCTACTGAAATTAAGAAAGCAGGTGGCGGGAAAAACGTCTGACGTACGATGTCATGTATGTATATCTACTGCCAAATTATAACAAATATATTTAAAGAAATAATAGATAACTGATCACTATTTATCAAAAAAGAATGATCTATCGGAAACAAATTATTACATCGGAAATTAGAGCGGTCACAGATGGAATTTTGTTTAACAGAATACATTGAATAAAGAATTATAATATATGTAGTGGATAGGAGGATTTAAATAGCCCTCCGCTCAATTGTTATTGTATGGTCTGATGTCTTAATTGACTTGTCGTGCTCATGTGAACGCTTGTCCGGCTCATAGTGTAGGCATATTAACTGGGGGATTTGTGGGGGATATTGTACTGTCACCATTTTCATGACAACCTCCCTATTTTTCTTAAAAAGAGCTGTTCAACTTTCAGAATGGGCTCTTCTTCTATTTCTCCGATGTCTCTTGCCCCTATTGCTCTTTCCTCTCGGTGTCTTTACTCTATCTTTCTCTCAATTTGTATCTCTTTACCTTTCCCCCTATTTAACACTCGGACTTCCCAAATACAAAAAATAAAGAGCCGCTCTATTTACTTGTAATTATGTGTATGTGTTTACTGTTGTCAAACTGAAACTGAAACTGTCCTTATTTGGTCTCTGGTTTATTCGTCTCCTTTGGTAAAAAAAAACGAACCAAAGAAGCGACCCCATAGAGCATATCGGCCTAAATCTTGACTGGCGACAATTCTTGGCAAAAACAGTGATCTTTCTAATGAGTGTATACATGCAATGGTAGCATAATACCACTTTGTTGATGTTTTTAAGTATGAGCTACGAGAGTGGAATTTAATTTTGGGGAACATTTTTTATCATGTTCATCTTTACTCTGTTTGGCTCTGCATATCTCTTCCCAATTGAGCCTTATCTCCCTCAGCCACTGTCTCCCCACTAACGTCGGCATTTCTATTCCAATGACAAATAAGTTTCCAAATGACATCAACGCCTAAAAGTGGGAAATGTATAACTGAGAATTTACATAAAGTTTTGCTTCTTAGCTGACACCAAATCCACTGTGAAAATGCTTGAATGGATGACAGAGTGTAGGTATATTCCACTCTCGTTGGTATGAGGAATTCATTTCTCAAGGTCATTTTTTTGTTCCAATGTCATTTTCAAGGTCCAAATCCAATATGGCCACCACTGAATAACCAGAACATTATCTACATCTACATCAAGTCCTTATTTATAACGTCTCTGGTTTATTCGTCCCCTTTGTAAAAAAAAACAACCAAAGAAGCGACCCCATATACTGTATAGAATTCTTGGCAATCGACTATTACTGGCAAAAACAATAATGTTTCCAATGATTGTATACCTTCAATGGATAGGCTATCAAATCTCTCCCAAGATAGGCTATCAAATAACTCACTACATATATATCAAAAACAGTGCATGGGGCCTTTTGCTCATTTAAATGCTTTGGAATGCTACCAAGTATATGACGAGGCAATGAAATCTCTCTGCTGGGTCGAGTAACTTTATTTCTGTGACACGCATCGGAGAATTATATTATTTACATATAATTTTTTAATAATTTAGATATTTTATTTATGCAAGAAAATACAAAAAGAGTGGCCTTCAGTCTAGGCCCAACGTTGGGAGAGTCCCTTCAAACGAAGGGAAAGCCTCTCGCCTCTCGCCTCCATTAAGACAGCAAAATGTCATTATATTCCCATTAAAACGGCCACGAAACCGATTAGCCAATTAGGCTGATATACCATCCTTATCTGATCTGAGAGTTTGGACCTAGATTGGCCTTTGCCATCTCCGCGGATTGCCTACTTTTCGCTTTTCGTTCCTGCGCATGGGGCATGGTACAACATTATAGGATTCTTTCAACAAAGCTGCAATGCAGAATACAATAAGCAGGGGATTGGAATGAAATGGAGGTCTAGAAGTAGGATGAAACAAATTCGATTCAGCTGCAATCATTTTTCATCCTGATTTATCAGAATTTACTTAATATTTGTAGACCTATCGATTTGCACATGTTCTGACGCCCGGATCCATAAAGACATCGAATGATGCGTTATACAATAAATGCGCGCGGTGCGTTGACTTGGTCTAAACTTAGAGTACTATTAGTTTCCTCTTACTCTAAGGTCTAAAAACTTCTTACCGGATTTTTCACATATCAGTGCCAAGTAAATAACACTATTCATACTAGTAATATGCTGTGGTGTTTAGGGTGGAGGAAGAGGATCCACTCCGCGTCCATAGTGATTACGAGCAGGGTTGGCTCATTGTAAATAAACCATTTGGGTCAGATGGTCAGAAAGCAGGGTTGGCCCATTGTAAATAAACTATTTGCGTCAGATCGTCATAAAATGTTCAATTTACCTTCACCAATCCTCTCAAATAATCCAAATGTTAAAGCAAAAACGGTATCCAAAATATATGGTTTCAAATAACAGAACAGATTTGTTTAATTTCTTTTAATCTAAGGTTTAATCAATGCAATACCAAATATATACAGGTTACCTATATAACGAGTTGGTTGAAGGAGCGTGAATATTGCACGAGTTGCGTAGCAACGAGTGCAATATTCTAAGTGACTGAAACCAACGAGTTAGTTAACAGATTTATTATACATGCATTCAATCATGAAAATAGGAAAAAAAAAGAGTCATAAATCTGAATTTTACCGGTAATCTTAGTAAAAAAAACCCAGATTGGTTGCCATGACAAGCCCACGCGTAAATAACTATAGTAAAATACGCACTATACGTAAATCACTTTATATACGTTGTTTTCCGAGCAATGAGTGTATAATAAACCCAGCTATACCTTATACAACGAGACTATATTAACACGTTGCCTTATATTTATCATTTGACAGGCTAATTTGCCATAGTTTATTAAACCTGTAGAATTGCCGAGTGTACATTTTCTGACGATCTGACCCATTACCATTATAAGTGCAATATCTCACAGGGTGTGTGGAATGTGTTTATGTTGTCGGTGACTAACATTTATGGTATCTTCGCGACAACTGGGGCCCGCCTGTCGATCATTATATAGTGATTAAAAAATATTGTTATCAAAATAGTAATAAATGAAAGGTCTGACCGTTGTGGTTATGTGGTTATAAGAGTAAGTGTCTAAGAACTACAAAACCACAAAATAATACCCGGTCGGATACCAGTCCCCTAAAACTTTATGGGTCAGATAGAAAATGTACAATTGGCAGCTCTACACATTTATTATATTCTGATAAATTAGGCTGAATAATGATGAATACGTATACCGAGTATATCTGTTTTACTATGTTAAACTGTATTTTGAACCTTATTTGTGTCTTAAATGTGAGTTATTTGAGAGGATTGGTGAAGGCGAATTGTACTTTTTTAGAAAATCAGATCCATATGTCAATCTGTGACTTATAATTCTTACCAGATGAGAGCAGATACATGTGCTTATTCTCAGCTAACTTTACCGCCATATTTTGTGATATAATCTATCGGGCTGTTGTGTCTAGCATTGAACTAAATTTAGCTGTCTGAAATGACGCCCGCATTCATAATTGTGATATAGTTCCGACCGATTAATCTACAGAATACATGTATGCTGATTTTTGCATGCATCTTTCTTTACATCCTATGTTAAGTGATTTATTCACAAGATCTCTTTGTTGGAATGTTTTCCCTTTTGGGCGGTTTGGCTCTTTAAGTCATATGAATTTATGCATCAAATTTCAAGACAGAGCATTATATAGATATATATATCCTTGTGTTTCGAAGATCATCCTATGGATCATATTTTAGTTATTTTACTGCCCACCAAGAAATATTGCAAACTTTATTTTCAAAATTGAAAAATATCAATCCTAAAATATGGAAATATTAAATAGATGTCGTAATTAGAATCATAAGAATCATCTTGATCTCATCTTTTTAAATTATGATGATATCTTAAAATCCTTTTTTTTTTTACTTATGGCTCATTTTCCTGTAATACATCACATATATTACCCTTAAAAAAACTTGCTTAAGATATATCTGTTGGTAAATATCCGTTTCTTTCTGTTCACAGGTGATGCAAATCGCAGGACGAAATGCAGAAAGGGATGCAGAAATATGGTGACTCGGTTCAGACGAGTCATACCCCTCATTCTCATCATCTTTTTAGTATTCCTTTATCACACATTTATTGTAATTGCTACAAGTATGGAAGGCGGTGACGAGAGTTTATTATACGCCAGTCTCAGGAAAAGAAACTTAAACGTTCCAGACGACATGCAATCCATGGAGGGTAAATCATTATATGAAGCCACGCTTGATCCGAGAAAAGCCGAGATTCTCAAATCCCGAGGACCCATATCAAAATCTATCAGCTGCCCAGCATTATTTGACGGGGATAAGAATGAAATTGCCAAGGCCAAGGAGTACATGGCAACGCATTCACGATATAGTATTCAAGACAAAGATTATCTAACTTTGACGAAGGATTGCAAGCTTTTCAAAGAAAGTAGAGGCTATATTGCAAGTCCGCAATCAAAAGAGGAAAGTGACTTTCCAATTGCATTTAGCATTCTTATGTACAAAAATGTTGAGCAAATTGAGAGGCTCTTACGTGCGATATATATGCCCCAAAACTATTATTGCTTACATGTGGATACAAAAGCATCTTCTGAGGTTCATTTAGCCATCCGTGCCCTTGCCCGATGTTTCCCAAATGTGTTTGTGGCGTCTAAACTGGAGAGTATTTATTGGGGGCACATTAGTATACTACAAGCAGAAATGAACTGCCTCCACGATCTCATGAGATACAGCTGGAAATATTACATTAACCTCTCAGGGCAAATGTTTCCACTGCAAACTAATGCAAATTTGGTCAAAATTCTCAAGATGTACAATGGTGCAAATGATATCGAAGGAACAATTCGGAGGTGAGGAGGTTTTCTTTTAATGTTCACAGCATACATGTATTACACTAAAAATATCATCATTCCACCGTATGAAAACGGTAACTATTCTATGATTGATAGGGTTCATATTGGGTCGGTCATTTTCAGATTCAGCAAGTAAATAAAAGAAAATTGTGCGAGGCGCCATGCAGTAATGGGAAATTTATTAAACGAGATTCCACAGGAATAAATTCCATAAAATTCTACGGACGTCGATAATGTTGTACTTTAATATTTTTTACTCAGCTACCACATTATGTATCAGGTACAATATCCTCAGTGAGTGCTGACGGAATTTAACAAATACTCTTTTATCAAAAAACATTATTAATTATAAAAAAAAATCGATAACGGCACATCAGTATAGCACATATAGAGTGTAAATACATCAGGAATTAAGAACCAACACCAGCGCGGTGTCGAAATCATGACAATCCTAATTATTTTAGCTATTCCCTAATATAAACAACAAATTCAGACATTCATACCTCACATATATATATCCACTGTCACCTGAGGCATGCCATGAGTACCACTCATGTATACAATATGCCCTTTATCAACATTTCCCATGACCAGGATGGATGACAAAAGCATAAACAAAATGAAATTTACATAACCTGGCCCCGCGCTTTGGTACCGAAGTTATTCGCTTTATAATGGTAAATGGGTCAGATTTTCAGAAAATGTACAATTGGCAGCTGCTAAATTCTGCTAAATTAGGCTGAAATTTGGTCAATACTAGGTGAATTCGAGTATATTCGACATTGCATTGATTCGAGCAATCTGTTTGGTTAGGTTAAACTGTATTTGGAACTTTAATATTTTCGTCTTAAATTTGGCTTATTTGAGAAGATTGGTGAAGATGAATTGTACATTATCTGAAAATTTGACCCAAATATTTACCATACGGTTATTGCCCCCCCCCCCCTTATTGCACCTGTCATACAGAATATGCACATATATATATAATCTTTTCCAATGTTTATAAATTGCGGTACAACAGCTGTTCATTTTTTTTTACTATTTCTCGTTTGGTTCTGCAAATCAATCTGTATTGCTGAGAGTCTATACACGGTTACGACATATATTTAAATTGTATGCCACATTTTATGGCAAATTTTATGCCACTGGACTGTAACTCCTAGATGGTATAGATCTTGCAGTCCGCCCTGAAACATTCCTACATGGTAAAACCAGCATGTTAAGTACCATGTACAGGGAGGGCCCTATGTACAAATTGAGATCTAGATCCAACACACTGAGCTATTGTCAGACAATTAACCCAGTTAATAAAGAAGAAGGTGGAATCTGGGAGAGAATGATAAAGGACATATCTGACTGGATTGTGGATAAAAGTGCTGAAATGGTAAATATCGTCCTGTATTCATACGCCGCTACAGTTCTAACTATAATTATATACATAAGTCATGAAAGGGTTAAATGAACTTTCACCTATAAAATAATAAATAAGTCTTTTTTTACTATTTCTTTGTATAGTATTATATATGTATGTATATACAACTGCCGGGAGGCGTTTTCATCTGTTCCAGTTTCCCTTTCAAAGTAAAACACTCCTCGTTTAAAAAATGTGTCATTGGCTATCGCCCAATGACGATTTCTCCAATTGTACGCGTACAAGATGTGTACAGGAACTCTACTTGCTTTCTTTTGTTTGTTTTATTCAGGATGTTTATACAGCAAGTCAAATAATAATAATAAAGTATGAAATATGTAGGTGTGTAGGCCATGCATCCATACAGTGTTGAAACGATTGTTATGAAGGTTTCATTAGTTTAACAATATTCTTTACAAATATTCTTTACAAATATTACAGAAATACGCACAAGAGAACTAAATTAATCTACATAATCAAACGCTATTTTACTATTTAACCAAAATAACCAGTCAGTAATCATTGGTAGCTCTATTATTACCATTTAAATTAGAATTATTATTTATATTTGTTTAATATGTTGGTCAATTTTTAGTAACAAAAGCACTCTTGCTAAAACATGACATGATGGTACATGTATACAGTGAACAACACAAAAATAAATTCACATTTCTTTTTTTTTGTCTTTTATGATTTTATTTATCCCGGAAAGTGAAACAAATATTAATAGTGTTGGCCTCAGCTCAACACTGCCACATTTTTTATTTATTTATTTTTTTTTTTTAAACAAAAAAAAACACTGCCACATTACAGGGATCAGGTATGAATATGGCGTACATGAAATCTAGTCCAAGCTTTCAATTACCATTTTTTCTTTTACACAGAAATCAACATATTTGGATGTGGTGGCGTCAAGCAATAACATGGAAACTGGTGAAACTGTTCGGGGGAATAGTCCCGTCCCTCGTCCCCAAATCAACCCCACCACACGACATCACTATATACAAAGGAACCAATCAGGTGAGATTTCTGTAATTCAGTCTAGGCCCAAAGCAGAGAGAGAGAGAGTCCCTTCAAACGGAGGGAAAGCCTCTCGCCTCAAACAGCAAAATGCCATTATAATTCCGTTAAGACCGCAAAATGCCATTACATTCCTATTAGAACGCCTAGTCCTAAGCAAGGAAACCGATTAGTGAAGTTGGTGTCCAATCACAATATATACCATTCTTATCTGATCTGAGGGTTGGGGCCTAGACTGAATTTGCCTTGTGTACCTGTAATCAGATATAGTGTCCACAATATTTAGGAAAATTTGATCAGTACATTATTTCTGATAATCACACAGCTTACTCGTAACGCGTTAGAATTGACAATAGAACTCAAATATTGCCAAGTCAGTTTGTTACATGTATACAAATATCGATGTCTGCCGTATACAAATATCGATGTCTGTCAAATGTGATAATGTCGGCAAATAAAGGCACGCCGAGTGTGGGTTGTGAAATTGAACACGTGTTTTATACTGAGTATACAATCTAAAATCAATCATTTATGCGAATGCACAGTAGAAGCAGCTTTCAGTAGTGGAACTGAATCAATTTGTGGATTAATATCGTTATCATCATCAGACATAAAACGAGAGTTTCGATTTACCTTTTGACGCCAGGGGATTTAGCTTTACTCTTCTCATTTTTTCACGCTTCTCGTATATTTATATATTACGTTTGTGTCGATAATATTAATGCCGAATATATATCAATGTGTAATTTATTAGACTGTTTTCATCATTTTTAAATCAGCACTGACTGAAATTATAGTGTACTTTACATATTGCTTATGCTGAATAAAAATTCTTTAAATATATACAAATACATAGATAGGCCGGGGTGGGGTGATGGTCGAGGGGAAAGGGTTAAGACATTGGACTCTAAACCGAGAGGCTTTTAACAGTCGCACACGCTTTCGAATGTCATCCGGCAAAATTTGGAAGAATGGGTCCGAAGAAGTAAAATATTGTCTGGCTTTAATGTGAATGACTTGAATTGTACAGCTATTTTACTAGGTTACAGTGGGGAGAGCCCACAAAAAAACTGTGTAAACTGGATTATCACTGCAGCCAAGGATTAAATGGGGCTTCCACATACAAGGCAAACGACCGACAAAAGACGACCGACAAAAGGGGCACAGGGGGACCGACAGAGGTGACCGACAATGGCAGGGTACCGATTGTCGGTCCCCGGTATTTACATGCACGACAAAAAGTGACTATTTTGGTCACCGACAATTGGTCACCACAAGAGATTAAATTGTTCTGCAAAGCTGGCTAACTTTTATAAGGATTTGATATTATCTGACATTAATCTGTCTGTTCACAACCGATATAGAGTTAAACACAATGAACAAGAGCCAGCCCTTTACATATCAATCTACAATATTAATAAGGGTGTTGATAAAGCTACAATGATAATTTTAGGATAATCCGACATTTTAGTTGTATTGTTCATAGTTCAATGTTCAAAGTCAATGTCCAGTCGGTTTGAATTCAATTTAAATCACCCTTCTATTTCTAATCATTACTCTGAATTAATGCATGTACAATATTGAATAATCTTTAGGCTTATTTCTACCAAGAAATAGTTTAACACCATGCATATTATCAAATCTTTCTCTAATATTAAGGAATCTAGAGCCCAAGACATGAGGAAAGGTCATGTTTGCATAGGAACAGTAGGACATAAATATATCGGCACAAATATTCCAAAATGATATTTTCCTTGTCTAGATCAGTTTAGATTAGGGATTAATTAAATATTGTGTTTTTTATAATAATGAACATGTATGCATGCATGTGTAGGAAACATTTTTCTTCAGCAGATGTAATATATTTTATTCAAATTCCATAATTAGTACATATTATACAGAAAAAAAACAAAAGTTCAGTTCATATTTTATTCAAATTCCATAATTAGTACATATTATACAGAAAAAAAACAAAAGTTCAGTCAGTCTTTAGGTCAAACGTGACCATTCCAGTGGACGGCACAAGTAGGAAGTGGCGATGCCAGTCTCTGACCACTAGGTGGAGTGGGGGTGCCAACCAGCGACCCCTGGACATTCACACAATATATATCGATATATATACGCAAGCAAATATATATCCAGCCATACACAAAGAACATATATGGAAATATATTAAAACATATATTCAGGATACTAATTAAAGAAATATTAAGTTAAATAAGTATGCTACAACGTGATGTATAACATATTGTACGATTGGGAGACTTCTGAAGTCGAAATAATAACCAAAAAATACCAATAAATAATTATTAATCAATAGAAATCATAAATAAATAAATATACAGATCAACGCCAAACTATTCACCATAAGCAGGGACTGAGAAACCACTCACAAATCGAAATATTCACTAAAAATGGCAATAATTCTATATAAATCAATTTAAACGATAAAAATAAATGTACAAATATACTCTAAACTTCACAGAAGTGAACAGGAGGCTCATCAAGATCTTAGGTACGTTCAGTTTTGCCCCCAAACGAGCCCCAACCCCCCAAAATAGGGTCCCAACAAATATTTAGGGTCACGACAATCGGTCACCCCTCACGACAAGTTCTAAAATTGTTGAACTTGTCGGGAGGGGTCCACGACAGGTCACCGACAAGCCACCGACAATCGTGAGGGGGTCACCGATTGTCGGTGACCCGGTATCCACATGCACGATTCTCGGTCACCTCTGGTGACCGATTGTCGGTGACCACTATTTTGTCGGTTGCCTTGTATGTGGAAGACGGGCTTTATATATGTCGCCAGAGAATCTTCCATCAGAATGGAGTAATTTTCAGGGCATTTTTAAATGAGGTAAAGATGAATATGAGAGGGTTAGAGTACAACAACATCGTACAAAGCCACGGGGGCGGGGGGCTGGTATAATATGATAGAAGAACTGGATATTGATACATAGATAAACGGGAAAACCCATACTTTGTTAATAGTTGCAAGGCGGCTGCTATATTGTTAAGAACAAAGCATACATGCTACTGATCTATCAGTGTGAAGCGTAAGAAAATTTCAGAAAAAAAAACTAAAAAAAATCTAAATATAAAGGACACTGCATACTTGTGTTAGAATTGTAAGAGCCATTTATAAGTTATCAATCTCATGAGCGCCCGAACAGAGCATCATTTTACTCTGCATCCAGTGCACGCCGACTGGGTTATCAAGGACAGGTGTCGTATCGGAAAATGACCTCGTCCAAAAGTAAATTCGACCCGGGGGTCGTTTTTCGGCAATCGAAAAAGACCACCCTATTGAAAAGTGACCTAGTCGGCCAATGTACATGTACAATATAAGCTGTCTATGACTATACGCATGTGAAATATCCATTGGGATAGTATTGTATATATGCTAAGATTTGTCTAAAAAGTATAAAAATGATTAATTCTTTAACATTGTTACCAACCTTAATAAAAAAAAATTAAACGAACAAGGGTGAGGTTTTTCTTATTAGACAGAGACCGAGACAGTCAGAGAGAAAGCAAGCAAGCAACAAAGAAAGAAAGAAAGAAAGAAAGAGCGAAATCCTTTTTACTAATATTTATTTTTCAATAATAGGTGGCAGCCTCCAGAGAATTCATTGAATTTGCCCTGTATGACGAGAAGTCGCTGGATCTGTACGATTGGCTGAAGGATACACATGCTCCTGATGAATATTATCTGCCATCCCTCAATCACAATAAACATTTGAATGCACCAGGGGCATACACAGGTATTGATTTACTATACTAAGTAATTGAATGATTAAAAGTGAATTTACTCATTGATATAGTCATTTATATGTGCAATGTTGCTCATACCAGAGGGAGTAGAAACGACCCATTGACTGAAGCACTGCTAGTCGAGCATAATCCTCGTTTCTACACCCTCTGTATATACCTCCCTGCTATAACTCCCAATTATAAAATACTCCATAAATCCCCGTGTATATATCTCGCAGTATCAGGTAGACTAGCCCTCGTCTGCTAAGACTGCAGTTGTTTATAGAGCCCTAGTGCAAGTCTAGGCACTCCCCATTCATGGACTGTCTTTGATATTCCTCAGTCGAGGGGGTAGTGACTCAATTTAATTGTGATTTTAATTGAACTTTGTTTATAAAAAAAAATATCAAAGACTAAGCAAGTCTAAGTATCAGGTTGAATAAATCAAACCTTAGACTTTTTTTTTGAAGATTTTATTTACACTGGCTTGACTACATAATACCCTAAATAAATGACATTTTCCAGCTTACATAACTAAAATTGAGGCTCAATATCTGTCTTATATCTAGACTATTATATAGAGAAGCACTTCCCTTTTTGTGTGTTTTGGATTATTTGTTTCCTTATTAAACTCTCTGAATTTTGCATGAGCAAATTAGAAAGTCAGTATTAAACAGAATTACATACTCATGGAATAAGCTCCAGACGGAGGCCCACCGAATCATAGACCCCCAAAAAACTCAAAAAGTATACAATCAAAAACTCAATATGGTCAGACGAAAATGTTATAGATTGAAATTGTATTAATATATATACATCGGAGATGAAATAACGAATCAACAAGCAAAAGCGCTATGTTAATTACATTATTATACATTACAATTAATTGGTCGTTGGATGTAAACCACTTTCAGCCTTGACGAAAGTGCCATTGTTTCCATCCTTAAAATACACTGTAAAATTTGCAAAGAAGGACGGGAGACCTCCCGCTTGCCGGAGAACCCCTTCTCATCGCAATCGCTGATTGAATAAATGTTTCTTAATCTTAATCTTAATTTTTATTTCCCAGCCGACCCAGAGGATAAGGTGTTCACAGCGCGAGCCACTCTCTGGCTCAAAGTAGACGATCAAATCAACTGGTCTTGGGATGAATGGGAATGCCATGGGAAATGGGTGCGGCACATCTGTATCATAGGAGTTGGAGACCTTCCCTGGACCAAGAAGCGACCTGAACTATTTTTCAACAAACTGTTCATCGATTACGAACCGCTGACGTTCGAGTGTTTAGAGGAATTGCATTATAACAGGACTATCGGTGTGACTAGTGCTCCGATTAATCAGACTTATTACAAAAACATGGATATAGTGAAACACAGGGAATTTATAAACTTGCCCCACAAACCTGTAAGCTAACGAAGGTTGTTTTTTTTGCCTTATACCGTATGATATTATCAACTCATATATATATATATATGCTATGCATGGTGACATCATAATTATTTTATCATTTCATGTCAACGACAAAAAAACTGTCATTTCATATCATATCATTTGCCTGTCGTGTACAAATCTCCTTGTGTGAATATATATTATGGTATGTGTGTGTCATTGTATAAATACAGATCTATTGTATCGTCAGGAGATGAAATCAGGCCCATAGTGTGACATAAGTTTCTATATCCAAGCTATTTTGTCATTGCATACTGACATTTCCTCATTATATGATATCATAGCAGAGATTATATCCTATATATTGAGCATATAGGGAATATAGATTGACAATGTGACTCAGCATCATTATCATTGTTTCGCTACCAAGGTGCACATATGGTAGGTACGTTTTAATACCAGAAGGATATGAGTCAGATCATCAGAAAATGTAGGCTACAATTGGCAACTCTACCCAATTAGTAAATTCTGCTAAATTACTAAGACTAAAAAGGGATACATACTAAGCATATCTGAGTATATTTGGTATTGTAGTATTCACTGTAGTCCAACATGAAAATACATTCATAGTATTCACCTAAACCTGTACGACCATTGAATGTTGAAAAAAAAATTCTCACAAAAATGGGTAACACCATCTAGGGTTGGAGATTTTGAAATCCATCTATATTTGGGACTGTGTTGATTCCGAATATCATTTTGGCTATGGTGAATTGTGTTTGAACCTCATTTCTGTCTTGAATGTTGGTTATTTGACAAAATTGGTGAAGGCGAAATGTACATTTTCTGACGATCTGACCCGTATAGCAAAAAAGGATGACGATTCGAAACGAAGAAAGGATGTGACGTCATTTATAAAGGCCTACACATCCGATTTCTAAAGTTTTCTGATCATTTCTAATTATTGGGTTACCGCATCCCATTTTGGAATTGTGAAATCACCAAAGACTTATGTCAAGTTGCCTCAAAAAATGATTTGGCGATATTTATATTACAGCAGCTGTATAGTTATTTTATTTTGTACGACACCAACGTGATTTTAAAGGATTAAACTACTTGGTGCGAATTACTGCAGAGCCCTCTCTCTATATATATACTGTAAACGTATTAATGTTCGTGCAGTATTCGCGCAGTATTCGCGAAAGGTATAATTATTGTGGGATTATTGTGAGACTTTCTTACTGCGCGAATTTAAATCTGCGCGAAAAGGTGTCAAAGTGCTTAGTGCGCGAAAATTTATCTGCGCGAAAATAAATACGTTTACAGTATATATTCTCGTGGCAACATATTTCGTGAATTTGTGTGGGAGAATAGTGATTTCACTATTGTTGAATTCGGATGTGGGATGTATCTGGTTCCTGACTGCTCGGCCTGACGCCAGAAGCTAACACATGTATCAACCATTTCATTAAAACATTACTTTCTAGTAAAAGACGACTGTTAAAAGAATTCTATTGTTACGAGTAGTACGCTAAGTTCTAAGCTAGATTAATAATTGTCTAGTATATGGGTCAGATTTTCAGAAAATGTACAATTCAACTTCGCCTATCTTCTCAAATAACCCAAATTTCAGACAAAAATAAAGTTCAAAATACAGTTCAACCTAACCAAACAGATTACTAGAATCAATGCAATGCCGAATATACTAGAATTTACCTAGTATTGACCAAATTGCAGTCTAATTCAGCAGAATTTACTAAATGTGTACAGCTGCCAATTGTACATTTTCTGAACATCTGACCCATTCTGTCTAGTACAATGTTTAAACAATAAATAATCGTCGCCGATGGGATTATGACACCTTTCTCTTTCTGAATAATTATAGGTTAAGGTATCATTATGACATCATTATGAAGTTTTTCCAGAGTGTGCCAGAGGCCCGTTTAGACTTCAGAGTGGCCCTATATATTCCTGCCATGATTATATGTAGGCCACAGCAATTTGTGTCTAATAGCTCATATGCCGTGTGCAGTCGCATGTAGCTGTAATAAGTATTCTGGCAACATCATAGCTTTCTCACGAAAGGGATTAACATGGCTGGCTTAACATTATGAAAATGGCGAATGTGGCTAAGTGTAACGAGCACAACTTCAACTTAGACAAGAATGGGCGTCTCCATCAATAAACGAAGGTAATGATACTAAAAGTGTATGTATACGTTCTGTATATAATCAATTTATAATAAAAATAAATCAAAATGAAAGCAAGGCGATGGAGGTGATATGTTCAAACTCAGATTATAGAGTAGTACTTGTCTCTACTGTTGCTGGTTAGATCTATATTGGGAAGTATTTTAAACGAAAGGCCAGGTATAAATACAGGTTAACTAACGATTTAGTTGAAGGAGCGTGAATATTGCACCAGTGCAATATTCTAAGCGACTGAAACCAACGATTAATTATACACTCTTTCAATCATGAAAATAAAAAAAATCGAATCATAAATTTGAATTTTATCGGTAATCTTTGGAAAAAACAGATTGGTTGCCATGACAACCCCACATAAATCACTATATAACACAATAAGGAAGAGAAGCGAATACGTTGACATTTTCCCAAGCGCAGCCCCCAGGTCCAAGCTGGTTCCATGTCATTTATGCAATAGTCTAGAACCCTAGCAGCAAAGGGGTCGGGGATCAACTATTTCCTTTCAAGCCCAGTGGATACCTTTATTCACGTTAAACATCAGCAATCAATTCCAATGGTCTTATAAAGTACTCGCCCATCGTGTGTGAGGCATCACTGATATTCTTTCCCTATATCATAATGAGAAACAACCGTATAGTATAGTCAGTTACAGATCAAAGATCAGAGAGAAGGTTACAAGTAGGACAGGAAAATGAGTCACAAGTCGTAAAATTGATAGTTTTCAATGTGTGTTATTCACAAGATCTCTATTCACAAGATATCTTTGTTGGAATATTCTCACTTTTGGACTATCTGCTGCTTTTTAAGTCGTATTCAAATTCAAATTCAAATTCAAATCCTTTATTGCAGATGGTTTATACAATGCGGTCGCTCATGTCTAGAATCTAGGTCTCCCGACTGCTTTTTAAGTCGTATGAATACATACACCAAATTCCAAGACTGTGTATCAATAATTATTATGTATAATACATGCGTTTCTAAGGTCATCCTATTGAGCATTTTGGCTGCTTTATTATAGTAATGGTCCACGCAGAAATATTGCAAACTTTTTTTTTCAAAAATAATTATATCAAATTTAAAATATATAAATACTGATTAAATGTCCTAAAGTCCATTAGAATCGGCTTGAGCTAATCTTTTCAAATAAGATGATATCTCAAAATCCATTTTCTGCGACTTGTGACTCATTTTCCTGAAACACATTCATGGTATATGGTGGTGCAGTAAAGTGCACACACAAAATGAAATGACAGAAAGCATTCACTTTGCACCAAGCAGGCGCGTTCTACCCGCATCTATCTCTATTATATTTTTGTTCGTTTTAGAAAAAGCATTGCAGACACTTTATAATCGCAGACACCGTATACTATTCGATGCCATGGGAACTTTTTGTGTTCTTTATTAACAGAGCCATTTTGTCTGGTTATCTCCAGCTTAGTTATGAGAAAGATAGATATTGTTGTAATCGTTGGTTAATGTATTATGAGAATTTCTACCTTTAATTATAATAAATACCATCATGGTGTGAAAATAAAAAAAAACGCTCATGGTTGGTATTAAAGGCAAACACATCAAATAGGTGTGTTTCCGACCCCCCACCCTACACACACACACACACCTATCTAGAGAAAAAACTTACCTCACCTAAAACTAAGTGTGCCTTCCATTGCTTCGAATCTTGTTTCGCATGGAATTATGGGACTAATGGTACAGTGTAAAATCTATAGAAAACATGTCATGTTCAGCATGGATTATTTATAAGTGCTCTAACGTCAATATCCATGCATTTCACATGTTTTCATAACAAAAGGCTCCATTTTCCCCATCATGCATTTGGTTTTCATAGATCCTTTATGCAAGCTACGATATTAGTGAAAACATTCGACATGCGTATTTGTTGTGATTGTTTAAATGTAAATGGTCTTATTTTGAAATAATAAAAAAAAAATTCTTGCAATTTTCGCCCAAATGTTGCCAAATATTTGTATGCCAGATTTCAATAGAATCCATCCCAGGATCCACTATTATGCACATGCGCAGTGGTACATGCAAGTCCCCTATTAAATAAAATTACATTACATTCAAGGGAAACGATTGGAGAGAATTAACGTAAACTTGTGGTAATCGTCCTATAGGAATTACAACACTCGCTTTTATCCAGCTCCCGTAATTAAATTATGTCAATATTGATTGTTTTAGTCATGTGATGAACTATAGGTACCGTGAAATATATAACAATGTCAGTGATTGGACGCCTACTGCGCTCATGGCTTTCCCAGTCCTGGAGCATGCGTCCTAATGACATTTTGCGGTTTGGAGCGAGATGCTTTCCCTCAGTTTGGAGGGTCTCCCTCAACTCTGAGCCTAGACTGAGTATAGACTCCCAGGCTCAGGGCTATATGTCATCTATACAATGGTCTGTGCCCACGTACTTGTACTTACATACCACACCAAAGTAAAAAGATGGTACAGAATAAAAGTGTACCTATACATGTATGAAAAAGATATTTTTTGCATCAATTGTGTACTACTACGGTAAACCACAGAGATTCGCTGTATAATTATATGTGCTCTGGGGTATGCAGTCCCAGATTTTCCTTTAACGAAACAGCAGTGATTGTCAGTTCTGTTACACTCCCCTGCTCTGCATCCTCCCAGCAGAGCTTTACTCCTTTCGTTTTCTCAGTCATACGAGATTAGTAGAATCGGCCCTGCTTTGGGAGGCTGCTGCTCTGATACGACTTCCAAAGGTAATATTTAACATTGGCGATTTGTCTTTTTATTCAATTTAGAAACATCCGAGAAGTTTCTCACTACTATATATCGAGAATTTCTCAAATGAATTACATTGTAGAAAATAGGTTATTTTCTAGATGATGTGGCGCAAACTCAGTAGCCCGAGTGGGAGGGGGTCCGCGTGGCTGCCCGTTGCATGAGGTATCGTTAAGTAAAAATCGTGATTTAAAATAATTTTCTTATGTACAAAAATGACAAAATGTACGGGTATGTTGCTACCCGTCGGGTTACGGATACGACAGGTCTCATGCAACATTGGCAAAATCGTATTGTTAATAATGTTAACGCTACGATATCACCAAAAAGTGGTGCAACGGCCCCCTGCGACCCCTATAGGAGAGGAAGCAGACACTGGGCAGCGCCTCCTCCAGGCGAAGCTGACCTTGACCCCTTAATTGTGTGAGCCAGGATGCCGGGGATCACTGTATGATTACCCCGAATATGATTATAAATCTTGTGCATGCTAATTATCAGTATTAAACGTTAAATTCCAGTTGTCACCTTTAGTTATGAACTAATAAAAGTTGGATATTATGTTGAGTAGTTCGACCTGAGCAGGGAAAGCGAGTAGCAGCCAATACCGGCTCCAAACCTGGAATTGCTGCCTCGTTCTTTCTGCCTCGAATAGATACTTTACAACATGTGCGGAACCATCCAATCTACATGCAATTGTAAATAGGATGAGATGCTTTATTTGAAAGTGGAGTCAGAATCGGATAATGAATTTTGGTTTCGGTTATATGAAAACATATATGTCCCATTACATTTTGGTGTAAACTATGGAAGACCTTTTACTATGGAAGACCATTTACTATGGAAGACCATTTACCCATCAACCGATGTCAAATATCCGAATCGGATGCCGAAATCCGATGCCCGAGACCGTACCGAACTGATCCGAACCGAATTCCGAACCGATACCGAACCCCGAACTTAACTTCCCTATACAATTTCATACCGAAATCCTTTGGCCGATGTCAGTTAACTCGGATGTCGGAGGTTGGATGTCGGCCGAAGTTCGGCCGAAATTCGGGAAGTTCCGACCTTTATAATTTGCCGAATTAGGGCCGAACCGAACCGAGCCGAACCGATATTTAATAAATTCGGGAGAAATTCGGTAAAATCTCTCTTTTATTCGGCCGAATTCGGCCGAATTTTGTCCGAATTCGGACTAACTTCGGACTAAATTCGGACTTCACATATTGGGCCACTGTGTCGCCATTTCCCAACGGATTGGAATACTTTAAAAAGCTCTGTAATGCTGACATGTTTCCGGTTCGTTTGGTATACAATACAAGTTCATAGCCTTAATTAACTTGCCTGTACAGACGTTAATTACTAATTTAATATATATTTTCATATTGTAAAATATTCACCTTATATAATCCTTACTAGCAACGATTGCCAAATGAGGTACAGATAATGATTAATTAATTATATGATTTTAGGACAGTCAAATAGATATGTTCAGGTATTTAATACATTTTAAATTTTGGAAAAAGCTCAAATAGTTTTCGAGTAATGAGCATAAGTATTCCGACATAATTTTAGACATTATTTAGCTACTGCCATTAGCATTACCATTACTGAATGGTTATTTTGCTGTAACTTTTCTTCTAGTTGGAATATTTTCACAAACTAAAGAGTGTTATGACCCTTATATAAAGACTTATCAGGTACACACATAATTACAAATATTACCATTGACTATAATTTTAGACATTATTTAGGCAAATTAGTTATACCTGAGTATAATGAGTAATGAGCGGCACTATGTGTAGAAAGACAGAGAGAGAGAGAGAGAGAGAGAGGAAAACAGAGACTTGTTATGTATATATGTGTTATGTATACTGTATGTTATGTATACTGTATATTATGTATACTATATGTTAGTTATATATGGTATGCGGTATATATACAAGTATGTATGGATGATATATTGTATGTATATTATGGTGTATGTGGCCAATTCCACCAATTTGACAACATTTGGTCTCCTACTGTCATAATCATTTTATATCATTTTCTGAGTCAGGTGTGTATGTCAGGTATGTATGTATGTATGTATGTATGTATGTATATGTATGTTATATAAGCATAAAAGATTGCCGAATGCCGAGTTTTCCTAATTTCGGCCGAGTTTTGACCGAAACTCGGCCGGGATTTGGTCGAGTTTTGGCCGAATTGATCCAATTCGGGATAACCGAAGTTCGGTATATGGGTAAATGGTCTTCCATATTTTACCCATCAACCGATGTCAAATGGCCGAATCGGATGCCGAAATCCGATGCCCGAACCGAACCGAACCGAACCCTGTATGACAATACGCCATTATAAAGCATAGCAAACAACTCTCACCGAAAAGAAACAATTCGGAAAAATTGTCTTTTTTTCGGCCTCATTTCGGCCTCGGTTCGGTAATCACCGACCTTTATAATTTGCCGAAGGATCCGATATCCGAACCAAGCCGAACCGATATTTAATAAATTCGGGAGAAATTCGGTAAAATATCTCTTTTATTCGAATTCGGACTAACTTCGGACTAAATTCGGACGTCACATATTGGGCCACTGTGTCGCCATTTCCCAACGGATTGGAATACTTTAAAAAGCTCTGTAATGCTGATATTTTCCCGGTTTGTTTGGTATACAATACAAGTTCATAGTCTTAATTAACTTGCCTGTACAGACGTTAATTAATAATTTAATATATTTTTTTTTCATATTGTAAAATATTCACCTTATATAATACATTACTAGCAACGATTGCCAAATGAGGTACAGATAATGATTCAATAATTATAGGATTTTAGTACAGTCAAATAGATATGTTCAGGTATTTAATACATTTTAAATTTTGGAAAAGGCTCAAATAGTTTTCGAGTAATGAGCATAAGTATTCGGACATAATTTTAGACGTTATTTAGGCAAATTAGTTATACCTGAGTATAATGAGTAATGAGCGGCGCTATGTGTAGAAAGACAGAGAGAGAGAGAGAGGAAAACAGAGACTTGTTATGTATATATGTGTTATGTATACTGTATGTTATGTATACTGTATATTATGTATACTATATGTTATTTATATTATATGGTATGCGGTATATATATACATGTATGTATGGATGATATAATATTGTATGTATATTATGGTGTATGTGGCCAATTCCACCAATTTGGCAACATTTGGTCTCCTACTGTCATAATCATTTTATATCATTTTCTGAGTCAGGTGTGTATGTCAGGTATGTATGTATGTATGTATGTATGTGTATGTATGTATATATGTATGTTATATAAGCATAAAAGATTGCCGAATGCCGAGTTTTCCGAATTTCGGCCGAATTCGGCCAAAACTCGGCCGAGTTTTGGCCGAATTGATCCAATTCGGATATCCGAAGTTCGGTATATGGGTAAATGGTCTTCCATAGTAAACACTTGTAGCAGAGGATACAGAGCATTGTAATACATGTAGAAATCGTATGTACGCAGAGAATTGTTTAGTTGACTTTGCTTGAAATGACTCATTAACAGCAATGACTCATTATTGCATGTGAGAACAATTCTAATTAAAACATACATTTCCGAGACACATGTACAGTTCCGACTCAAGCTGAATCAGTAGGCCTAATTATTTTACTACAGGGACATTTTATTAACTCTGGGGAAATAGTTTGAACATACATGAGATCGTGATTAATAGAGGGTTGGCATGTAATCCATACTCTGATAAAGACAAGTTAATGTAATAATGTAACTTACTGAACTGCTCTCGTCCCATAAGTAGGGGGGGGGGGAGGTGGGGGATGTTATTGTTCCTGCTTAGGAATGGCATGTGTAAAATTAGAACAAACTTGCATGTAGACAAAACTGATCCAGTTAGCGAAGTGTGAACTATATAATTATATCTAAGCAAAGTCGGAACTAAAGAAAAATAAATTCGGCCTCGTTTGGCTGGTGGTGTGAGGCCCTGCGTGTGAGATCTGTCCTGGTTTTCCTTGTCTGTTGGTAGGTTGGAATGAGAAACAATAATAATCTCCGTTTTGTATAATCAAGGAGTAGCCTATCCAGCAGGTTATAAGGTCAATACTAGGTCTGGTGTCGGTTGGCCTGGAGTGCTGCAGAGGTTCAGGATGCGAGAATGGAGTGGATGGAGTAACCTAGAATAAACATCATCGCAGAGCAATAGTAAACGGGAAATGGGGGCTACTTAGCAGAAGTGTTATCCTACTCTGCCTGCATTAAATTCCAAGGACTGGTATCAATGAGAGGGGATAGCTTGGGAGGGGATATGCGGAGGCGAAACTGGGTGGGGTTGGGGTGGGGGGATTGAAAGAAAAGGTGTCAACCTTCAATTGTTTTCCTTGACCTTCGCATACATGAAAAATGAAACGATTACCATGATACTATTAAACTAGTGAAAATAAAGAAAATCCCCATGTCTGATATTATAATACATTCTTTTTCTTAAAATTCATTGATAGATTTCTTGGAATAGAACCCATAGAGCGACGAATATTTTAGCTGAAACCAGGGAGGTCAAACTAATGAAATAATGTTTACATAATTTGTTGTTTTAAAGAATACCTTTCCTTGGACAAACGACCAGATGTAACCGTACCCCCCACCCCCACCCCCCGTCCATTGTTTTTCTTGTTTTCTCTCATATCCGGGTCTCATATCATCCGCATCCCATCATCACCCCACACCCATCCATAAGTCTTAGACAAAGGAACAAATTTCAAGTTTTGTCACACACACAATATTATCCTAGATGTATAACTAACAATGCAGGGTGTGGCGGAAGACTGGGTCTCGCCCAAGCCACATTAACCTTGGCCAGAGCCAGAGCCAGCCTATTAACCTGAATACAATTCATTAAAAAGAATACAATAAACATTGGTGTGGCAAAACGTCAGGTGGCGCCACATGTGCTTATGAAGCGCGCTGGTGTCTTCAGGTACCTTCCTCTCTTTCATGTTTCATTTTCACATTTATGTACAATACTTGTAAAAGTTTCAGGAAAAAGGATAACAATCCCTCTTTGAATTAACATAGGTCTTTCTGGATTACCTTTCCTTTGAGAGTCTTGCTTTCGGTTTCTTTTCTGAAAAGCTCATTGTCCGTGTTTGTTCTTTATCGTGCGTTCTCATGTAAATTAACATCCATACTATCACAATAATAACAATGATAATGATAATAGTACTTTCAACAGTACAATTCTTATTCCTAACATTTTGTATCATTTAGCTCCTTATAACAATCTTCTCTACTCTCCTTATTTCACCAGTACCTCATGTGTATTGTATGTATCGTATTCTCCTTATATGTATTGTGTGTATCGGATTGCTTTTATCATACGCGATGTCGTCATAATGTTTGATGTAAATTCTTCTTCTTATATTGTTTTGGGCCAAAATACCCCCGAAAAAGTCTGATATCTTTCAGCTGAAAGATAACATGCCGTATGGAGAACTCATTCACATTAATTTGATGTCATTTATTTCTGTAAAAACTGTAAGACAAGAACAAAGGTGAAACATATGCAGCGAAATTTCTTTGCCAATAAACATGTTTTTTTAAAAAAATTAATGGTAATATTTGGCGATTATGTAGACATGAGTCTCACCCCGACTTCTCCCGAGCGGGGACGGACATTGAATCCTCATAAAATCACAGGAATCTGGCCACAACTCAGTATATTGGATACATATATATGGGTCAGATTTTTAGAAAATGTACAATCCTCTTCACCAATCGTCTCAAATAACCCAAACTTTTTAGCCTAATTTAAGAGAATTTACTAAATGTGTAGAGCTGCCAATTGTACATTTTCTTAAACTCTGACCCATATGGGGAGGCGGCCATTGCCCAGATTTACCATTGACAAAACGTGGATTAAAGGGCATGGATGGACACAGTAAATTAGTATAATTCACTTTTATTGATATTTATTCAAGACTCACTGAAGTTATAGGAAGGATTCGTTGCGATGCAAAAATGTCCTGGGAGATTTGCTTATAAAATGATAGACCTCGCTGGGAGTGCGAGGCGATTACATAGGCTAGCGATTATGTCGCCCGTTTTCAGTTCTGCTAGTTAAGATGGATATGTAATTTGTCGGAGGGGTTAGAACTGTCACACCAAAGTTTTTTTTATCTGTTTCTTTCTCAAACACCAGTCGTGGAAATAATATATTTTGGATAATCAACTTTATGGATGTATCAAAAGTCAAAGGCATAGCTGTAGTTAATTTTGTCGTTCAATCTCGCGGCTGGGGTTTGGGGGGAAATGCGCATTTATCGCCAGGTTACTAGTAGTCACGATTTTAAGTATTAAATATTTATTAAGGACTTTTTTACGCTCAAAATAATGACCTTCTAAAGACTCTTGATATCGAAGTACAGCCAGGCAAATCATTACAGGGCAGGGTTGTGATATTTTATTTGCTGAAAATATGAATGTAGATTTGCAACATTGGGAATATAAAATTGGTCATGAAATTAAAACTCTACTCGTTAAATGCATTTCAACTGAATTATGAAGCGGGAAATTATCAGGTTACTACAATTTTTAATGACTTATTGTCTCAAATTTAAGCCAAAAGGGCCCTAAGAATTAACTGGGTCTCCGCACCTGTGGACTAAAGTTCGGCCTTTCGAGGCCCAGTTTAGGAATTAGGGATAATTTTCCAGAACCTAGATGATGGGATCTGGGGGTTGTAGTTATTGTGTATCATTGGCCAATGTATTAACGTTTTCTATCCATATTTATATCAATCTCCATTTTTCAACTTTTATTTATGAGTCACTTTGTGGAAGGTGAGAGGGGCGAATCATTGTACAGTAAGAAAGATAATCTTCGAAAATTTCAAGGTCATTTAATGGATTCCAACTGGATTCAATCCCATGACTGATTTTCAAGGCCTTGAATTCATTTTTCCAAATTCAAGGCCAGGCCCCCGATTTAATTTAATTTTTACTGGTCCGTGGGAACCAAATGCACAACCCTGCCGTAGACTGAAATTATTAAAGTCAACAACGAACAAAAGATTCATAGGAATATAACTTTTATTTGTTCATGAAACTCTTTCTCCTTAATCAGACTATTTGCAAGTTTCTCTAAACGCAAACCTTGAGCTAATTAATCTGTGCCCATTGGTGGAGACAGAGACGCAGTGTAACATATCTATCAACCCATTCAGATTCTATTATATATAGATGGTATCCCATACACGTAACAAGCATTGCAGATTTTGTGTGTGTAAAGCGCCTTTTTACCATTGAACATACACCAGCTTGAAAAACATACACACATTGGAGTTACTTGTAGCAAATTAGCATTTATGTAAAAGAAGCGATTCCAACACAACTTTGGAATTCTGATTAAACTATCTAAATTCATTTCTAACGCATCACTGGAAACCCAGAATGGCTATTTAACATTTGAAACGAGAAAATTATTGCATATGTGCAGATTTTTATTAATGCAAAGTTTTGATAGTATTAGAAAGGTTCAATGGTTATTGTAAATAAAATCCAAAGCAGTATGGAGAATGAGCGCACGGTAATTATATAGCCAATAGAAGAGTAAGCCAGGGATGGTAAGAAATGCACTTGTGAAGTAAAATATCTGGTAGGCTTTACAAAATATAGAACGTAGGCGAACATTTATTTTCAGCTCAAAGAAGCCCGCAGAGATACTGGCAAAAATCACAACGATGAACGAAACCCAGAAAGAGCAGATTATGTCGACAATCAAGTATTGTGAATATAAAAATATACATTATCTACATAAATATGATACATAAAGAAACAAATAAGCAAAAAAATAATCATCACATCATACAGGGAACCAACTAAATATACAATATGTACAACTCAGAAAAACAGGTTATAGGATTGGGTATTATTGACATTAATATCGATATAAATTGTTTGGATTGGAACTGTATGTAATGTAATCATTGTCATACGCTGCGATTTATTTAGGGTACAATAATAAATCAATAGGATGTATACGGTCGGAGATCCTTCGCGAAAGTATATATTTTGTGTATATAAATTACAAAGATCCTGCACTCCACAAGCCAGTCAATCATCTTCTACTAAGCACCATCAGTCAAATCATTTCTGTCTATGTACACTACCGGCTTGAGTGCAGGTGGAAAAAAAATAATCAAAAAAAAATCACCTGTGGAAAATTATCATACAGATTACCTCTCTAGATTGATATAAGATTATTGTAACGGGGCGGGGAAAAGCCCGCCCTAGGTTGTGTTGATTGTAATGTATTGTAGTAAAGAAGCAGTTTGTTTGTAACAAGTGAAATTGGATTTTTGTTCTGCTGTGTGGCAGCAACTATGGGGTCTGTATCAGCGACATTGGACGACGCGATCCGGGAGTCAATAAATTATCCTGGAAATATATGTATGTACAGAGGGTCAGCAAAATGTGGAAAAAATGAGAAAAAATAAAATTGAAAAGTACCCATAGTAGAAAAGATATCCACAGAAATAACGTCAAATTCAAAATATTGCATCTCAAGGAGGAGGGACTGTGCCCTCCATTCATTTACAATTTTTACACCAACTAATCAGACAATTTTGATCACTCAAAATACAAAACAAAAGTGATTAATATATACATGCATTTACATCCAGCACCCAGGAATGGCCAACAGACCAATCTTATGGTTATGTGCAGTCGTCGAACACTTATAACTCAAACTTGTAAAACTCAAAAAGCAGTAAAGCTTCACACAAAATACCCTATTTATAAATGACCGGAGGACAGCTACATACAGGGACCAGGGGATACATAATTATATATATTAACTCCATACAGCGTAAAATAATTATTATGGCACAAGGCATAGGTAGAAGCAAACATAATCTGTTGCATATAACCATGCTTAAAGTATAATGTATGAAAAGCACGGTACATGCAGTTTCTTACACAAGATTGAAGTCTCCGTTTTTCATATATTAATGGATTAGGCAACAATGATGTGTACAATGGGGTTCTTAAATTGGCAAATGAAAAGAAAACTTTGCAAATATTATATATATAAGATGTTACATGATAACTGAACATTATTTAACCAAATCAGACCGAATTTTGAATCTTTTATCTATGAAAATATTGCCATTAATATTTCGAGTTGGTAAAACCACTATTCATTGTACATATCTTGTAAACCACAATAAACAACCATCTTCCAACCATTTTACATCTGAAATGACATCAACTTAATTAACGAGTGTTAAATAATTGGAGAAAGAAGCACCACCACCAATTAGCGAAGAAGAGTCACCATTACCACCAGTAATTGGAGAAAGTTGACTATTTCAGATGATCAACCACCACCACCACCAAATCAATCTTTGAAATAAAAATCTAAAGAATTAAAGTCTAATTTCACACAGCACACTCGAAGTACTGCTGTAAGGCTGTAGGATTGTTCTTCACCTTTACATGTCTGGGTGCATTGTTCATAGAGCGGGTGATGGGGGACACGCAGGAGGATGCCGCCTTCTCGAAGCGACCCTCGGGTGTGGCCATGATTACACCTGCATGTGGGGACTTTTCATTCTTCCTGGTCCATCGGTTGAAGTTTGGGGTGGGTGCAATGTTCTCGTAGTTCTCTGCGAGCTGGTATTTTCTCTGTTGTTGTCTGAGGTAAAGGGAGGAGAGGGGTTGGGGCGTGCAGAAAGCCGGTGACGAGTCAATCTTGCGCTTGCGGGTGTTCACTAAGATAGGGTCGGCGCTGGCCTTCAGATCCACTATGTGCACGCATGGACTGGACGGCAGCTGTCAAACAGAACAATACAAATTATGACATGGCTGTGAAATAAATAAAAAAATGTTATGGGATCTTCCATGTAAAAACAAGTTTGTCGGAATTCTATCAAGTTTTAGCATCAGTTTGCGTCTCAGCATGTACTAGTGAAAAAAAAAATCATTTTCAATATTGACCATAAAGAAAACAAAACCACAAAATATACCATATTCAAGGTTGATCATAGATTATACAGATGTCAGTCTTAGAATCAAAGCATAACCACGAACAACAGAATAAAGCAACATTTTCAATTTTTAAACATGTTTCAACACGGAACCTATAAGGTTACCTCTGTGGGCTTTTAGCTTTCTCAGCACAAGATTAGGATGGGTCTGTGAAGGGGGGAAATCAATGCATTGCTTAACAAAATCATTTACAATAGAACATTGTGTTGACCCCAGGTGTTTTTATAAAGTCATCAGTGAAAGCAAAGTGACAATTTAAATACATACACCAGGTGATATCAGATTAGTGGACCGTACCACATGCTTTTATTTTGAGGAAGTAACAGAAGTAAGTCTTCAGGGCCTAGTCCACTAAGCTGATTCTCACAGGATCTAGTGGAAAAGGGTCCTGCGCGGTGCAAAATCGCATGAGAATCGGCTTAGTGGACTAGGCCCTTTCGCGAAGCATTTAATAGAGGCGCCAACCTTTAAGAGTATGAAACTGTGAAGATGCAAAAGTGGACCACAAATTAAGTAAAAATATTGTATGCATTCCAGAATCTTGTATCTTTCGAAGTAGAACTTATGGAGGTGATGGATGATTACCGAATTAAAAACTGGCCTGGATCACGCCACCCCAAGATATAAATTTTACCCCCCCCCCCCCCAAAAAAAAATAGGCGAAAAATACAAATTTTGATCATCCAAAGGCTCATTGAGAAATAACAGACGTTCATGTATCAAATACAATACATCACAGTTAAAGCATACCCTTATAGGTTGGCACCACAGCATGTAAAGCATTAATAAGTCGAGGAGCAGGAATGTTAGTGATTGTTCATCATGTTGTTAGCTGTACTTACAATAGGATGATCCATGTTATCCTTGAACAAACGTGCTACAGGAGAAGCGAATGGAGCAGGGGAGTCAGCGGGAGAGGTGGAGGTGGAGGCGGCAGCAGAAGCAGCGGATGATTTCCCTACTACCGACTTGATAATGGGAGTATGCTGCAGAAGCCAAACACCAATACATGATAAGCCAAGGATGCGGGAGAGAGGCAGGGTGAGTTAAAAGGGTGGAAGAAGGCAGAGATAGTCATGTGTTGTAGACATTCAGGCGTTAAAGGTTGCATAGAATCCATACCTCAGTGCGTCTCGGTTGAATTTTATTAACTTAAATAGTACAAATTATGTTTTATTATTTATCAATTAATTTTGAATTTTAACATATATGTTACAAGATCAGATGATGTTTAAAGGGGAAGGTTTCGTCATCGAGAATCATTTATTGGAGTGAAGATTAGGATTTATTATCTAAATTGTTATTAGGAGTTATATATTTGAGTTATATATTTTTATCGTAATCATTAGTTTCAAATGTGAAGATTTAAAATTTATTCCAAGTGCTTTTAGTTATGTTTGATCGTGTCCATTAGAGATTTTTTCAATTTGAAAAGTTTATCCCAAAATAAATGACAGTTAAGCGCCACTAACCACAAAAGTTTTTTTTTACCACCAAGAGTGTATTTAAGAGGAGCTATCGCGTTATTGGAGGACAGGTAGTATTTAAGCAAGAACTGTGATTGAAATTACTTAAAAAATAAGAAAGGCACTATTTAAAAAAAAAAAATTAAAATCACAGGCAGTGACACATGCTATTATTAATTAATATTCAGATGCATATACGTGCTCCGTGCAGAATTGCAAGCCAGTCTGGCTTTTTGTTTAAAGCAATTAAAACAAGAATAGTTTAAAATTTAAGAAGGAGGCGAGGACAGTGATACATTCAAGACCCTTTCATCATTAGTATGTCCCCATTTGTTTCCAAAGTTAATGAAGAACTTAAATTGTTTGGAAAACAAATCTGATACCATAATTAAGTTAGATATTGTGTGAATAAGTGTTGATTTATTTATTTGTTTGTCTTATCGTGATCAGAAGATTCATGCCTCTTGCTTACCTTCTCTTAGAACACACCGATCTATAGTTCAGAAACTATATTTTTTACAATGGGTTCTCAATTAATTGCTTCCCGGTTTTAAAGATTTAACTCTGTGACACTTTCGTAAATTATTCTAGCTACGAATACGAAAAAAACCCTATAAAAGACGCTTGAGATTCTGGATGGGGTTCCAAAGGCAAAGAGTATTTTCCCCAGTTCTGTTCTAACACCAAGCTAAGTCTTTCTGAAGAGGGGAAAAAGCACCAAGGAAAATAGAGGAAGAGATCGCGGCCCTTTAACCAAGAACCAGCTAAACTTGTATTCTTTTTACATAAATGTTTCGTACCATAGGTGTTCAGCACATGATAGTTTCAAAGAGGTGACGAGGCTTTAAACGCTGAAAGGTATTTGAAATAAAATGGTGCACTGAGGATAGCAAAGATATTCAACAAGACTTCACCAAGTGCAATCAACAAAGCGCAATCAAAGCTGATCTGGTTTCCAATGCGTTCTTATTTTCTATTGCGTCCAACCGTGCCGAAATCACGATAGTGCATTGCGTCTAAAAGGCATCAAGCCCCAAAATCTAGTCTTATTTTAAAACCCAACTATTATCTCTTATTTTAAGTCTTATCTCGGCCTTCTTCAAAGTATAATTATCCCTACCCTTTTAAATTCTATTTATTTCATACATATCACTAATTAAGTTCCATATTACGTTATGTAATCAAAGTTTGAAAATTTGAAAAAAGTTTGAAAAAAAATAAAAAAAGGTAATCAAAGTTAGAGATATATTTGAGAATTAAGAAAAATTAGTAAACAGCGAATAAATAGCAAATGCACTTATTTCTAAGTAGAGAAATACTTACTTGTACTATTGTGGGGGGAGGATCGCTGGCCAGACCAGGTTTGGGGGCTGCACTTGTGGCCTCTGGAGCATGAACTGAGTTTCCAGAGCCACGTCGCTTGTGATTACTCCTTCCTACCATTTTCTGTTTGATAAAATTATTATTCAAACTATTAAAATTTAGATAAATTGGGTACAAACCACAAAGAGAACACGCACTAACAATCTTTGGCAAGGGTACAATTTCTAGTCAATACAGCAATGATTTTACCCACAATGCAAATTCTATCCATACTGTCATATAAACATTAGTAATGATTACTTGTCGCAAACGCCTTAATTATTCTAAATAACGCGACTTTATTTTGATCATAGATATGAACTATTTCTTCAGAGATCGTCTGTATAATGTTGATATCCTAACTGCAAGAAATGTTGTTAAAATAAAACCGGCTGATTCCATACCTTGATAGATTCGCTAAGAGATTTGCTTCGTTTGTGTTTTGTTGTCGAGGAAGGTATGGGGGTACCGACTCCATTGGCTCGGTTGAATTGTTTTAAAAGTTTCCTCTTCTTAGCCGATTCTGGCATTGTACTAATGTGTGCATACAGTTGTGCAAGCTCTACTTGCGTGTCAGTTTGTATATTGGGTCTTTGTAAAGCTTTACGGTTGACAAAAGTGACTGTGGTCCGGAGTTCATCGGCATCTGCAGCCTTCTGAAAGGAAGATGGATTTAGATGTTAGTTGATGATATGCTCACATTCGGGGTTTAAATAAATGACTGCATTCACATGATTTATCAACGTAGGTCCTCTGGTTTGGAATACTGTATTTCGAGTGCCAATGGTGGTCTTAAAATGCTTACTAATTACTATATGGGTCAGATTTTCAGAAAATATACAATTGGCAACTCTACACATTCAATAAATTCTGCTGAATTAGGCTACAATTTGGTCAATACTAGATAAATTCGAGTATATTCGGCATTGCATTGATTTTAGCAATCTGTTTGGGTAGGTTGAACTGTATTTTGAACTTTATTTTCGTCTGAAATTTGAGTTATTTGAGGAGATTGGTGAAGATGAATTGTACATTTTCTGAAAATCTGACCCTTATATACTAATAGCAAATCTGATAGATTTACATTAGTTTCCCTTTTTACCTTTGTAGACAACAATTTAATGTTGTATTTTATACGACTGGTGAGAGGTTGTTACTTAGGACAAACCAAAACATTATCAAGTAAGGAGAAAATTAAAGGAGCTTCTCTGTTATTTCTAAACAATATATTACTCAATACTGAAGCGATTAGAATGATACACGGACGTGGTATAAAAACTGCACCTTATATTTATGGCAGGATTGTACATTGATTTCATCCTCATTATGCCTTCTACAATCCATGGCTTCTTCCATTTCTTGCCAATATGCGGAGATGTCTCGCATCAAGGGTTGGGGCACCTAAACAACAACAACAGATCGTATTAAAACACAATCAGTGAGAGGAACCCAGTACAATGCTAAGTAAAAATTCAAGAAATCAATATCGACCAGATAGGTTTTATGCACGAATGAATGAATGAATGAATGAAAGACAGACAGAAAGAAAGGTTAATACCTCAAATAATTCTGGGGCATGATCGATCAAAAAGGCAACAGCTCGAGTTGTTTGTGTCGTCAACTGTTGAAGCTCTGTGGCGCTCATCTGTGTAAGGAGTAAATAAATAACAATGTAAACCGCCATCTGAGTACAGGAATTACTCATAACTGAAGGAACAACAACTCAGTAATTACTTGTATAATGTATGAGGCCAAGTATAGAAGTACAGTGGAACCTCACATAAAGACCATTTTCTCAAGTCCTGAGTTACTTCCTCTTATTAGATGGGACGTGTGTTTCACCTGGATAGCGCTACCACAACTGAGGCTGGGCCTCAGAAACGAACGTTCTACCTGAGCTCACCTGGGCAACTGTTGTTGTTGCTTAGTGAGTGTGGTAACCCCGATTGTGACCTCATCCGCGTTGTTGCAACAACTCGGGTTTGGTCAAGTGAGTCCCGTAGGACTCGGTCTGTCTATAGAATTAGATCAGAGTAATTTGATGAACTGTATGAGATTATAATAAAATATAATGTTTTCAGTCACATCACATGGGGTCTCTGTGTGGTTTCGACCTTATAAGGTCTCGTCAGGCGCTAGTTTGGCCGCGTTGGTTAACTATAGGTTAACACTGGGCCCAGTATTTTAAGGTTAATTACCAGTTAATTAAGTTTTTATATTTAGTGACACTTGTTAAATATAATGGTGTCCCTAGGTTCGATTGTTGAATACTAGGGTGGGACAATTTGGGCTACTGTCCCTTATAAGGAGACAGTCCTTCTGGCGACTGAGTGTCGCCCTTATTGCCTGTCTCGTATTATTCCTCTTATTAGATGTAGAGCCCTCTAAAGAGACCACCTCGCTATGAGACCAAAAATCATTCAGTCCCAAGGGTGGTCTTAATAGGGAGGTTCCACTGTATTGCATCTTAAATGCATAACTCGATCAAGGATACAATGCTTTTCATCTCAGTAAAATGATTAATTACTTAATGGAATTTCATTTAACTGCAGTATATACCATACTTAGTTGTAATGTTAGAAAATAGAAGTAATGGATACAAAGATACAGCTTTCATTTGATAATACGATTCAGAGGAGCACAAGGAAACTTACCCTTCTCGGAACCAATATATGCGGTGCAAACATGGTCCCCAGCGTCTCTGACGTCATAAGGTTGCCTTCAATGACGGCGACGTGGTGGAGAAGAGTGACGACAGACTTGAGGAGGAGAACGTTCTCGCGGGGGAGGAGTTGGAGCAACAGCTGCGCGACGGACACCTGTCGCTGCGACATGAAATCATGGTCTGAAGGCGACATGCTGGGTTGTACCATATCTACATTAATGATAAGTAACATAGGGTTATCAGTGTGGGTCATTGCAGGCAAGGTATGGCCATTAGTCTAGTGCTGTGGGTAAGAAAGTACTATAGTTGGGTCTTTATTATTTACAAGATTTGCAGATCTCAGGTGTAGGAGTAGATAAGGTAGAGATAGAAGGCACATACCACATAAGGTATACAAATGGCAAAATCGTGAAAATATCGCCATGTTGACAACTGAGTGCAATTTTTTAAATGCTTGTATTTCGATACATCATTTAATACATTATTAAAATAAGTTTTATTTAAAAAAAAAACAGTGTTGCACCAAGGTAGAGCTGGGTGACAGTGCTTAATATCTAATTGGAACATTTCCCCACCATTTTATTTCTATTTATTACCAATAATTTTACCTGGTACTTTTAAGTAGATACTGAAGTGTTTCTCAGTAAGCAGAGGTTCAGGCAGCTCGCCTAACAAAGCCTTGAGTAAGTTAGCGCAGTCATGTCCAGTATATATTCCAGATTCCAGCTCAGACTCCAAACTCTCGCCCATCTCCATGCGGTCTCTCAGCGTCCGCTGTCGGCTCAGGTGTCCACTCTTGCGGAACAGGCCCTCGAGTCGGAGATCTGTTGTAAAGGAAACAAATATTCAGCCAATGATAAATAGGAGATTATCTCCCACAAAGGCAGCATAGAGATAATATACCAAAGTCTTCCCGTCCGCCCCTCAACAACAGGCATAGGGGAGCGTCGAGAGACAAAGAGGCTAATTCAATGGGGCGTAGACAGAGGGATTTAATGTAACACCCCACGTTTAAGTCTTAAATAACGCACAGCCGTTCAAGGGTCTTAAAACAGCTCGGTATGTGTGGTACTAGCTATAGGGATTAAGGCCAAATGCTGTCCACCATTGACTCTGGGGCTGATGTAAGTAACAGACATGATGTATCCGGCCTAAGCACACTAACAAGTATCTATTTTAATCTCAGGGTAATGGAGAGGGGAGGAGAGGCTCTTTGAAGCATGCAAAATGCGCATACGTTATTAACACGGCCGGGTTTGGCCAAGCCGCCCAAGTGTTTTAAGTAGTAATTACTGGGCTACTTACTTTCAGGACAGGAAAGGTAACGAATAAGCAGCTCTATATTATTAACACTCTGGACGGTAAGCTGCGGGATCATCATCTCGGTCCGGTCACCTGTGCACAAATTAAATAATAGTTGTAGCTCACAAGACAAAATTCAACATATAAGTATTTTAATTTCTCTCTGTCATACGGTTACATAATTGCAAAGAAATTGGTCCATCTTGTCAACAAGAGTGCTGGGTCTTTCCAAGAGGCCTACGCATATTGTTTACAATTTTAAATTTAACTTTGGTTAATTAAAAGGTTTACATCGTACAATATTATAAAATATAGAATCGAAAATGTTACTAAGAGGAACCAATTAAACACAACCCAGTCTTTATTTAGACTAGAATATGAAAACTGAAGACTTTACAAAGCGCAACCAATAATAATTATTTCCTAATACTAAAATACTGTTCGATGTATTGTACTCTAATAACTCAGTCGTACATATTGTTCTAAGTATTCCTACCCTGCCTACAGTTATTGTCATTTTGTTCTTGGATACACTGGAATAACGGGTGAATAGTCAGTAATGTGTATTCCCCTTTGTAATTATAAATATTGTCAATCAAAATTAGACACTATCTAGGAAGTAGTTATGTCAGATTACTTTGCTCTATGGTATTTCACCGAATAGAAGAAATTGTTTTCCTATCTAAGAAATATATAACGTTCATAGTCAGTTACCCCATAATAATAGCACCAAAGACTAAAGAAAAGAAAGACAATAGCAGTAACAATAAACGAATAAAAAAATGAAATAATGGTATCCATATCTCAATGGGTCTGACATCAGACACACACTGCATTTTTGATAAAACACAAGAAATGTTGACCGAAACATTCTGCAAAATTATAATCCTACCGTATGAATATCTAGGATCAGCCTGTAATCCGTGCGATCTCTCCATTTCGTTCAAAATATATTTCCCAACGGAACATCCCATGTTACTTATTATCAACACGATATTATCAGTATGGTAAATAATCCTCTTAAGGCCTCCAACCGTCCTCCACCAAGCTCCCTTAGCATGAAAATGTTACTCGAGCCCCCGATGTCACCGACTCTTATTTTGAGTGCTAAAAACTTCTCCCCAAGAAATTCCACTAGGTTAAAGTTAGCGTGTCAGATGTCAAACACGGGCTTGGCAACTCATTGACGAGGCAAACCCTGAAAAAAGTTACCCAACCCTCATACCATTCATTTTTCTATCACTTAGCTATCGCAGCATTCTTAAATTCGCAGTTGTTTAACTGTGGAAGCTATAGACTCGGGGGAGGAGGAGGAGGGAGCTTTTGTGGTGGGGACCGTTATGCTGGGTGTTAGAGCACTTCAGTCTCGCCTATACAAGTGCGAACTTGGGTCTCACATGTGTATTGTCCCCCGCGCATGTAACGAGTACAGGTGAAGACAACATCTTGTTCGCTCATGTGCCTCACCAACAAAATGAACCGTGTGTGTCTTTTGTGTGCGATAACTTGTCTCAAGTCTAGCACGTTTAATTTAAGGGACAGCCGCTCCATTTGGGTACTACATGAAACCCTAATGGACACTTCATTACAATGTCATGAGGTTTTTTTTGTAACGAACTATGTAACTTTACGGTAATACCGTATACACCAAATGGTGGGCTGAACTGTATTGGGAGAATAAAGAGAATCAAATTTAGGTTTATTGATTGGTCACTTTAAGTTACTGACACATGTTTGAAGATCAGTTATACTGTCATGTATCATCACCCCAAAATCATTTCACTTGATTCTCATGATCGGATTTCTTTTAATTTCTTCCCCCCTAAAGACTGTGTTTTCTGATCTTGTTTTTTTCTGAATATGGGCTACAGCCGGAGGCTATGAATAATGTAAGGTATTTTTAAAAGGGAAATGAGGTAGATAGCTTCGTACCATCAGCATTCTGTAAGGTAGGGAACAAGGACGGGTTGGGGTATGTGAGGTTCAATAATAGGGAGGTTCAGCAAGTCTAACCTATACGTAAACGTATCCGTATCTCTGATATGTAAACTAAGTGAAAAGAAAGAAAGAGGTTGGGCAAAACATAACGTTGTATATCAAGCAACATGTGTCATCTCAAAATTTATTTTTTATACTTAAAAATGCGACGTAATTCACAAAAAAGATACGGTTACGTTTACGTAATTGAGATAAGTTTGCTTGCAGAACCTCCCTAGTCACTCTAGCCTGTCTGATACATGTTCGCAGCCCCTATGACAGCCCATCCGACCTTTCTGCCCTCATAAATTGCAATTCGACATAGCATGTATATCCAGCCGCTACCATTACCCACGGCTATAACCACTGCACCCACAAACCTCCAGTGCAGAATACACTTTCTGCGGGAAATGGTGTCGATTGGGAATAGGCTGGGTTTGTCTGGAGAGCAATCACCATCACCTGGTTAGTTAAAGACGTGTCAGATCGGCTTTAATTCCTGTCCAAACATGGGTAGTGCGGAAGCTAGCGGCGGGGAAAGATCAACACCCATGTAGGAACTGGTTACAGTATAGGGTCTCCCTCCGCGTTTTGGTCACAAGAAATTCAAGGCCTTTCCAGGCCCATTTTAGTGATTTTTTTTAAGAACCTACAAAATTTCCAGGCCATTTAATATATTCCAACAGAATTCAAGGCACATGAAATGATTTTCCAGGCCCGTCGACCAAAATGCCCATTTTCCAGGCCTTGAATTCATTTTTCCAAATTCAAGGCTTTTCCAGGACCCTGACAGGGTCTCCGCGTTTTGGTCAGAAGAAATTACAGGCTTTTCCAGACCCATTTCGGTTATTTTCCAGACCCATTTCAGTTCAGAACCTTAATGACAGGACATAGGGGTTGTAGTTTTGAACTTTCCTCTAAAAACTAACATCTACCACTGCTTTCTCTTGTTTCTTTCTTAATACTGCACTAAAACAGCCCCTGGCGGAAGATCATAGAAAAAAAGCACTGGTCCCGGTGACCCATGTACATACTTATAACACTAACATGAGCACCAACTTTCACATAACCCCTAAATCATCATGATCGCTGTCGTACCTTTAGACTTCTTACGACCGAAATGTCTGAAGTTGTGTGTTTTCTTCTTGCCATCCGGCTGGTCCTCGTTGAGGAAGTCCTCAAAGCTGGATCCGTCCAGATCCAGCAGGAAGCTGAGGTGCATGTGGCACAGAGTCCGGAATTTGGGCGCATCGCAGTTCTTGAGTCTTGTCACTTGCCGGCGGAGTTCGTCCTGGTCGTGGCCCGCCATAGTGGACGCTCCGGGCCAGGGTTTCAAAGCTGGAAAGACAGAACATTAATATGAAATTAAAGCTTGGAAACCTACAGTTAAGTCTAGGGCCAGAGTTGGGAGTCCTTTCAAACCGAGGGACTGCCTCTCGCCCCAAACTGCAAAGTGCTATCATAATCATTCCATGAAGACTGCAAAATGTCATTATATTCCCATGGTCCCAGGCCAGGGAACAATCGATTAGCGAAATAGGCGTCTAATCACTGACAGACTGTCTTTCGCTATTCAACATTCATATTTATAATTTGACGATATATATGAAGGTTTTATGCTTTTAACACTAAGAAAAACGCTGGATTTTATAACTGGAAAAGTATGAAAACACAGCATAAGTAAAAGCTACAAGCCACAAAAAGGACAACTGATTTGGTGAATGCCATAACAGATGGTAGACACTTTCATCAAGAACTAAAACTGGTCCACAGGTGCCCCATATTAATGTCTTGTTTGGTATATTATATCCCCCCCAAAAAAAGTACGTTTGCATTTCAACAGTAGAAAAAGTGTTCATTTTTACACAAGAGACAGCACAACCTAAAAATCAAACAAATAAGACGGAAACAAATAATCTCATAAACAAGAAATACGGACGCTGATCGGATGTAGAAACAGATACCAAACCTGAGAATTTCCCTGAGCGTATGACCGTTGAAATAGTTGAAATATAGAACTGGGAGGAGGAGCGATATCCAACAAGTGTGATATGGATCTGAGCATTTGGCGAGAGAAGGGTGGAATGGTATCTACCTTTTAGTCTCAGTGACAAGAGCACTTGCCGAGACAGCGCCAGCCGCATTAGGTTCTCATTAAGGACGTCAAGCAATGAAAGACATATTAACGAGCTGGGTTGCACAGCAAACAAAGACTCTCTCACTCGCCTTACATCGACGATGGAGGTGGCCACTGGCCGGGTCATATTGTGCCCAGGCTCAAGTTAAGGCCAACAAGAAGAAAGGTGTTTCTGATTTACCCCCCCCCCCCCTCCCACACCTATACCTATGAAAACTTCCCCCCACCGTAACATTTTTTTTGACCATGCCCAATTTTTTTAAAGTTAAAAGGTAATAACTAGAACTGTTAAAAAGCACATTTCATTTGTTTAAAACAATTGTTCTAAAATAAGACATTTTTAAAAATCTAGTTCGTGGAAGGCATCCCCCAACGCAGAGCTTTCCTCCTGCGTTTCCTTGGTCATAGATTAGTAGAATCTCGCCCTGCTTTGGGAGGATGGTGGAAGGTGGTTTCCCAAACTAAAAAAAGTTACCACCCCGCCTATATAACTAGTTTTCAGCCAGAGAAATCGGAAACATACCTATTTTTTTGCTTGGCCTAAAGGTCTGAAATACCGGGGCAACTGTCAACAGACCCCGTACAAACCCCTGCTAGAACTATCCCGATTGTGCATATGGACATTTGATCCTGTGTGCACGGAGGGTATTGTCTGACACGGGAAGGTGCGCTTAGGAGGTGTCCGGAGATTCAAGCTGGTGGAAAGATGTTATCAGAAGTAATGGACGTGACACCTGTCTGGTATAGGAGCCAGGGCCGCGTGGACCTTCAACAATGGCAGTGTAATCACAAGACATCTCTAGGGTTACCTCCCGTCACAGATTGATTCACAAACCCTAGCACTTTCACGAGCATGACTGGGTCAGATTTTCTGAGAATGTACAATTCAACTTCACCAGTCCTCTCAAAGAACCCGAATTTCAGACGAAAAAAGTTCAAAATACAGTTCAACCTAACAAAACAGATTGCAAGAATCAATGCAATGCCAAATATACTCGAATTTATCTAGTATTGACCAAATTTCAGGTTAACTTAGCAGGATTTACTTAATGTGTACAGCTGCCAATTGTACATTTTCTGAAAATCTGACCCATCTAACGCCTTGCGCTGATGAAGAAGCCACCTCGCCTTTTCTTTTGAGATTTCAAAATCTTTATGGATGCCTATTTTCAGGACATTATCTCAGGCGTCGACGAGGTGTTGGTCTTGGGAATTTGATGGTGGATGGATAGGTATAGGAGAAGAAAGGGGTCCGTGGGAAAAGGGGTCCAATGGCCTGGAAATCTACACAATTTGAATAATGTACCCTCCCCCGAGTCGCATATACATATATGCACAATGTAGGGCTGAAGGAACAAATGCTTTTATGGTAAAATGGAACTGAATGAGGTTTGCTTTCCGACCGCCCGGTAAAGGGACACAAATAAATGAACTTTAGAACCAGTATAATGGCAATTAAAGCATCATCCAAAGGGTGCTAATATAATGCTCGGATGGACACCTAAAGCCCGCATATACACATTGCCTCTCCGCCATCTCAAGTAGCAACCCTGAGTCTTGCTACAACACAGTGCCCCAGAGTAATTGCAATTTTTCCGAGGGGGTAAAATATGGGTACATGTTATTGTATATATGTGGCCTCGCCCCCTGATAATTCTGTCTGGGACAGACCCAAAAGTGTGAAGGTGTTGTTTCAAACTGGATACATTAAGCACAGAACATTCACAATAAATATTTTACATGTCAATAAAGTGATGTAGTGGAGAGAATTATAATTGAACATATAATGCTTCGTCTAAATTCACAACTGAATATTTAAGTCAATCACAAATGTCAGGTAAAAGAAAGCGAATAACCAGACACCCATGGCAACGCTTGGAAACATTCATGGGGGTCTGGATAACACGTATTTGTTTTATTCTTTTCTTTCAATACTGAACTGACAATCACACAATTAATCACAATGAACCTAGGTTTCAAAACCGGGCCTCCCTTTTTGCATTCACTAGTCATGCAAATAAAAAATATTTTGAGATTGAATTGAATGTAAAATTGGGTGATTTTAAATTTCTACTGCTGTATTTCTTACAGTTGAACCCTTTTAGAATCAACAGAAATTATTATTATTGTTGTTAATAGTGTAATCTACGTCCCCTAAGGTAGCCTGGTGGCAATGACAACCCTCTAAAACTAATTCCCATGACATGGCATGTTAGACAAAGTTACACAAAATCACCATAAAGCTTAACTCAACCTGTCATGCATAATAAGAGCACACAACTGGGCGGGTCAAATAGCGCATATGGCAGAGTAACATAGCTGAGAGCACAACACAGGGCCCACAGGGGAATTGACTTTTCATCTCTTCTCTACTTTTTCTAATTCCCAGAAGACAAAGCCAGAGGATAGGAGAGTTATAAGTCTGTGGCCCAAAGGTAGCCATATGGTAACCCATACACACAGCGTTACAAGTGCATGCGGGTCTCTGGGGCACCCTCTGTATACATTAATGTATTGCTTTATGAAGCATGGCTATAGTAAAAGTTGAAACAGTGCAGAAGCAGCTGGACCCAATGTTGCAGGGTCACCGCGTCTTTGGATTAAGGAAAGTCAAGGGTTTTCAAGACCAGGACCATTTTAGTTATTTTCCAGGCCCGATATCAATGATTTTTCAGAACCTAGTTGACAGTGGGACCTGGGGGTTGTATTTTATTGTTTTTCATAGGCCAATGATGTATTTAACAAGTTTTATATTCATATTTTATTCCAATCCCCGTTTTTCAACTTTCACTTCATGAGTTACTAGGGAAGGTGTGGCAAGGGCGAATCAGGGGAAAGTGTACAGTAAGAAACAAAATTAAATTCAAGGCCCATATAACGATTTTGACCATTTTCCAAACTTTGAATTTATTTGTCCAAATTCAAGGCTTTTCCAGGCCCCGGGGAGACACTGTAAAGGGTCAGGAAGGGAAGGACACATAATGAACCGCTGTTATACCATAATGTGTCATAAGTATGCATCCCTAAAATTTCAGTTCATTATACCTGTACTTTTGTGTTACACTAGTTGTAACACTGCAATAGAGAATCAGGAGACGAGGTGTAAAGCTTTTCCTTTTTCCAATTTCTTAATTCGAACACAATTTTGGGTTCGTTTTTTTTAAACAAAAATCTTGAAGCTCTTAGAGACAACCTTTCGAACTGGAATATGTTAGAGGAAAGTTGAAGTGTTCTTCTAATAATCACCAATTTCTCCCAAGACTGGTATTCCTGGCAAATCTTCACTAACGACACAGCTTTGTGTGGGAAAATCACCAGTGAAACAGGGATTGTTCCGTTTCACAAAAGATACTGAACCCAACTAACAACATTCATTCTAGAGCGCAATTGAGGTTCATTCATACAGAATAGCAGCGAGATAAAGACGGCGATGAATATCCACCTAACAGAGAGGTAACGTCCAGAACTAATGCCTAAATTAATTACTCCGCAACACATCAAGGGATAGGGGCGGCAACCTTGGGGTTTATTTTCCCTCACCTTGGGTCAAACCCAGTTTACATATGGGAGAAAGACCATAATTTCCGCCCAGTAAATAGGGTGGGTATCAAGGGGGCACCCACCCCTCCCCCCGTATGACCCGCCTGCAATTATTTTTCTATCGATGAACCAAGACCGTTGACGGGAATGGATTGGCTATATGGGTCAGATTTTCAGAAAATGTACAATTTGTCTACACCAATTCTCTCAAATAACCCACATTTCCGACGAAAATAAAGTTCAAAATACATTTCAACCTAACCAAACAGATTGCTAGAATCAATGCAATGCCGAATATACTCGAATTTAGCTAGTATTTACGGAATTTCAGTTTGATTTAACAGAATTAACCAAAAGTGTAGATCTGCCAATTGTACATTTTCTGAAAATCTGACCCATATATCGCTGTACCTGCATATATCTTATAGAGGATATTGCATCGACTTTAGATGATGAAGCTCTTTAGTACGGATGAACCTTTTGAGAAAGTTACTTAACTAAGAATGAACTCACCCAGGTTATAAGAGGTACTTGAGAACGGGTGCGAATGGGGAAGAAAGAGCATCAGATTTATGAGTCTTAGGGAGGAACCTCTACACTTGACAACGATTGTGAGAAAATATAGGCAGGAAAATCCTTAAGGATGAGCCTTAAACCATGCCCACACACAGCCGATTTGGCCCCCGATTAATCCTATGCTATGGTTTCATTTCAAATCCTGGTTTATGGTTTTGAAATACAATCAATTAGGATTGGAAATGAAATCCTAGAATTCATCAGGAGACCCAAATCGGCTGTGTGTGGGCACAGTCAGGTTCAGAAGGCAGTTGTGGTCACCTAAGTTTCAGGGAGTCATTAACACTTTAGCCTTAGTCTTAGCCTTGCGGTTAAGCTTATCGCTGGATGTGGAATCGAGGAATGTGGGTGTCTGGACCTAACTGGGTATGGTCTTAGGGAGAAGCCTCTATACTTGACAATGATTGTGAGAAAATATAGGCAGGAAAATCCCACTCGATGGCAGGGGTAAAAATATGGCTATGAAGGAATAACCCAGTGTTCAGACGATGGCATTATGTAAGAGCCGGTATTAGCAAGCATATCGCCTTACCCACCCCACATATAGAACTATGAGGGGTCCTTTAGATAGCTTGAGAAGAGACACGCGATTTATGGCACACTGCTTGTCAATGTAAACAATATTATCTCCCGCACAGAGGGACGAGGGGAGGCCAAGGCGGGGGATCAGAGCAGTTTCAGAAGTTCAGGTCACAGGGGAGCTCAGCATCTGATGTTTGGCCAAAGCCGCTTCAGGTATTTGTATTATGACGGCCTGGGTTTACTAACAAACATGGCAGATCATTCAGTCATCTCCCCAACGGTCGAATGCACTAATACGGGGGCTAAAGGTGATTAAGGCATTTAGTGCTGAGAGTAATAATAAACTCATAGATTAATTATTGATGTGTATGATCGTTACTATCCAACATTTTCCCAATTAAAAGCATGACATCTTTATTATTCTATTTGAGGCTATGTAGGACTTAGAGCTTATAGCCTTAGAAGTTAGTGCTGAGAGTAATCTCAGGTCTTTCCACAAGATCTATTAGGGAAAACAATACAAATATTTAATTTTTAAGGTCTTTCAGAGGAACACTAGCAAATATACAACTTAATATACAAATTTTTTAAAAAAAAAAAAACCCACAAAAACGACCAGACTATTCACTAAGCTTAACGGTTTCAAGGATACCAGAAACTACACCCCAAATACACATTATGTCACAGAACAGGTTTTCCCTTTTGAAATAAGAACCGTTTCTTGAGGTACAACCGTTGGGTGAAGAAGTCCTTCAAGGATACAAAGACATGAAAAACATATTCCACCCAGCAGGAAGCCAGAAACCCAATACCCAACGTCAAAAATAAGTACCACACCTATCGGAATCAATATCAGAAATTACCGCCCAAGTCACAGAGAAGTACATGTAATTAAGAACCTTTGATGGTAATTTAGGCAGCGAGCGATTTTAATTCCTACCTTTCCCACGATTATATTGTGCTAGTGATAGTTCTCGTTGTCGTTGTTATCGGCACACGATCTGCTAACAGCCACGCAATTGTCTTTGATACCTGGGCCCATTCTCCAGAACAAATACCTTAAGCACACCTTTGACCTCGGAGAAGGGGAGGCTCCTTATTCTTCTTCCCTTTCCCTAGCTTCGTTTTCTGTGTGTACAAGTTTTTTTTCTTCAGATATCATCAGGGTTCAGAGGGGAGCGGAGTGCCGACTACCTTTAATTTGGGCAGGATTGCGCCCAAGGCTAAGTACCCGCCTCTGTGGAGGTGGTGGACGACGCAGCGTCCTATGTCACCTTGGTAACTGATCGCCTGGGGAGGTTGTTGGTAAAGGCAGGATGCGGTCTGATGAGTAGAGTCAGAACACTTTCCTGCTCCAAGGTAAAAACTGTCCAGAAGCCACCCACCGACTATATATATTTACTTCTTTTATTATGAGATCTATTCAAGGTTGAGTTAAAAGTTTAAAAAAATAAAGAAAAGATTATCAACGGCGGATTATCATTTATTCATCCCCTGGAGAAGGAACAAAACTTCCCGAAACGTTGGGTAAAATTGAATAAAAATTACCAGTCAACATAAGATTGTCCTTGCTGATAATTCAACTTCCCCAGTTCACGAACAAAAGTATCATTAAGCCTAAGAGTTAAAGACTTAAAAAATACGGCACAGTGCAAGAAAGTACGTCTAAATTTATATTCCCAGTTGTATGGACTTCTTAGTTAGTACTTACATCACGATCAGTCTAATGACATCGTGTTGCTGCCTTTGAAATATAGCACTCGAACCTCGTGCTATATTTCAAAGGCAGCAACAGCAACAGCACTTAATAAATCGCAGACGCCTTGTTCAACTCATTATATAATTTTCAAACCAAGCATCACACAGTTATAATTTGTTAAAAGATACCTAAACGATGGACGACAGCCCATTAAAACAAAAATTCCTCAGCATGTAGCATCGTAAGTAATGGGCTGCATACGGTAAGGTGAGTATGTGACATTCAATACATCGCAACCAGCGAATGGATGAATAGCAGAATACATAACAAAACCCTCGTCTATGATGAATGAAAAAGGAAATGAGCGGTAGAATAAAAGAAGTGGCAACAAGGACGCAAAATATGGTCAGTTGCTGACTTCTTGCCACCAGTTTCAGTGGCTCGAGGGTGAGGACATTTACGCAGACGACATTTGTTCGGTGTGAAGGCATCGACAATGCGCGAGTAATATTACCTTTTACAGTGTGAAAATCACAGCCGGACACAGACCCAGGTGTGAGGTGCTTCCCTTATAGATAGATGACAATGCTAGGATATTGGAATTGGCCCTGCCGCGTTCCCACCTGCTCCCGGCCAATTCCTATATCTAATCCACTGATTTGACTCACTCGTCATGGCTTGCCACGGGAAGAAAGGAGAGCAGACCGTTGGGAATTATCCAATTATTGTCATTCTTAAAATCACATAAAAATAATTGGCTGAGTTAAGATTCGAATCTAGTTTCGTGTGGTCCTAGGAGCTGGACGTACGCAGTTGGTTAAGGGTGCGGTTGATGAGAAGATAGTTCTAGTTCAGATATCATTTGTTGATCGGCTAGAATGACACGAGTTCAGATAACTGAATTAATTTATAATATAAATTGCTCATTTCTGGAGAAAAAAAATACGGCCCATCTCACCATTACAGTCTAGGCCCAAAGATGAGTCCCTTCAAACGGAAGGAAAGCCTCTTGCCTCAAAGTGCCATGATAATTCATTAAGACCGCAAAATGACATTATATTCCCATAAGAACGCCTAGTCCTAGGCTAGGAAACTGATTAGCGAAGTAGGCGTCCAATCACTGACATACCATTCTTATCTGATCTGAGGGTTTGGGCCGGGACTGATTTTTATTCAAATATTGACATGTCCGTCGTTAGCATTTCCAAAAAATTCTGGAACAGAACAATTAAATAAATCGGCCCAAGTTAACGAGGTACATTCCCGAGGCGGCTCGTATCCAAGATTTATGGGAAGTACCTCGAAACCCGAACCACTTTATTCAATTTTCTTTCTCGGTGTTGAAGACTTCCAGTCAAAGACTGGCCCCAGCACACAAAATGCTGGTTTTGCATGTCCGCGGGTTATTAAAATCTTTTCCAAACACATTTTACAATCAAGACACGCCTGGGGCTAAGTGACTTACTGACTCTTTCAATGGGAGCAGAGATTCTAGGCGGGGGCCAGTGGTTAAAATATGGGTTATTAAGTATAGGGGTAGGCTTGGGGACAAATGGAACAATGTCTTTTATAGCGTTTAACACGAACATGTACACTAAAATACCACTTGCTAAAAGGAGCAGTTTCTTAAGAAGTGGCCAACAAATAAAATTGTATCATTTTTTAAAATACAAAAAGTCAAAAGCCTTAGGCACAAGTGGTTCAATGCCTGTCATACTAATGTACATAATCACTTGACTTTCTTGGCGAATGAGTAAGGCATTTCCCCCCATACAAGTTTTATACCTGAAAAAAAAACCCACCAAAAAAACCCTAAAGTCTGAAAAAGAGATGATTGAGCGTTTGATTATACTCATTTTTACCTTTCTCCCTTCCCCGCCTCAACTTTTTTTCATTAAACAAGCGGCCATCAAATGAACTCCTAAAACCATAAAAACCTGTCTTTTTTTTAAAGGAATGGCGGAGGGTGCTTAGTGCCTCTTGAGTCTAATTAAACCTAATGACATGGCTGATATCAACGTCCTCCGCTCATTAATCATCCCATATCTCGGTCGCAGGCAAAGGCCGGGGATGATAACATTCTATTAGAACTATTTAGAAGTTGAGAGCGGCGGTCTACCTTACAAACATATGGCCAAGCTGGAGACCCCATCTCATGATACGGGGAGGTAGGCTCTCTGGGCTCACATTTATTATCATAGCAGATAACCTCAAAGTTTTCGCACATAATGGGGCAACGGCATCCTAAGCCCGGTAATTAGTCTCCGCATCCCCCTTGTCGCTAATAAGGGCGACTAGATTCCGAGTAACCTTTAGTTACCTCGCGAAAAAGTACTAATCTGTCTCCGCCTCCCCTTGCCTTCCGCGAACATGAAAGTAAGGGAGTGTCAAGGCTTCAGACGAAGGCCTTCATCAGTAGCAAGAATATAATAGACACATCGATAGATTAGAGAACAATAGCCGACACCTTCTTCCCTTTCATCAAAGGATGAGAAGGAAAGTATACTTACAAACTAGGTCTGTTTGTTATAACTAGGGTCTTATTGTTAAGACTCTGTCGCCTTTCTTGGACATGGTATAATAATCATAGCCAACAAAGCCTTTTGCTTTAGTGCGATCTTAGGCAGAAAAAAAGATTGTCGGGGCGGGATGAATAAGAGTATAATTAAGGAACCCAAGTAATGGACATGTTTGGGGAAGGAGGTGTAAGTCAGTTTAGATTTAAACCAGGGCTATAATCATTATTAGCATTAAACAGATTTAAATTATGCTTGCTTTTCCATCCAGTAGACTCTGTCTAGGCTCAGAGCCTCTCAGATCAATTAGCTATGTGCGTCAGATTTTCAGAAAATGTACAATTGGCAGCTATACACATCTAGGAAATTCTCCTAAACTAGGCTGAAAAATGAAGAATACCAGGTATATCTGGGTATATTTGGTATCTCATTGATTTAAAGTATCAGTTCTGTTATGTTAAAACTGCATTTTGAAGCTCATTTTTGTTTTAAATGTGGGTTATTGGAGATGATTGGTGAAGGCCAATTGTACATTTTCTGAAAATCTGACCCATATATGGATCTAGCCTAATACTAGGTCGTCTGTGATGGCTAAGACTTTCCCGGCCTTGGCGTAGATGTCTGTCCTAAAGGGATTATAATGGCATTTTTCGGTTTGGAGCAAGATGCTTCCCCTTAGTTTAGAGTGGAACCTGCCACTTGTTTAAGTTGTTAGTGTTTGGGATTATAATGGCATTTAATGGTTTGAAGCGAGAGGCTTTCCTTCCCTCAGTTTGGAGGGACTCTTTTCTTTATCACCTCTGAGCCTAAATCAGAACCTACTTCTAATACACTATTAAATAAAAAGAAAATGCAAAATAGCACTTAGTTTGTGGCACCTGTTAATTATTTTCTTATTAATGAGCTCACATACATCTATTAAATCATAATTGACGCCCGCACTAACCTCAATTTCAAATACCAAAAACACACACAAAAAGGCAGAGGAAACCAAACAACATTAACTGCTTTGCTGCGGGGAGGGGACATAGCAAGCAAATGAATGCCAATTTAAAAACTAATTCAATACGATTGGAGCTAATTTGCCCTTTGGACATGGTTGCCATGAGGTTCAAACACCTTAGTTGGGACCACTCCCATTGCCTGGGGATGTCGGGAGCTGCTAGGTCACTCTCATTCACAGTCCACCAAGTTCTAAATTGTACAGGACACAGACACATCGTTCTAATTTAAGTTTTTTTTCCTTATAATTGCTTTAATTAAGGTTGCTATGCTATGCTAGCCAGAATTGAGTTTAACAAATGATTTTCTATCTAGATGTTTGTGTTAATTAATCATACGGACTATTTATATTTGATATTATTTATCTAATTGCAGAACTGAAACGATTTGATTGATGGGAAAGGGGAAACAAGTAAATGTCATCTTAAATATTTATCTGGGAAAAGCAGAACATGGAAAAAATGATTGTAAACTGATATCACCCTCTTTCACTCATATATCTGAGACACAAAAGATGCTTTTCATGATAACCCACATCTTAAGACCCTTTCTAACTTGGGTATGGATGATTGAATGATTGAAAAATTGAAAGAAAAAAAACAACACGAGGTGCCCTATGCGGGCCCAAGGCTCTGAGGGAGTTCTTCCCATGGGGCACATAAATCTCCCCCAATCCACAACCCACAAAGAACCCAGAAATTGAGGCAATAAAATACATATATTTTCCCTCGATATAATTCATGCACAATGTAAGGTCAGTCAAATGCACAATGGCAAATTGAAGGCCGCGGGTAATTTACATCTTTAACTACCCATTCTGGGGGCATACATACAAACTCAACCCGAATTATTTCACTATCGGATGGACAGAATACAGAAGGACTATTTGCATTTGCTGGGGGTCCCGAAGTTGGAAGTACCAACGAGTTTAAAACACCAGAGATAGAAGTATATCCAACGCTATACCCGAGCTTGTTTGACCCTGCTGTGAAGCACATTATGGGGTCTGGGGGAGAAAATCGGGGAAAGGGCCATAAAAGGCCATAAAATGCCATAAAACCCACATGTTCTGGCAAATTTCAACTCATTAATTTATACAGAGAAATGGAGATATCACCATATTTAACATTGTTCCGATCTGATTTGCAGAATTACCATGAGACCATGGATGGAGAAATCATTAGGCTACATATTGATATGTTTTATGTTCTTCAAATCAAATCGGAAGATATGATCAAATGGAAAAAACTGATTGAAAATTAGTCAACAAATGAATTACTTCATGATACTTGCTCAGTTTTATTCTATTTTCACAAATCAGGTGTACAGGTCCCGAGCTATAGATGTTCTGAACCTGATTGTGAAGTTATAAATCAGATTTATGCAATATTTAAACAATAATGAAAGAAACTTCACTAGCACCTCCAAAACGGAAATTGAGAGGGGAGGCTGAAGTCCCTTTAAGAAGTTACAAACAACCTCGGATGAAAGGGGTGACCGGCTGGGCCATCAGATTCCAAGATAAGATGGGGAAAATTGTTACATCTTTCTGCCGACGCAGGACTTAATACTCTTCTGAATTTACTCTCGTTGGAAGTACTCAGGGAGTCTCGCACTGTTGGACGACCAATCAAACCCCCAACAGTCGCCTATAATTTCCAGCTGACTTCACTCGTAAAGTGGAACCCAGAAAGTAGCTGAAAAGCGAACCCATGTGGAGGGGATGGGGCACGGGGATGCTGGGTCCACCCCCGACCGACCAAGTCTCCTGCTAGGCCGGCTAATATTTTAGGCACAATTGACCTCCCCCGTAGAAGATGGATCTTGTCATTCGATGTCGGAAGAAATGGGTTTTTAATGGGGGGAGTTTCCTGTCCGAATGGTCAGGGGTTCTGACCACCGCAGCGTCCAAATCCCTTACTAACTGATTTCAAATCGTCTTCACGTTTCACCGGAGCTCGATTTCCTTTCCCCAATCTGCAGTGGGTGTGAATGATTTTGAATCAAATTTCCCCAATTTACATCCAAAACCCAGCTGCTGCTGTTGTCGTACAAACTTCTGTGGGAGTGGTTCAATATGACTGTTTGAAGAGCCAGTTTTAATGTGGGAACATTACATAAGTACGCGTGAGCAATACCAGTGGACGGGCAGGTAAAAACATCAATACCTTTGGTGTAGAATACAAAGAATTGTGTGCATAAAGGTGGCTATTGATGCCTGGGACCGCCACTAACTGAAGTAAATATGAGCTATTGACTTGGACACACAATCCCCCGGCCAACACTGACCCCCAGGCATGGTCGTCATGGTTACCCAAGTTGACATCAAAGAGTGTGGAAGCATTGCAAAGCCCCTCCGGCCAGGCAAAACTGTCGGAAAGGAAAGCAAATAAATATTTTGACTATGATAAATTGGAGTTAGAAAGGGGGATGTGGTGTAATGGTCAGCACTTACCTGGGTAATGGTCAGTTGAGCAGGTTTATTGATAATATCCAAATGGTGGTCAGGGCCACAGGGGTGTCCGATATCACCCAAGACAGAACTAGCACTGACCTCTGTGTCGAAGAGCTTTGTAAAAATATAATTTCCCAAGTAGAGCTCTGACAGGTGAAGGGTTAGGCGCAATATATGAGAAACTGATTGAACCTGAACTGAAAGGGTTTAAGCAAGTATGTAAATTTCCCTCGAGCAAGTCAGATTGAAGTCTTTAGGTGGTATGAATTTAAATTTCCTTGGCTACAAGTGTATGATAATAGTAAATCCACTCAAATAAATCCTGGTTTGGGAACGCGGAACAACTGGCAGCGATTGAAGTAGCACTCCTCTCATGGCTGTCACTATAAGCCTGGGAACAGCAGCACTCTTTGATACGATGCGGAGAAGTGACATGGGAAGCCCGACAGCTGGGAGAGTTCAAAACTTTCTGGGGTTTCTGGTCGTGGGTACTGCTGCTGCAAGCTTAATATGAGTTATGCTCCGTTGGAAAGGTGGCCGTCAGCTGATGACAAGTCTCTTCCAGTGCCCAGGTCAGGATGCCACAAAGGGAGGAGTAGATATACGGGCTGTCTTCTCCCCCTCAAGATGAAGTTCAAGCCTCAAAGCTTATGAAAGACTGGGGTTCAGAGGCAATGAAATAGATATTAACTCAGAGCCGGATTGTCATGTGTGGTTGAATAAGAGAGAGAGGGATGAGTGAACATGGCCTCAAGTTGTGTATTGAAAAAATGCCAAGCTTCCTCGTAACAAAGGTTTGGTGGTAGTGTCTCGGGAAGAGAAAGTTGCTGAGGAGTCTCCCCAATGTTGACCTTCACCGGAGCATGGCAGAGCCGTCAATGTGGAAGTGACGATGGGGAGATGGGGTGTAGAGGGAGGGAGGGGGGTAGCACAGGGGTGACAGGCCCAGGGTTGGAGCGAAGGGTAGGTCAGGGGTTGCAGCTAACGCGCCTGGCTCTCGGTAGGGTGGCTAATGACCGAGTGGGGGAGTGCTGGTGGGTGGGAGGGAGGGAGGGAGGGGGCAACAAATGACCATCGTCACGCTGCAGCACTCGCTTTCATGCTTTGTACCGTATTTACTAGTATAAGCTAAGCCTTCCATGCTTAAACATTGTTTATTTGCATCATGTCACTTAACCCAGATCGAAGGCTTATGTTACTCATACCGAGTATAGGTTATAGCCCTTAGTTAACTTTGGAGCTATTTATAAACTTCCGGAGGAGGACCACCATTGTGCTGATCTAATCCTGGTAAAATATGTAAACAAAAAAATAATGTTAAAATCCACACCAAACCAGGAAAGGCTTAGAACCCATCAGATGAGATAAGAAGGGGTCAATGGCTTTCCCAGCCCTGAAGTAGGCTCACCACCACCGTCCTAATGGGATTTGGCGGACAGTTTCCCTTACTTTGAAGGGATCTGATAGGGTCTGACTGTAAACGCTACGTTTAACCTTCCTTCCAGACCCAGTATCTACAAACAAAGGGGGGGTTCCAATAGCAATACAGTTATATGCCTATTGGGAATATATTGCTGATTCAAACTACAACAGAGTGGGAAAATTTGACAACAATCCCTGTATAATAGGATTAATGCCGAATGATTGATAAGATAAGATAATTTTTTTATTTGCCATAGAATATTTCGACAAACAGGTTTCGATCTTCCCAAAAGAGGTCTTCCCGATCATGCCTTTATTGTTCATCTTTTTTCTTGGTTACATTTCTTTTACAGGCTTTTCTGTCCCTGGACTAGGCTTCTTGAATCTTATTAGGATTATAATGACATTTTGCGGTTTGGAGCGAGAGGCCCTCAGTCTGAAGGGACACTCTCAACTCTGAGCCTAGTTCATGTATCAGACCATGTTTCTATTTTCGTAAAACCGACATTTATTTTGCTTCATATATTAACAAAAAAATTGTTATCATAGATATTGCTTCTATTTTTTCTTGAGCAACAAGAATAAATTCGTTGGAAGACCTGGCTGATCAGGGAAATTATTTTCTGTATTAATTTAACCAGACATCGAGCTACCTATGTGCAACAAGATCCGCAAATAAAAGAATACTTGAATTAAATTGAAAATGGAAAGTATTCTTGTTGATTCAAGGAAATACGGTAAATAGCCAAGGCAGCGGTGGTAAGCGAGATACGCATAAGCACAGGCAAAAACTGCCAAGCGACTTAGAAAGTTAGCAGAATGCTTTGTAATGAGCCCCAGTGTAGTGACAATGCATTGAAGCGCGGGGTCGTTTGTGATTGTCATGTCTTGGATATCATTGCTATGAACACCAAGGTTATAGCTAAAGGCACACATAGACATTGCTTCAATTGGGCTTATTAAAACATGTCATCCTTCGAATAACTTATGCTGAATGATTATCCTATAGCGGGTGAAATTCTGTAGATAAATTGTTACCAACACACAGACTCAACCCACGAACAGTTAGATTACAATGTTATGCATTGTTTTAATGACACTTTGGCATCAAAATACAAGATGCACAGGACAGGAGTCTGGACATATACTATCCTATCGCCATTAATGATTAAGTAGATTAATCTAAGCATTAATCTTTTCATCACAAACCAGGTCTTTGTCAAATTTAATTCCATTCCATTCTTCCCCACTCCGCTAGTAATGGAATTATAATTACTGTTGTTGCAATGACATTGTCGTCGATGGGTTAATGGCCCCGTTGACTCTTCAACAGTTGACTATTTACCCAAGCAATGACACTAATGTAAAACACTAAGACACTAATGTAAGAATTACACTCACCCAAGGTGTTAGCCACTCGGGTAAACTGGACACTGAAGGGTCTGGAAGGAGGACACTTAGTTTTCTGACATAATAATATTTGACACACATTTCCTTGGAGGAGGACAGGGGTGTACGCTTGACCACCAAGTATACCACCTGGACGCTGACAACCCGTGGAGGAGGAAGGAACCGCTCGCAACCCACTTGACCACTGGTCAGCGAGGCAGTGGGTCAGTATCACACCCAGGACAAGGTCTCAAGCACCTGTATTGACTGACCTCTACCCCCCTGTATTGAAGCTTATTAAAAAGGCACCTGGTCGGCTAATATAGGGAGAATACAGGGAAAGCACCCTTCCTGGCATATGCTTGTGTTTATTATAATTGATTCCGGCTGCCAACCCTTCAGGAAAGAAAATGACTGGCCTCAGTGGAGAATGGGTTTGTGCCCAAGCCTGCCCGGTTGTCTGAAATACGAGTTGATAAATGGGTCCAAAGGATAGAAGGCCTTCCGCGAGCCTATATCAAAAGGGTCCATAAAATACCATTATCTTATTAACCTGAAACAGACTTTGATAAAAATGAAATAGATACAATGAACAAGTTCATTGGATGTTGCTCTCTTGAACTTTTTCTCCAAGGATGAAAGCAGTGCTGTGGGTATCGAGAAATAATTAAGTCTAGGCCCACAAATGAGAGAGTCCCTTCAAACGGAGGGAAAGCCTCTCTCCTCAAACCGCCCCCTTATAATTTCATTAAGACCAGAAAATCCCATTAGAACGCCTAGTCCTAGGCCAGGAAACCAATTAGCGAAGTAGGCGTCCAATCACTGACATACCATTCTTATCTTATTTGCTTGAGGGTTTGGACCTAAACTCTCTTGGGATGGAGGACCTTTTTCTCCAAGGATAAAAGCAATGAGCATCGAGAAATAATTTAACGTCTCATGCAAGGTATATGGTTTTGATAAAAGCTGTGAGGTTAATTCAAAAGGTACCCCTTCCTTACTCGCTCTCCAATGTTTGCATGTTTGAGAGGGAACGTACCGTAAGTTATTATCACACGGAAACAAGATCAAACCGCACTGGTGTGAGCAACTGTGAAAACGATTCTGTAACGCGTACATACACACAGAGCGAAAGCATTGCGTTCACAAGAGTGACCAGAGATTGGTAACTGTTATGAAACAGTTATAAAAGTGATGGGAGAACTGGCTGTTGGGGTCAACTGAGGGGGGAAGGAAGCACTAGGGGTAGGTACCCAGGGGGATCATCAAGCTGTCAGGGATGGTCTCACCCTGGTGTTGGATTTCTTAAAGACTTTAAATCGTTTGGTCAAAGCTGTCAACTCAAACTGGCCTTTTCTTGATGTTTGAGGAAGGGAGTCTTCCACAAAGGGGGACGTCATTGTAAGATTGACTGGTCCAAATTTGCAAGTCATAGAAGAAATGCCTATGTGCTAATTAAAATAATTGCAAACCATTTTCCAGTTTGGTGGGAACTGATATCGGTTTATAGGACCGGAATATATTCGTTAAGGAGTACTGTTTATGTGTGGGGGTCGGGGGTGGGATTTCTTGTAAGTGGAGATTCACAAAGAAGAGAGAAAACGAAAATTACAAAGAATGGAAACGGTTTCCCTATCATTTGCAATGAAATATCCGTGAGATTAAGGCAGATACACGGGTATAGACCTGTGTAAGTGTTTATTTTTTATCTGTTTAAAAATGACATGAAAAAATAAATCTATCATTTTAGAGTCACTACGACCTCGACTGAGCTCAGTAGAAACCCCAGGTTGATGTTCCCATTGAGATTATGATATAGTGTAAGAAATCTAAGGGTATTTGCCCATAGGTTCAGTGTTGTATGAAGTAGACAAGAAGTCAGAGGTAGTTGATGTGGACTAAGTCACTTGGTGCTAGCCTAGGGGCAGTAGTGACTTAAATGGTACGTTTTTAATATACAATGCATCTAGTTTTCTAAAATAATGAAAACAAAACTCGCAAAAGTCTAAGTGACACAATGCAAAATTACGTAATTAAAAACTACAGTAGAGTTGAAGTATATAATATATTTAGACCACAGAAAATTAAGACTAATCAACAAAATTCAAAAGTAAAAGTGGGAGTTAAAAAAAATCTGGATAGGGATAGGGATTATTCTAAGCAATATGGAACCATACAGTTAAGGTCAGTCATACAATCCCAAACCCTATGCACACACGCATTCCAATCAATTTCCATGCTAAGTTGTAGACTTTTCACCAAATGGTGCCATGTTTATTTATGCTGAGAATATATTTATGGCAATAAATATTCATCAAGTGGGACCTGCCATTTTAAATAAGGCCAGGTAGAACACATAGAACATGTCCTCCCCCAACGCTTTCACCTGCATTGCATGACTCATCGGTGCCTTCTGAAACGCTTCTGAAACGCAGTCTTTGTGTTGTCTTCTTGGAGAGTTCACTAGACACCTGGGCTAAACCATTACTTGCACAATCATTCCATTGTTGAATAAAGACTTTGGAACTGATAGCGCTTGTATTCCAGCTTACCTTACGTGAGCCATCCTTATTAAAAACATGCCAGAGATTCAAATAGCTATAACCATTGAAGATTACATGATGATGATGGGCTCGTGGGCCTAACGACTTTTGAAGTTTAAGGCTATAAATCTGAGAGAAGCTTATAGATAGTTTTCTCGTATTCTTAGGAGGACGTAAAGGTAAAATCTAGCACTGAAGATGACAAGATAGTCATATGCGGCGTGCCTCGAGACGTTTAAAGATTAAATCAATTACTGGAGATTAATATTCCGATTGTGGGCTTAACGGTTATGAATTTAAGGTTTAATCTTTTATTGGAGATAAGATTATGCTTGGTCTAACCTCAAGAGTAGTATAAGTATTCCCCTTTCTGGGGGCCTATGGCAGTTTGGCGTTAAACCATTATACACCCTAAGTCAATGCTGTCAGCGATGATACAGGGAGGGCTAAGTCAAACAACTAAGTCCATTCATTATTTTTTCTACATGTATACACCAACACTATAATGTTTGTAGCTGGCTGCGCGACCAGGTTCAGGGAACAGAGGGCAGCTAAGCAGGCTAAAACCTAACAGCTTACTGGAACTACTGGATACCAATCTTTACGGATATTTGTTTCCCCGGTATCAACAATGCTATTTAAGGCTCACGAGCGTGTATGGCAGGCGCTGCTTTGCGAGTACTTAGTAGAAACATTAATTACTGGGGAGAATCTCCATGGGCACTGCCTAAGCCATAGCCAACTGGCACTGTTTTATCAAGCGGACCTCGGGGGAATAAAGCTTCACATTTCAGACGCTCCGCGCTGACGCAACTCTGAGATAACTCTAATTCTTCTCGAGATAATGGAATGAATCGACTTATTTAACGAGCGCGAGGAGCTGCGGGAGACTTGGGGCAGCATTACGTAAAGCTATTTGATAAGAAGCGAGCCTGTGACATATGTTTGTGTTCGTTCGGCGCTGCTGGCCAAAATTAAATGGGCGAGATGAACAGTCCTCAGGCTCGACAACAGAATAAATATTTCCACACGGCTAAGTAGTTTCTGCCAAAATTAATCATCAAACCAGAGTCGATTTAATCCCCTTAGTTTGAGATAAATCGCATCAAATACATCCCAAGCTGAGTTTAATAACATTGGCAGGCCGAGGAAACAAATTGGGGCAAAATTGCTCAGTTCAGATAAAACACCCATCACCCAACTCAAAGTAGCTGACTTCAATGACATCAACAGATGCAGACGACATTTTACAAGATAAATTCCTAGATTTCTGGACGTAAATCCCTCGCAAGTGTTTATCTAAAGTCCGAAACAGAAAGACCTGCCAGCCCGATGGAAATAGGATATTTGGCTGAGGTACATTCTTGGGTCATTAAATGGGGGACCATCGTGACACAGACTAATGTCCACTTGTTCCAGACATCTGGCTTGACAGATAGAAATTCTCGGACAGTACCACTTGTCAAAGTTGCCAGGCGAGAGGCTCTGATGATAATTGGTGGTTTATGAATAGATAGGGGTAATCAGGTCTAATGACTTGATAGCAATAGGACAAGCCCAGGCAACCTGCTCAGCCAATGCTTGTGTTACCGCAGATAATGAGCGTGTTCGCTTGATATAAAAAAAAGCTTCAGAAAGGGACGAAGAAAAGGAATGGGAACAGCAGCTCGGAGAGAAATGAAAACATTTATAACAAATACCCATTACTATACAAGAGTTGAGTTTGTGAGCGTTATAATGACACTGTTTGTTTGGATATCAATAAAATGTCTGATTTATCTGATGTGTTGTCTCCATAACGGATTTACAACATCGTGTACGTCCAGATAAACAGATAAAGGCTATAGATCTAGACACCGTATGTAGATGGACATGGCAATCTTCCTCTAAAAACGCATGTTTTCCAAAACATCTACTTAACCGGTTCTTTTAATAGCTCCCCCATGTTATTTTAAATTGATAATTTCACGGGGAAATATGTGAACTCTCTAAATATTATATTTTTGAAAAATAATCGAGCCCCAAAATGGTTGTCCCAACTTACACATGTATTCTCTTTACATATTAAAGTAAAACAATTAACGATTAAAATATGCATTACCAATACCTAATGGTTTGAAATTATCTACAAATGCAGGAGGGTGCCATTTTGTAAAAAAAAAAACAAAAACAAACCCAAAACAACCAACAATTCATGTCACCATAATTATTTGATCAGTGGGCATGGTGAATGGCCGCATGAATTATTCATGTCATCATGACATAGTCATACGCCACTTTTATTTGGCTTTCCCTAGTTTAGACAATATGGGGGCCTTATGACAACTAGCCATGTATGGATATTACTTCTAGTAATACAATGCACTGGTAAGTTACGACCACCAGCTGGCAGCTGGAAACATGTATAATAAACATCATTACCCATGAACAACAGGCGTTTTCGGTCTGATGACGTCCGATGTCATTCAAAAACACCCGAAGTTAGATGAGCCCTTGCTTGACAAGGCCTTGTATTAATATTAGAAAGTTGAAATCTCGATTAATCATTAAAATTATGATAACAATGGCGAATTCAACCTCAAGAAGGCAATAATTCCTTAGAAAATAAAGGCTAATACATGGTGTGCTTGATTGACGTGGCAAGAATTATTTAAATCTTTATATGACAGTTCATTGTGGACATAAGACTGAGGGCTTGAACAAACAAACCAGTGAGTTTAGGGCTTGCTGATACGCCTATTTTGAGTTTTTGTTATTCAAAAACACCCAACGTCAGATGAGTCTGTTGCCGGTGATTCTGTTATCCTCGTAATAATTTTAGACGCCTTGGCATGATAGGGGAAATCTCGATTAATCATTGGCATTATGATAAAAATAATAACAATGACAAATGTTATATTCAACGCTCAAGACAAGAAACTTAGAAAGCAATTATTTCTTAAGAATGAAAGTTAATACATGGTATGCTTGATTGACGTGGCAAGACTTATTTAAACCATTATATTATGACAGACCATTGTGAACATTCGAGGCACTGCTTGAACAAACCAGGCTTGCTGATACGCCTATTCTGATTTTTTGTTATCTAGGTTAGAGACATATTTGAAAAAAAAGCGAGTAAGAAAACAGGATGTTGCCGGGGGAAAGTGGGTTTGATTGTTTCTGTGCTAACTGTCAAAAGTCACGGTAAAGTTGTGATCAGGGAAAGCGATGCTACGCAATTGACCATGACACGTAGGGCGCCCGGGGCATGGTCAACGTTTCAGCGGACAATCACAGGCCAAGTGCGGCGTGGACATCCTCAACCCAACCCTACACTTTCACACCGGCACGACCAAAACTTTGAGCAGCTATAACTCAATGTAAATCCAACGATCAAGAGCATGACATTGGAGAATGAGAAAACAATGCTTCATCTCCCATGCACACTACTTATATCTGTGAAAATATAAATGTAACTTACCAAATTATTGATGGAATTATCGTGTTATTTAGACCCACTTGAATATAGCGCCTGGTTCGTTTGATTTGAAAGCTCGGTTGTCATTGGATCAACATTGAGAGACGAGGTTTCTGATTGGTTGGTACGACTAGACAGACTTCCGGTTACTCGAGTACCATCGGCTCGTGTTTGCCCGACCGATGGTGGATGACTGCTGAAAAGAAATACCAACAACCTTGTTCTGCGGGGACTGTCAGTGATCAGTTTGTGTTGGGAGGTAGTTGTGAATATTTTCTAAATGTCAGTTGTGATGAAATAGTTCATCATTTTGAATATCTGCTGTTTTTGACATGTTCCCTATTATCGCTCACTGGCCGCGCTCGTATCCTGTGGTGTTGACATTACTGTCATTAGGCTATTTGACATCTTTGTAGGAGTTAAAGGTTGTAAATCTGACTTCTCTGCGCTTAACCTATCAAAGCGTAATAACTAAAGGTGTTTAAAGTGTAGCGTATCAAGGTATCTGTGTTGACACTGGATAAAAACCTTGGGCCAGGCCCTTAAAACCTGACAAATTAATAAAACGTCAAACGTCAAAAGTCAGACACAAGACAAAGACTGAAAGACAAGTACGGTTATTCGGTAGCTACATTACCAAGTGGCAACACACGATCATGTAGCCCACGGTGGGCTAAACTTATATATATAAAATACAAGGGTTTACTTTTTAAATTTGTAAATCATCCATTGCTTTATTTCTAGAGCCACTCCTAGACCATTTAGGCAACTGTGCTGCCCCTTTACAGCAGAACTGTATAGAGATAGACACGATCTATCTAAGACCATTGGGCAATAGTGTAACTGTACGGGGCAATTTATCAATTAATTATGTTCTTATTTCATTCCTGCTCAACCAGGGAGCTGTGTGGTCTTGTGGCGCTAGAACAATTTATTTCTGAGGTTAAAATTAAATTATTATTAAAATAATAACAGACCCCATTGTCAAACTAGTAGGCTAGTGAAAGTCTTATTTTAACTCCACAAAAATGTCATTAATTCATACTTGTCAACCTCCTCTATAGCAAGAAGATTTTTTCTTGCGTAAAATCAGAGCTATTGTATCATGTAAAAATATATACATATTTAGTTGTGAATGAAAACTCCTACGGTACCTCTAACTTGTAAGCATACCAAACGAGAAATGGGTTCAACATTCTGAGTTGCTGACAATTCTATGTTGTGTCTTAATAAGTTATACCAGGATCATATTCATAGTCCTTGAACATGCAACGTAGTATCGTACCCCTTGGAGATGCATTAAAATCTAAGCAAATAGGCTAAGGGTCATGTTTTCCTGTGCATGCCTTTTGTTATTGTTGAAAACCTGACTCTGGAGTGTACGATTTAAATGATAAACGTCAATTAGACGAGTATATTAGTATCCATAATGACCATATACTGGTTTACTAGTCCATGCAAGTCTGAAAACTATAAATCAATCCCTCCATATTATCAGTTAGTGATTTAGACCAATGATAAGATTTATAAGAAGAAGGCTCTCAAAATTAAACTTAGCTTTTCATATACCGGTAGACATGTAGACTTTTTGTCTCTTCATATTGTATTTTCGAGTTACTGGACAAATAAAAGATTATCTTATCTTATCTTATAAAACGATCGGTTTGGAATTTATTATTTGCTAGTATTTTAGTTTCCCAATGTATCTATAGTTTATGGCAGGGTAATTATAGAGCGGGGATATTTCTCTGATGTCGAGGTGTGGAAGAAGGCATATTCCATTAGTTCCTCTTAATCAGTTCACATCCCCATAAAAAACAGCTGGGCTAGCCTCCCTCGACCCAATTTGGGGGGAAGTTCCTCCTGTCTTAGATTTAATCCTCTCTCCTCTAAGCCAGGTCATAATAGCACATATCAAGTAGGCGACCTTTAATGGCACTTAAAATCATAAAATGACGCCTAAATGACCAATGGATATATGGCCTTCCCTCCCCTTCCATCTACCCCTTCCCACTTCCCTCTAAAGGAAAGGAGCGCTAAACTATATGAGCATAAATGTTTCTACATCCCGGCTAATTATAGATCTATGCTTATTGTGATTTAATATGTATCAACAAATGTTCAACAAAGCAGCAAATACCGAACTTTCAGGTTGTAGTGTTTTCCTTTATAATATTTATGCTTATTTTTTATAATTTCCACGTATGGTTGTATGAACATTCACCCGAAATCTAAGTAAGGTTGATTTTCAAACGATTTTTTTTCATTTCTTCAGAGAGTGCTCATCATGGCTGAACCCTGTGCGTTCAGACAACAGGATGAAAAGCATGTGTCGGCCGAGGTGCAGAATATGGTTTGGTCGCCCAAAATGGATCTTCTGGCCATAGCCAATGTCCAAGGAGAGGTGTGTTAAACTTTTGATTCTTATACCATTTTCCCGAATTTCAAAGTAATGGAAAATGGGTAAACCCATCTTCAAACTGCAGTTCTTCCTGGGCGCCCTAAATTAAACAGAAGATTTTGCATATTGATTTAATCTCTTACATGACAAATTTGGAAATCAATTAAAAAAAAATCAAATTACATAATATCAATGTTGATATTAAGAAAAACTACATAACATTTTCTAGCCTTTTTCAATTTTTAGACTGGACTCGGCCGCTGCCTACAGGACGAGTATAGAGTATAGTTTAACTGTTATGTTTTTTCACAGGTGGTCTTGCACCGACTGTCATGGCAGAAGGTGTGGTCGCTACCGCCCCCTGGGGAAGAGGTCAAGGTCACCACCATGGCCTGGCGGCCAGACGGGAAAGGTCAGTCAGCGCAGGGTTTTTTTTAACACTTCAATTTACTTTCCTTTGACTTGTGCAACCAGACACTGTTGGGATTTATTTTCTGTTTGATCACAATCTTCTTTCTTCATATCTGACTCTTTGATGAGGATGCTTATTGTATTACCAAAAAAATGCCTCCCGTTATCTGCTGTGGATTTTCTCCCTTTGCTTGTCCTAGTATCGCCGACTATCTCTTAATACTTCTTTTGATAAACTCCGAATACATTTTTTTAGAAAAAACCCATCTTTGAAGTTTAATCTTTAATCAAGGAATCGGTTTTCAATATGATTAGCCCCGCTTGATTCATTTTCCGATTGCATAAATCTTTCACGGGGAGGTGCAATTTATCATAATAAGATGTACCTACCCGCTCTTCCTAAAATAGATCACCCAAGGTCGATTTTCTGAATGTGACAGAGTTAAGTATATTTGTTCTGTTCGTTGAATCTTTGAATGTCACCAACTGTCCAATTATCCATTGTTAAGTGGGAGTCTGTTGAACAGGTAAACTATTGTATGCACATGTACATTAGCGCATGTTCACTTCCAGTTCTTGCTGTCGGCTACAATAATGGCAAGGTTATCATTTGTGACGTTGAGAACGCGACACCCCTCCATGACCTAAGCATTGACATGGCCTTGACCTCGATGACATGGGTGTCTGAGGTCAAATCCGATCTCAAAGATGAAGGCTCTCCCGCCGAAAACGATTACTTTCAAGACCAGTCGGCCTATTTCCTTCCAAGACTGCCACATTTCCCGAAAAAGTATGGATTGTCCGTTTTTTTTTATCTATTATCTAAAGAAAGCCGGTCTGTTGGTATTATTTATAACACTAGATTCTACACATGCTCGATAATGCACCATAACATGACCTCTTTCCTAGTAGGTGGGAGCCATGTGATATAAATATTGCACCAATCTCTTACTTTTTACTGTGTCCCTAACAATTTCCATCACTTTTTCAGCTATTCGACGTTGCCAAAGAGTCAAGGGTGAGTTTTCTCTGTGGGTTTGATACAAAATTATCCAAATACAGAACAATTGTGTTATAAGATATAAACTAAGACGTATAAATTTACTTTCTAATTTCATTAAAACAATATCGTGATTCTGTTGCCAGTAAATATTCCCATGAAGTGTCGTCATTTTCTGATGTTTTATTTCAATTTATTTTCTAAGTGAGGACAATGTCGAAGATTCCAAGCGTCTCAAAGGCCAGACCGAGTAAGAGAACTTTTTCATTAGATATCTTGATGAAAATTTTACATTTACGTTTATATCTTTATTCTTTTTCTAGATTAACAAATTCAACGTTGAACAATTATCCTTAGAATCCTCAATATGTTCCTTATATAACATTTAATTGACTTTTCCCCTTAAATTTTCTTGGTGTCTGCAATTTTTCCTGAAACTAGATATAAGTATAATAAATTGTAATTATTATTTCAGTCTGAATATTTTGGTGATTGGGACATTGGATGGCTTTCTACATATGCACGCATACGGCGTTTTCCCCGTTGGACATATTAATCTGAGTGATTGTGGAATTGATAAGGTATCAATACTATTTTTTGGTATCAAAACAATTTGTTTGCTTTGTAATTTTTAAAGTTTTTAAATGTAATTCACCAGGCCTTCTCTAGTTCTTACAGCTCTTCTACTATACTATTTACATAACTTAATTGTTTTTACAAATGTATTACCATGCATTAACTTAAGCATGATATTAATGAAAAAATGAAATGGAAAAGATACTGACTCAGGAAATTTCAGTTGTTTTTATACTTTGATTTTCAGACGGGGAAAATCTTATCCGGACATCTGTCTTCAGACCTTAGACTCCTTTCAGTCGTGATGGAATCGGAGTCGGATTGTGGATCGAAAAAAAATGTTTCCACAATTTCGGCAAGTATTTACTATGCATACCTTTTATTTCTAGAAGACTTAGAATATGCATTGTAAGTGTCGTGCTTGGAAATTGGAAAGTTAAAAGGTGTGACACCATCCCAAGTCAAGTACATCAGGCACAAAACGATGAATATTATTTAGATTATTGGTTTTCAAAACAAACACCAGGTGACAGTATGCACGCTATTAAAATCAACTTTAAAATTTCAATTTTTATTCAGGAAGGCAGCAAGTTGCAAGAGTTACATTCATTTCAAATTTACTGCTACACAATGGCTTTAAATGAAACGTATCGCCTAAATGTGAAATTTGTCAATAAAATCTGTTTTTTAAAGAAAATTGCTACCGCCGGTGACCCTAAGAAGGCTCCCCCTGGGTAATGTCTATATACCTCCTGATGTAACCAACACTGTCTACACTGAATATTAGTCCATGAATTCAGCTCCAATGTTATTTATGTCGCCAATAATTACAATATTTGTCCATCAAAATGATCTTCTTCAGCTTGATACTGCCCTGCTTGCCTCCAGGGACCGGGAGATACGCATGCTTGCTCTAAAGTTTGGTCAAGTCTTAACTCTCATGTCGGTATGTAAATACATTCATTTTCCAGATTTTATTTCACATGTTATGTTACTTGTTAATTGAAACCAATAAATTCAACACAAACAACTTGACCAGACAGTCAGATCATTCAGACTTACTTTCACCTCTTCAACATTTGATTTTACCTGCGAATTTATTTGCGAATGTTTCTTGTTTTTCCTATAATGTGCAAAACAGATAGCCCTCCTTAAACTGCACTGTAACTGTAGTATAATGTTGGAAGAGCTGGTAATGGTACCAGGTCCATGACGTTGTCAAATTATAGTACTTTGATTAAGTTCAAGTTTGTCAGAGCTCTACTAACTTGTTACCCTTTTAGAAACGAAAAGGCCGTATACAAATTCAAATTATATATACTCCCGTCGGAAGCATTAATCTATGATGAATTCAACTGTATATAATTTAACGTTTTATAAAGGTATTATCTTGTCGTCTTGTCTTTATCTGATACTATTCTCACTTACGTACGTTCATGTATATTCTTGCTTTCTAGTATGTCGACTCCACCATCCAGCAAATGTGCGAAGCGTGGGAGGATATCCTTCTAGAAATGGATTCAAAGTTATTGAAATTTGCTGAGGAAAAACGGGTAAGTGCGAGGATGAGGGAGGGAATGAATGATCTTTAAATATTTCTTCAGTGAATCTAAACAGTTATTCAAATTCAAAATTCAAATTCAAAAATCCTTTTATTGCTGATGGTAATTACAACACGGTCGCTCTGCATCTAAGACATTTAGTTCTTCCAGAGGATGCCGTTTTTATGGACTTGAATCTTAAGTAACAAACTGTTGCAGAACTTGGTTTTACACAAACTTGGTACGGGATGTGATGTAGAATGGTTAATTACAATGAAACCAATGTAGTAAATGAGATATGGAATCGTAAACAATGGCTAGGCTGGGCGTCGGAAGCACCCAAATTAATTATTGACATATGAGTTTATATAGCTGTGTATGTTAACACAGGTACAGGCAGAATATAATGAATTGATACAGGCAGTGGGTATTAATACAGGTTCAATACAAAGCAGTTTCGTGGTGTAAAAGTCAGTACGGTTTGAATATGTAACATTCAATCATTATTAAAGAATAAGCACATCTGTAGTGTAGATCAGACAAGGAAAACAAGCCCTTTAGGCAGTATTGAAATATGGAGAGTGAAAACAGACATATGCACTACCAGGTCATCAACCTAGAGCCAAGATTTAAAAGGGAGAGAGAAGCTTCTCGGTGTATCTTTTAAAGGAAAATTTGTCTTCGATTTTATGGGCTGCTAAGCCAAGTTCATTCCATCGAACTTGGGATTTAACGAGTTATCCATGCACTAAATGCGGCTTCTGCCTCACGGTTTTACTGCTATTGTGAGATTCACAAAGCAGAATGTTCTAGCTTCGTAGGTGCAAAAGAAAACAGTCGAAAACAAGTCTTGCCCGTGCACTTTTTCCCCTGGCTCTACTATCTTTTGGCCACACTATAAATATTTTTATTCTAGTAAAATTGTTACAGGAACTGGTCATTAGCTTTTGCAAATCAGTTCTTCCTGCCATTAGATGTTAAGGAGTTACAATCTTGCGAGTTCAAGTAGAATACCAGTTTGAAATGATTATGTTACAAGGATTCTTACTAACTATTACATGAATTTTTAATAATTTTACTCTATTGATACAACAGGCCAGTAAAGTCAAGACCCAGTTTATGCTAATTCATCCAATACAGCGTATGTGCATGTATGATTCTCACCCGGTGTATCATACTTTCAGTTTCCTAGTGCACCCAGATCTATTACAGACATTACATCAATAAACATTTATAACATTCCCGTGAACGAACACTAAAAGGATAGAATTCTAGACTCTCCCACGACCACCGCTTTTTTTTTAAAAAGCCGCCACCGGCTACTCTCTAAAATTAGACCAGGCGTACCCGTTATCACGGTCCTACGCACATAGTAGAAGAAAAGGGAATTGCTGCTGTCTCTGCCCACGAAATACATGCTTATTCAGCTTAGTATCCACGCTCACTCCTACCGTATATTAGTAAGCAACGATATTAGCGCGTGATTACTGGAACATTATTGTCTAAAAAAGAAGATATAAGCCCATTTACCACCAGCAAGGCCTGTGATAAGATTCGAATTGACGGCCATTGCCGCGAAATATATCAACAAGCGCCGAAAATGGTGTCTCCCAATACCGCCGCTAGCGCCCCTGCATGCATACACATGCCTCACTGAGGCATGTGTATGCATACACCAAAACAAAAGCGTAGGAGGGGAGGCCGAGGGGCAGCCGGGGGGTGGGGTGGTGGGAAGCATTGAAAATGAGAAAAAGATTCCATACTTATATAATACAAGTACATAGCCTAAGACAACACAACCAAATTAATCTCGCGGTAATACTCTGGACACTGCACGACCACCGCTTTTTCTTTTAAAAAAGCCGCTATCGGCTATTCTTTACTCCCTAATCAGTCGTACCCGTTATCACGGTTGTGCGCAATAGATGGGGAAACGAAAATTACTGCCGTCTTTGCCAACACGATCCGCCTATTCTGTCTACAATGATGACAATCTAAAGAGGTTTTCCTTGCAATTTTGGCCGGAATCGATACATCAATGTTGTATATAAACGATGGTAGGGTCAGGTATAGCTGGAAATATGGTCTCGGGAAGATTCAAATCGACAGCCATTGCCGCGAAATATATCAACAAGCGCCGAAAATGGTGTCTCCCAATACCGTCGCAAGCGCCTCTGCATACTCACTCCCGCTGGCTGTACACATGCCTCGCACAGCCTGTGCGAGGATGTGTATTATTAGACACCAAAACAAAAGCATAGGAGCGGAGGGGGAGGGGCAGACCGAGGGGGGGGGGTGATGGTGGGCAGCATTGAAAAGGAGAAAAAAGATTCCATTCTTATATGATACAAATACATAGCCTAAGACACACCAAAATTAATCTAGGCCTAGCGGTAATACTCTGGACTTCTCCATCAATTGTATGTTCATGTGTATGATTCTCGCCCTTTGTATTAAACTATGCTTAGATGGAATAAGTCTGAACACTATGAGTGCAACGTTACATAAAGAGTGGTAAAAAGGCTTATATCGCTACATTAAACTATTCTTAGATGGAATAAATAAGCCTGAACACTATGAGTGTAAGGTTACATAAAGAATCATGGTGAAAAGGTTTACATCGCTACAGTAAACTATTCTTAGAACACCGTGTTCAGGGCTCACCCGTGGCGCCACCTCGTGCATATTCTTCCACCTACACCAACACTGGAAGCTGTAAGGTGGAATAGAATACATGGATTGTTACCAATACTCTTTTTTGACAGCCATGACAGTATTCTGGAAATGTTTCACTTCTGACACAGGTTTAACATTCAAGAATATCTGCAAATCACACATATACTAGTGATAAAATTAACATAAGGAGTTTATTGTTGGGAACCCTACACCCTTCCCCTTGGGATAAACTTATTATCAATATCTACAACAACCCACCTCCACTTTGGATGTAGTTCAATGGTTTATCCTACCTGATATATTTTTAATCAGAATAACACTATAAAATCGTTCATGGGACCCTCTGTCCCCATCCCAAATCATGGCATTGGCTAAAAAGGGTGTATCATATGTGCCTGATGAGCTATACCAAGCGAAACCATGTTGTGCCTGCTGCCACAGCAATGGAGGGAGACCTTTGTTTATATAAATCCGTTTATCCATCAAGGATAGATTGGGAAAATATGTAAACAATGTTAAACTCATTGGAGATTGTCTATAAATACAATGGATAATCAACAGTTGTCTGAGAATTGATATTCTTGGCAACAAGATCACCCCTTTATGATGTCACCGATAATATCACTAAGGGAACAGTAGGTATTGGATACCGACTGCTGAGAATTGTTCCTATATCTAGATTCCTATACTTTGTAGGCAACGTATGAAGTACGTCCATGGAGGACAATACGTATTTACATTTGAATTTGTCATTGTTAAATGTTTTGGATAATAAAAAAAATCTCCCAGTAGTATGGTGAAGATCACCAGAGTCTCAGAGGTCTGACGATTGACCATGTATTACATCTAAGCGAGGTTTACATTTAATTACAAGTTTTATCCCTGGGTGTCGGTGAAAGGAATGGCCACTCTCACAGCTTCTTAGAGCTGATCATCGCACTGTGTTGTCACCATCAATATATTAGACAACACTTTAATTCGTTCAAAACGCAGAATAGCATGACCGTCATATTTTTTTTCAATTGTGGAAATTCGATCCATGATTAACTTCTTTTGGGTTTGGGTCTTTCCCAATCGGTCGCTCAACACTTTTCGAGTAAACAGTTCTATAAAACGAGAGAAACACTATAAGTTTCACCAGATTCAGTACTTGTTGTCAGAATCCTGAATGAAAAATAACGTCGGGGTAATGTTGTCTTTTTATTTTGTAGAAAGCCACTGGTGGGTGTGTTAGTAACGACTTCCTGCGTCTGCTAATGATGGGTTTACCGAGTGATGAGCTCCAAGCCTTCCTCCTACACGACCTGACAGATAAGGTATGTAACAAGGTCGAACATATTCATATAGAGATCGAATACAGTGGAACCTCGCATAAAGTCCACCCCTCTATTAAGACCAGTTTCTCTCAGTCCCGAATTGCTTTCTCATTTATAGACTCTTAAATTTAACATTTTGATCAGTATAAACATGACATAATTATGTAGATCTACCTATACAAATGATGTTATTTCTATTACAGAACATCCATGAAAATGTAGTAATTAAATGCAACCCCTTGTTTGCCATTTTTGGTTTCAGGGATTAAAAAAGCTGGGACATTCCATTGAAACTTCGTACACGAATATTCAGAAACTTGTACTTAAACATCTTCAGAGGTAGGTCAAGCAGTTAAAGCTGAGTAATGTGTTTTATGGATGTTTATTTATATTTTGCTCAAAATAATGTTAACACTAACCAGGGGGTATATAGCTCCCTGCTCTCAATCCAATTTATTTTTCTTTTCAAATTGCCAAGATATATTCTTCACCAATCGTCTCAAATAACCTAAATTTAAGACAAACTTGCGGGAAAGGCCTCGGGTATATTCGGCATTGCATTGTTTCTAGCAATTTGTTTGGTTTGGTTGAACTGCATTTTGAAGTTTATTTTCATCTTAAATTTGGGCAATTTGAAAAGATTGTTGAAGTTAAATTGTACATTTTCTGAAAATATGACCCATATGTATATCGAGAGAGGGTCGTCAAGATGGCTAGTCTGGCAACAATTCTAAAGCTTATCTCTCTGCCACAATTTTGATACCATTTCCTTAATTAGATACTAAGCAGAAAACGCTGGAATAATGGAGAGCAATGGCAAAATAATGTATTGTTCATGCCTTGATGATTGGTAGGAACTTCATTGATTGAATAGACTAAGAATCAGGTTGACGGCTAGCTCCATTCTCAGCTATTACGACGAAAGAAATCTTACAAAATGTATTCATATTAAGACTTATAGGACTAAATATTCTCCTGCAGTTGTTTATACAACAATTTGAAAGTAAATCCGATAAAACAGCCGCCGGTGAGTGATAATAAGTGAGGTCATCATAGGAAAGGATTCAGGCGGGTTCTCCAAGTACAAATGTGGACGTTTAAAAAACCCTTTACGAGAGGCTTCAGAAAAAACAACAGTTACTGAAGAAAGTCCTCCAAAATGTTGGTCAAATGACTTATAGATAGTTGGGAAAAGAATGGAACAAAAAGTAGAAAAGATTTCGTTTTTACCGATGTTAGTTGAGAGTGCAGCTCTAACGCATTTATCTTATATCTCTCTAGCCTCTCGTTCATTTATTATTTATATAATGTCTCTTTTAGTGTGGGACAGTCCATAGTCTACCAATTATCCGACATACGTGGCATGGCGCTTTGGTACGATAAGTTTGGAGTACTCGGGCTCTCCGTTGGACCTGTGCAAGAGGCCATATCTGCAGCTGGGGCCTTCATGCTTAAAGCTAGTGAACTTCAACAGTAAGTTTATATGAGCACATTGTTTAATAATAATAATAATAATAATAGTAATAGATTTTTATTTCCATATCACATTTACAACAATTGTCATACAATGTAGAATTAAAAGAGAGAAACCTATGGGAAGAGGAATAATCTCTGTGACAGTCACAGCTCTTCCGAATATCCCTTAAATTTTGTTTTACTTTGCTATCCCTATAATTTGTACATCTATTTCTAGCTAAATATAGACAGTGTCTAATATTGGACCTGCCTGCTACACAACAGTAAAATGTAATTACAAAGTAAAGTAAAAGCAAGGTAAAAATAAAGTGAATGAAATAAAGTGAAAGTAAGAATCAAGGGTAAACTTGGTCATCGCTGTCTCCTTCTGGTGCATTAGCTTTACAGGCTAGATATGTGTACAGAGGTGGTTATATATCATTAGCCAGATAATATTGACTATTGAATGACAAAACAACAACAACAATGAGTTTAGAAGCATCCTTTAAATCTTTTTTTTTATTTATTCAAGCTTAAATGCCATTAGTGTGGTGAGCACAAACGGTCCAGTGGATACCAGTGGGCAGACATTGTTTTATCTTTATAAAATAAATGACTATTATGTTGCTCTCTTTTTAGAGTTATTGACAGAAGCATGAAGAATTTCAAAGCTTTCTTCAGATGGCTTTATGTTGGTAAGTATTGTTTGTCTGGATGTCGCTCTGTCGCTCTGTCTGTCTGGCGGGGTGTGGGGCTGTCTGTCTCTCGTCTCCCTCCCCCTCTGTCTCTCTATCTCAATTGTCGACGTCAATTATATCACATTTTTATATCGTAACTGTTTAAAACATGATTTTGCTATCAATTTTATATCTAGATCGGCCTAAAATGTAAAGCCTGGTTTCAAAGTAAACTAAAGTCCTGTCATAAATAATAAGTTCATATTAAGTTCATACTGACCCTAGTCAGTAAAAAGTCTAATGGATTGGCACATGCCACTGTTTACTCCTGAATAAAGAAATGTTCCAAAAAAAATAAAAAAGATATTCTTTCCAGTGATAAGAGGGTTGTCGGACGAACCTGTACCTCAAGAACTTAGTAAGGTATGGATGTTGTATTTCTTTATTAGAGTTTTGTCGACACTAGGAGAAAATCCCCCTCTTTTCATGTCAACACATTTGGAACGTGTGTAATATACTGTAAACATAAATTTTCGCGCTGCTAAATTTTCGCGCATTGGTATTCTTCATACATTTTCGCGCGGACATAAATTCGCGCACCAACAATCCCTCCTATGTCAACAATGACACAACTTAATATTCGCGCACATCTTAAATTCGCGCACATAAGGGTGCGCGCGAAAATAAATGCAGCGCGAAAATAACTTGACGATAAGCAGATAAGATAAGCAGTTGAGATTCTGTTATAAATCATGTCCTTTTAAGTAAATTGCCTCCTCACTAAATTCTTTTTTCTTTTTTATTCGTCCAACATCGGATCTTTATTCAAGAGACAAACAATTTTTAAAACATAGTCGATAAATCAAGATAATCATTTTTTTGAGGTGTGACACTTCTAACAAAATGAAGGGCTTTATAACTTTAACTTTATATGAACATTATTAATTCATCTGATTAACAAAAGACAAAATTAAATTGGACACGTTGCTTTTCTGAAGCATTTTCTTAGTATTATGTTTTTTTTTCTTGTTCTTTCAGTTATCTTTTGACACATATAAACTGCTTCATCGCAGCGATATTGTACCCGGCTGCCATTTTTAGCCCGCTTAGTCTGTTTGAGTTCCAGTAAAAAATTATCATAGCTAATTCCTCACTAAATTCTTATCTATTTTTAGATGACACAGCAAGATCTTAGTTTTGTTGCTCAATTCCTCAAAGAAAACTTTACCGAAGAAACAGACACTGAATCGTCCGGGTTTAAGCTGGAGAAAGTGGGCCAGGTAAGACTTTCTTGTACATTATGGAATAATTTGGCATATCATTGAAATTCATATCAAAAAATTCTAAGCATCATAGATTTGATATCACGTGACTCGACACATCAAAGGGTGCTTTATTTCCCATTTAAATCATTTTCACTCATTATTTCATACCATACGTAAGAAAAACCTTAAGTTTATAATTAAATTACTTTTTAAAAATTTGTATATATCATTCCAGTACCTGAAAGATGAGGACCTCGTTGACCCGCCGGATAATTCAACCAATCCGTGGGTCCGATTCCTGGAACAAAATCCTACACTAAAAGGTTTGAAATCATCTATTTGATATTAATGTTATCAAGGCATGGGTCAGATGGTCAGAAAAAAATGCACAAATCTACACATTTAGTAAATTGTGCTAAATTCTGCTGCAAAATGATAAATACTCGGTATAACTGAGTATATTTTGTCTTGTATTGTTATAAAATATCTGTTCAGTTATGTTAAACTGTATTATAAACCTTATTTTTGTCTAAAATCTGAGGTATTTGAGGGGATTGATGTAGACATTTCAGGCGACATAACCGATATACTCTTGGTCTGTTTCTGCTGTGTTGGTGAAATAAAAGACCGGATAATCTTAAAGTTTCCGAGACTATTGATGAGACCAATAATGTTCTCCCTTGGTTATCGCTTGAATCAATACTACAATTTAACATAATAGATCGAGTTGAAATCTTTATCGAGGCCTATATCTTATTATTTTCAGAAACAGGACTGCTTTATGAAGCGCAGCCGAAGAAATCCTTGATTCAGATTCAAAAACACATCCACGCAAAAGTAGACATTGCCCTTAACAAATGTTCGGTGAGTTCTGGTCGATAATTTTCCAGTCAAAATTTAGTAATTTACCATATTTATTTATTTACTATGTTTATAATACAGCAGTCATCATACAATACAAAGATATTACAGTAAGGCAAGTATATGATACATTGTCAGTTATTATACAGCTGGGGTCATTGAGATATGGGCTCACGGTAGTATATTCAGTGAGGAATATCCAACGTGTCTTTCTAATACTAAGGAAAGAAACAGGCTATTATTTCCTTAAGTCAGTCTCTATTCCCCTTACTGCCATTTCATGATTTGACGTGGCAAAGTTTACTCAAGGTAATGTCTATTCTAAGTTGTAGTAAATTTATATTGTAAAATGTTAGAACTGAAGGAACGAATATTTTAAATGCTGCTTACTTGATATCAGATTGAAGCAGACAAAATACGTCCTTGACCTTGATAACCGCCGCCATGCTCGTGCTTCATTTTCTTAACTCGTTAATTCAGAAGGAAAAGAAACCTGGTAATTCCTTCCGCAATATTTCGATATAAAATCCAGGGGAACCGCTTTGAATTATTCAGAATATAACATTGTGTTATAATGTGCTAAAATGTGTTAACTAATCCTCATGTGTCAAAATGTGCAATCTGTGTTACACCTCGAAGAAGTATATAAACAAAAACTTTCTTAAAACTCTCATTTCATCCCCTGACGAAGACCAACCTAGGTCGAAACGCGTTGGGAAAAGCTTATAACATCTCAGCTAATAAATTGGAACCTACAGCAAACTACAGGAGTTGATCGTTTATTTGAAGACTACTTTGTAACTTATCATTCAGAATATAGCTATATGCGCATCAAATATGTGTTGTGTTTCTTAACGAATATGTAATTCATTATATTTTTTCTTATTTCTACAGACTTTAATCGGCCAGTCGTTAAAATGTGTTCTCACTGCCCACCTTTATTCAACGTAAGTAGAATTAACTTTAATAAGGAATTCTAAGTTTCGTCAATCAGAAAAAAAAAGAAAATAGTTTCGCCAATAAGCAGATAAATAGGTGAAATTTATGGTGAAATAAATCATGAATACAGTGAGGAACGATTAATCAGGTCATATATCAATTAAGAAATGGTTGAATTTAAATGCTGAATGACATTTTATAAGTAACTGACGGAATTGTGGTCCCTGACCCGACAAAAGCAATAACTTAAAAGCCAATTTGACCGTTGCAGAGTAATTGATATTGCATATATTTATACACATACCCGAGAAGTTATTAATTTAGTTTTGTTGATGGGGTGGGTATAGCTATTTTACATGGCTTTGCATTTCCAGTGGTTTTCTGAAATGAGTCTTAACTATTTGAATCTTTAAAAGTTAAATTGTGTTTTTTCGTCGTCTGTATTTTATAATAGTTTGCTACAATATCATGTGCTCATGGATACAGTCGTGTTATCTGAACTATAATTAGATTATCATCGTCTAGCACAACATCAATATTGGCTTACTATTGTAATATCTGTTTGTGGTGGGGACTGCTAACCGTTAGGAAGGGTGAAAAGTTGATTCTTGAGTGGTTGAAAATAAAGACTTTTGTCGAGGAATATATATTTTCACTTTTTTATTTTTCTGGACTATAACATTTGGCAAAGTTTCAACACTTTCGTGCCTTCATTAGGGCTCTAGTCCGAATGCTGAAATTCGTTGTAATATCTGTATTTACTTTACCAGGAAAATTGCTGATGAATCATCCACGCGCTTCTCTCAGTAAGTACACAAGGCATTAACTTGGGGCTCCTATAACCTCGGGTTTTGGTTTTAAATCCTTTTATTCAAAATTTTAAACGGGCTCTACAATATTAAATCTTCATATGTAGTATTATTATAATACTTTTATTCCAAGTACAAATTCATTACAGTTACAAAGTTACATAGTTAAACAAAATATCAGGAAAGGTTGCAGCCCTCTACAGGTCTTCCTGACTGGCCTTGACAAAACTACCAAGAATTTTTTTCTGTTATAAGATGTTTACTCTATTGTTTTCTAAAGGCAAAGTAAGATGATAGGAGACAAGATCTACCTGTACACAGCGTTCACCACCGAACCCTTCCCCTGCTCCACGTGCCACGTCTACAGACAGACGTCCAGTGCAGATTCGTAAGTTGAATATTCTTCTCTACATTGTCAGGTATTTGTTACTAGAACTAGTTCAGCTGTTCTTCCACTAATGCCTGAGGGAGGTTGTGAAAATTACGTTCGCAGTTTACGACTGACAAAAGTGTAAAATGCATTCAATTCAATTCAAGTATTCTTTTATTTGCTGATCTTGTTGCACATAGGTAGCTCGATGTCTGGTTAAACAGAAAATAATATCTCTACTCAGCCAGGTCTTGCAACGAATGCCTAAAATGCATAAAGTTTTTGCTGAATACAAATCTTTAAAAAAAATTACCAAGGTTCGAACCCACAAATTTGTCATACCACCGAGCCGACCTAGAGCTTTTAGACCACCTCGGCCACCCCGCACCCCAATTTCTTATATATCTGCTAACCCCTTCATAGTGTAACAGCGGGAAAGTATTAAGTCTAAATGAATCCGCCAGAGGGAACCATCGTGTAGGGTTCCAGCCAGACGCACCGTTCCTCATTTGTCCACGCTAGGCCAGGTGGCGCCACATGTAAACCATTCACAGAGCGCTTGTAACCAAGACCAAGTCCCCAATTTTTCTATTAAATTATTTGTACAGTGCATCTCAATGACGGGAGATTGACGACTGATGGCAATGTTTGCTAGTCCAGTTAAATGGAAAAAAATAAAATATCTTTCGCTTTCCAATGAATGGCGTGTACAAGGAATAGCAATAGAAAATGGTTGTTAATACTGTGGAAATCCTTTATCCCAGAAGAAATTATAATTTAGACAAAATTAAAAATCTGTAAATGTTGAGAGCTCTGTCTTAGAGAGAAGGAGCATGACGAATTCTGAGAGTGGGTAGATCCACCAAAATATACGCACCATTAAAAATTGTTGTGTATGCATGGACTTTGCCAATGAAAAGCTCTCTCAGAATCATAGGTCTTACACATGTGTATGTTTATACTCATCAGTGAAGTAATACAGATAGGAAAACCAAATGAATTTAAGACTTCAATAATTATAATCTGAATGATAATACATTATCACCGTGGTTCTATTTGAAAGAATTATCTTTTCGTTTATTCGCAGGAGCTTGGAATTGGTCTCCTTAGATTTTATGGAGATGTCGGCTGAAGATGGTCCAACAAGGTAAGATGAATTTGATGTAATTTGACATGGTGTAGATTTGAGGTGCAGGTCATTTGAGCAGAGCTCAGGTGTAGTAATGGAGTCAGAGAGAAGTCTGGCTGGTTGCCTGAGCAAAAGAGATCTTTGGTCAGTTTATTTTTGTTCACATATCAGTCACACGGGTCCACAGCAGTTAGTATGACGTATTATTTAGTGGATGCGTTAATGTAACAGTGTTGGTGCGTTGTGGTTGCTAAATCTCCCTAATGACAGAATTTAGCTCTAATTTCTACAATGGACTTGCGGGGTTTTCTGCTTAATCATTTTTGCTTGTACTTTGTTTAAGCATGGATATTGGGACATAATAGGGAGATTTAGCAACCGCAACCGCAACGCACCAACACAACACTAACGCATCCACAAACCTTTAGTACATTATTACTGTTGTTGGGATATCTCAAGAGGCCTGCAATGCAGATGCCCTCGGCCTAGCATCTCTTGAGATATCCCCACAGCGGTAGTAATGTACAAATAGTTAGTGGATGCGTTAGTGTTATGTTGGTGCGTTGTGGTTGCTAAATCTCCCTATTAGCGATTCTTTTAATTCTATTGTGAGCAGATTTTTCTGATATTTCTCTCTGGGAATAGACCGATCAATGGTCGGCTTAGCTTTAAGATGAGGGATGCCAGTTTGTTGGCGAAAGATTTTTATTTTGGGTTAATCACAACCAACGTATGTCATCCAAAACAATATTTTTATATCTTGCCCGAGGTTTAGTATTGCAGGTTACAAAATTTTGTTATGTTGTACAGACATACTTATTGTCAGTTCATTTCATGACCCAACACCTGAAAATATCACTGGTTTTAATTCCGGTTTCAATACAAAATAGAAAAGCTGTTTCATATACGGAGCTTAGCGGTTTAAAGTACCTTATGATAAATTCATATTTATTCAGGTAAAATGAATTTCTGCACCAAATAGTTGACAAAATGGACATATCGAAATTCATATCAAAGGACTTTATAAATAATTTTCTACTCGTGTTTTATTTGATACTACAACTGGATACATTAATAGCTTTTACCTGTGCTGTCCCAGTTGCTGAATCTCAAGGGTGATTCCTCGAAATGTTCAGGTAGAATGCGTATTTCCATGGCTTTTTAATTGGATATGGGTCAGATCGTCAGAAAATGTACAATTAGCAGCTCTACACATTTAGTAATTTCTGCTAAAACAGGCTTGAGAAATGATGAATATGGGGTATATCTGAGTATATTTTGTATTGTGTTGTTTTGAAATATCACTACTGCTATGTTAAACTGTATTTTGAAGCTCATTTTTGTCTTAAATTTGGGTTATTTGAGACAATTGGTGAATGCTAATTGTACTTTTTCTGACGATCTGACCCATATATGATTCAACACATATTCTGACCGATTTACTTGCGGTCGTGACTCCTATTTCAAAATGATGAAGTCGGCTCCTAAAACATACCTGTTATTGAGAAGACGGGAGTAGGTGTTTCACCTCGAAACAATTACTATTCATACACGTGGTTTCGTTTTATATGAGTATTTTTATTTCCAATATACAGCAGTTACAGTAATTAAATGGAAAAAGAACTGTCTCTTCTGATAAATTCAGTTATAACTCAAAGTTAAAATTACAGTTTGGAAACTTTAATATAGATTCCTTGATCAGCTCTGAAGAAGGACCTTAATTGTGGAGTCCGAAAGTGTAGGCAGGAGGTCAAATAAAAACAAAAAAATGAATTTTCCTATGTTTGTTCATCACTCGAATCAACCCACGAATTCAACTATAAGAGTATCTGAACAGTTGGTAGTTCTCCTTTTAAAACATTTAATATAAATCGTTTTCCAATAGTTTAATTTTAGTCATTTTCCGACTACATGCGTGGTTGCTGTCATAACGTATTCATCCTTCATTAAATATCATATATCCTCATATATCCATTAGACATTAAACTTTTCCTACAGCATTAATCATTTGAGTATATTCATTTAATAAAAGACTCCTCGAGCGATGAACTTAGATTATCATTTTTATCTCGTTATTCTGTGTACCATTGGCAGCCACTGAAACCTATGAATAGGTAAACGAACTTGGCATGGTCTCCGTGGGACCTGGAAAAGCTGGAAAAGCCTTGAATTTGGAAGAATGAAGTCAAGGCATGGAAAAGTTTTGAAAATGGGCATTTTGGTCAAATGGCCTTGAAAATCATTTTATGGGCCTTGAATTCTGTTGGAATCTATTAAATGTCCTTGGAATTTTCGAAGATGCTCTTGTTTCTCACTGTACACTTTCCCCTTGCCCCTCTCATACCTTACAGTAAATGACTCACAATGTACAAAAAACAATTACACTGATATAAAATCTGATTAGAAAACTTGTTAAATACATCATTGGTCTATGAGCAATAATAAACTACGACCCCCTGGTCCCGTCATTAGGGCTCAGAAAAATCACTGAAAGGGGCCTGGGAAATCACTGAATGGGGCCTGGAAACGCCTTGAAAAGCCTGGAATTTCTTTTGGCCCAAAGCGCGGATACCCTGCTTTGGAATATTATTTAATTCCGGTCTTTACAGACTTTCATACAGACTTTTATCCTAGAATCAAATCAATGATAACTACCAAGTTTTGATCCCAAATCGCTAGAGGAAATCTATGCGCGTTATCATTTGAGATGTCATCTTTATTCGACAATCTGATAAGCATTTAGACCATTGACAGTGCAAGCCATTGGTGGAAGACAGGTGATCTTAGAAATATTGTCTGTTTTGTCTGTCCCCCCTTTGTCCATCCTCCCCATTACAAGTGGTACCCTTAAGCAAGACTCGGGGCCTGGCATTGTACAAGATAGGACCACATCAGTGGATATTGGAAATTACTAGGTTTGGTGCCTCACTCCCCACTTCCCCGGTGGGATCGCCTGTTGAAAGGAAACACTGGTTTTACCCCAAGGCTTTCCGATACATTGAGCAATGATGAGGGTGGATGGAGGAGGGGGTGAAGCAGCCTTTCCCCTGCTCGTGCCCCTGGAGAGATAAACATGGCTTTATGCATGGATACACTATACCTGGCATAATGTGACAAACGCGTGAAATTGGCCACCACTCGATGCCTATAGGGGTCAGATTTTCAGAAAATGTACACTTCGCCTTACCTAGTTCTCTCAAATAGCCCACATTTACGACAAAAATGAGCCTCAAAATGCAGTTTAAAATAACAGAACTGATACTTTAAATCAATGCGATACCAAATATACTTAGATATACCCGGTATTCATCAATTTTCAGGCTAATTTAGGAGAATTTCCTAAATGTGTAGAGCTGCCAATTGTACATTTTCTGACAATCTGACCTATAGAAGCATTGGTGATAGTTATGAATATGCTTGTCAAGAGTTCAATCATGTATGGAATAAACGTGTAAAGGTGTCTGGTTCAATACGCATTTGCTCTTTTACTGAAGCCTTGACATTGTCACCTTGAACCATTACAATTTTTTTTCATCATTTGTGGTGAGTCACAAGTGAAGTCGCAAAAGATGGATTTTGAGATATCATCACATTTGAAAAGATGACATCAAGCTGTTTTCAATGATGGTAAACATAAGGACATCTAATATAAGTACTTCTATATAGTGTATACTTGACAACAAAATTAGCGACATTTCTTGATGGTTAATCACTAGTCAAGTAGTTAATTATTCTCCTTAGAATAACCTCAGATATGTATAATTACATTCGATATACAGTGGTGAAATTTGGTTCATGTATTCATGCTGATAGTAGCACAAAACACTCCGAAGATGAAAACATTCCGACCAAGGGTTCCTGTGGAAAAACATTTGAAAAATATCATTTTTGGCGACTTGTGACTCATTTTCCTGTAACACAGCACATATATGCTATTCTATGTCTATGAAATTGCCTTAGTTTGGGTAGCAGACTGGGAAAATTGATACAGATTTGTGTAAATATGACATTCAATCTTTATATATTTCATAATTTCGATGGTGAAATAAAAGAATGTAGGTACTTGTTGGACAAATGTCAATAAAGATTCATATCTGGAGCTGGTTTTGTTTGAAGCAGGAACTTTCTATGAATGATGTTCATATGAATAACTTCACATTGACTCGCGTTGATCCAACCCATTCTAAGAATCTTTATGAACCATTTTGATGATTTACTCGATGACATGAGAAAAATCATTGATATAATTACAGTGAAACCTCTCTATTAAGACCACCCTTGGGGGACTGAATGATTTTTGGTCTCATAGCGAGATGGTCTCTTTAGAGGTCTCTAAATCTAATAAGAGGGAATAATTCGGGACTGGGAGAAACTGGTCTTAATTGAGGGGTGGTCTCTATAATGAGGTGGTCTTTATGTGAGGTTACACTGTATTTCTTTACAATCTGAGCCTCGCAGATCAATTAAGAATGGAATGTCAGTGATTGGACGCCTACTGCGCTAATGGATTTTCTTGGCCAGGAGTAGGCGTCTTAATGAGATTATAATAGTAGTTTGCAGTACTAATGGGATTACAATGTCATTTTTGGTTTTGCAGCGAGAGGCTTTCCCTCGGTTTGAAGGGACTCGCTCAACTTTGAGCCTAGACTTGTTTACTTTTCCCTAATAGTAGGGTTTGCAATGTAGCAAAATTAACTCTCGTGGGAATTCAATGCTGAAATTGATTTTATTGCATAAATATTTCCGTCAGGGTACAAGGGTTTAGGAAATCATGGGTGCCATTTTTTTGTCAAACTTTTACATGCCACCAGGGGGCGCTTTGTACCCATTTTTTCACATTTTGCACCCTGACATATTTATTATTTGAAATAAAGATTTGTGCATATTAGATTGATTAAAGTACTTAAAAAGACCTTTTCAAATCTGTATCATATGATGCAATAGCATAATTAGGTGATTTTCTATGATTTTTCAAATATTTATCATTATAATGATTGCTGTCCATTGAACCACACGGGCAATTAAATCTGCCCCGATATGATAAGGCAGGGAAACGCCTCGAGTAGAATCAACCAAAGTATGTTAATTGTACCCATATTTGAGTGCCATATGCATTTTGACCACATCATTTAAAGATATGCAGAAGAGAAATGGTTGACACTGGTTTGATTGTCTCCTGTTTGACCAGGACGGTCGGATTGCCAGCAACAGCCAGTGTAAATATTGTCTTTACTGCCCTATATGAGCACTCCATAGGATGCAATTACTGGACGTAGTGACCATTAGGTAGTTCCCCTCTTCTCCCTGATGACCAGTTGGGGTTGACAGTGGGAGATATTAGTCTGAATGATAAGGCACTCTAGTTGGAGGCAACTTAACCCCTCAGGGACTTGTCTCCCGGTGCTGTCCACTGTCAGCAATTAGATCTGATTTTGGGAGGCTGCAAGAGAGGAGATATTGGTGTGACAACTTTGTGTCTGGCACGATGTTGTTGGGGGTTTGTAGGTGGTGAGGGATATGAAATCGAGGGGAGGGAGAGAGGAGACAGACAGACAGGGAGAGGAGAGAGAGGAGACAGAGAGAGAGAGAGGTAGAGAGAGAGAGAGAGAGAGAGAGAGGTAGAGGTAGAGAGAGAGAGAGAGAGAGAGAGAGAGAGAGAGGGGCAGGGAGGGAGAGAGAGAGAGAGAGAGAGAGGTAGAGGTAGAGAGAGAGAGAGAGAGAGAGGGATATGAAATCTAGGGGAGGGAGAGAGGAGACAGACAGACAGGGAGAGAGAGAGGAGACAGACAGGGAGAGAGAGAGGAGACAGACAGGGAGAGGAGACAGAGAGAGAGAGAGGTAGAGAGAGAGAGAGGTAGAGAGAGAGAGAGGGATATGAAATCTAGGGGAGGGAGAGAGGAGACAGACAGACAGGGAGAGGAGAGAGAGGAGACAGAGAGAGAGAGGTAGAGAGAGAGAGAGAGAGAGAGAGAGGGAGGGAGAAAGAGAGGAGAGGGAGAGGGAGGGAGAGAGAGGAGAGAGGAAGGGAGAAAGAGAGAGAGAGAGAGAGGGAGAAAGAGAGGAGAGGGAGAGGGAGGGAGAAAAGAGGAGAGAGGGAGGGAGGGAGAAAGAGAGGAGAGAGTGAGGGAGAAAGAGGGAGAAAGCGAGGAGGGAAAGAGAGGCAGAGAGAGGGAGAGAGGGAGAGAGAGAGGCAGAGAGAGAGAGAGAGAGGAGAGAGGGAGGGAGAAAGAGAGGAGAGAGAGAGAGGCACAGACACATGCAGAGAGAGAGAGTGGGAGGGAGACTGGGAAGTGGGGAACTGAACAAAAATAAGGACTATTCAACTCTACTTACATACTGCCTTATTGACATTAACACATATTTTTATTCAGAACGCCGATGCCAGTACCCACATTATAGCTAATAGCACTACCCTGTACACAGCTCCCTCATTCAGGGGCTTTGTCAATCCATTTCTCATGAGAACCTTTTCCCACACAGATATTTACAGACCCATCTGGGCTCAAACTGTCAGAATAGATGTAGACAGTGAATAACCACATAATTTTGACAATAACAGCTCCCTCTCCTTTCTTAAAATCTTAAAAAAAGACCACTAATAACCAGTGAAGCAATTGTTTCGCGCTCCTTATTGTCAGCCGTGCCAGTCAAAGAGTAGTTTCAGCTGTCAGAGGCGGATGCTGTCGGACGCTGTGTTTAGCAGACGACAATTGGGTTCTGATGGGCCTGCGCATGGAAATGGATAATTTGTCAATGGCTACTGATAATCTGATGGGAACCGCGAAGGAGAGGATGAAATGCACTTGTTTTTTGTCCTTGGCATCTTTTGTTGGTTCTAGCATCTGCTGAGATCTGCAATTTTTAAGTACATATCAAGTACTAGTATAAGTACACATGGGTGGAATCGCCAGAAAATGTAGAATTCGCCTTCACCAATCCTCTCAAATAATCCAAATAAATTTAAGACAAAAATAAGGTGCAAAATTCCGTCCAACGTAACCAGACAGATTGTTTGAATTAAGGCAATATCAAATGTACTCAGATATACCCATAGTGTTGACGATTTTCCAATCTAATTTAGCAGAATTTACTAAAAGTGTTGATGTGCCAATTATTGTACATTTTTTGAACATCTGACTCAAATGCACTTGTTTTTTTTCCTTGGTATCTTTTGTTGTTCTAGCATCTGCTGAGATCTGCAATTTTTAAGTACATATCAAGTACTAGGACAAGTACAAGCACACATGCTTGTAGTTGTACGAGTGCAAGTACATTTTTGCATAACAAAAATCTGGAAAGAGTTTTAAGAACTTCCTCTCACTTGTGGCATCTTCTTCCCTTCACACTTGGCAATTTTGAAAAGTGGGAATATAGTGAAGATTTTTTTTTGATGGAGTATTATATATTTCTTTTCAAATTATTTATATAATCTATTTATCAATTCTTATTTTGATACCAGTTTAACTAACATTTATGCCATAGAATTATTTATTTTAACATGTACAATAAGAGTATAAAACCGTGAAAGGATAAGTTGTGGATTATTGCTGAATTTGTTTATTTAAAAGGTACCGTCGTTTCGATGCTCATTGCATCTTCATCAGTTGATTTATTTGAACAAATCATGATAGTTTTTTCTGTGGTTTTCTCTAATACACTGAGCTTCTAAAACTACATGTAGTATGAATATAGCATTTTAATTTGACCTCCCCCCCCAAAAAAACCAACTCTTCTAGGTAGGGGGGGGGGCTAAGTCGGTAACCCACCTATTTAATTTTGTTTAGGCCTTTACGATATTCGTCCACCCTTTTTCTAATTTAGGCCCAAAAAAAATAGGTGTGTTTCCGATTTATCTGGCTCAAAACTTGGCTTTTTTTTGTTAATTTTTTTGTTTGGAAACCACCTCCCAGGAACTGAAAAAAATGTCTTTTTCATAACAATAGTTGTTTTGAACATGGGAAATGTGCTTTTTGACAGTTTTGGGTAAGGAAAACCCGTTTTCCTGCTTTTGTCAAAAAATCCCCAAAAAGTAAGATATGATGGGGAAAAAATCAGGTATGGTAAAAAAACTTTTAGGTAGGGTAAGGTTTTTCTAGGTAGGGGGGGGGGGGGGGGGTAAATCGGAAACACACCTATTTTTTGGGGGGCCTTAGAAGACATCACGCCTTCTTTGCATTACATGTCTACCTTTATTCACTCAACTCTTGTAAGGCTTTATAAAGACAATTTCAAGAGATGAGTCATATGATGACCATACCTGACCAAGGCTATTTTTCACCTGAGAAACGACTAGCCACAGCAGCACATCGTTAAAAGATGACAAATAGTAGTCTGACTGTCACAGGTCAACCACTGCTTGTTATAAAGGTGTGGAATCATGTAGAGGCAAGGGTTCACCTGGTGGGGAAGGTAGGTCCCCGGGGGAGGGGAGGGGTTAGGGGAGGTGGGGAGAGACTAATGGTCACTGCATGCGTCACAGCGGTCACTCCCAGCAGTCTCACACCAACACTGCTGGTCACCTGCCGACCCATATCTCCAGGAACATCAGGAGGTGTGGTTTCATGTTTTTTGTTGCTTCCTATTAATTCCCTTCCATCTGAAAGTACTGTTATAACGTGTGTAACTCCATCTGAATCTGTTATAACGTGTGTAGTAAGATAAAGGAAAGACCAATTTGTCATTTTTTAATGAAATGCTATTATATTACCGACAAATAAAAGATTTTTCAATTCAATTCAATTCAACAAAAAAAAAAAAAAAAGATAAAGGAAAGATGTAGTCTTTTTTCTTCTTTTTTTTAAGCAACTGCTATTTATTTCATTCATCTTGGCAACAAATCCTTCTCTCCAAGCGAGTAACATCGAGATCTAACAACTCACTTTTTCTTTCTTTCTGCTCACTCATTGATTTATTCTTAGATATTTATATGTTTTTGTATTAATTTTTTGAAAATCATGATACTTTTTCTACGCTAAATTTGATGCAATAATTGTTGAAGTGTTTAGAAATATGCTTTATCATGATACTTTTTCTACGCTAAATTTGATGCAATAATTGTTGTAGTCTTTAGAAATATGCTTTATTTGAGCAATATGATGGTAATACCTTGATGTTGTAGTCCAGGCCCAAACCCTCAGATCAGATAAGAATCATATGTCTGATTGGACGCCTACTTCGCTAATTGGTTTCCTGGCCTAGGACTAGGCGTTCTACTGTGAATATAATGACATTTTGCGGTCTTAATTGAATTATAATGACACTTTGCGGTTTGAGGCCGCGAGAGGCTTTCCCTCTGTTTGAAGGGACTCTCCCATCTTTGGGCCTAGACTGTACATGGGTCAGATTTTCTGAAAATGTACAATTTGTCTTCAGCAGTCCTTTCAAATAACACAAATTTAAGACAATAACGATCAGATAAGAATGGTATTTAAAATTCAGTTTAACACAACCAAACCCATCCTTTAATTCAACTCAATACCAAATATACTCAGATATACCTAGTTTTGACCATTTTTCAGTCTTAATTTAGCAGAATTTACTAAAAATGTAGATCTGCCAATTGTACATTTTCTGAAAATCTGACCCACCTACATGTTCAGTATACTACAGACTACTACATCTCAGCTTGTGTCTCACTAATAGCCTCCATGCACTGTGAATACATGGAATGCCTTTTTGTCAGCTTCAATACCCGCACCTACACGTGAACGGGCGTTATCTATACTGAGACTTTCCTTTTTAACCAACTCTAAAGAACAGGTCATTAGTGCTCTTGAACTTTGCCATTCTGACCGCTAGCTGGCCCCAGTCGACGTGTAAGCTACTAATACCTGGATATTATGTCCAGGAAGACAGACTCGGACACCCTGTCCCCTCCCTCTCATCATTATAAGGGTGAAATTTCCGGAAAATGTACAATTCACATTCAGAAACTCTCCCAAATAACCCGAATTCAATACAAAAAATAGACTCAAAATATAATTCGACATAACCAAACACTTCCTTTGAATCAATTCGATGCCGAATATACTCAGATATACCTAGTATTTATCATTTTTCAGTGAAATTTAGCTGAATTTGCTAAATGTGTTGAGCTGCTGATTGTACATTTTCTGGTGATCTGACCCATGGGAATGACCAAAGGGGTTATGTGGTAATGAAAGGTAGGCATGTAGGGTGCCGGTGTAACTCTATATTAGGGTATGCTACTTCCACCTTTTCTGGTTCTTTGTGTTCCTATGGATGTTTATAATATGAAAGTGTTCTTTGACAAAGTTGAAAGTAGACTTTGAGAACCGAAATGTTTGAAGTTGAAAATATCCCCACCCCAGGAATGATGTGTGTTTGTTTACTGGCTTTCGCATCTCTGTTTTTATTATTGGGGTGAAGTCGCCAGAAAATGTACAATTCACATTCACCAATCCTCTCAAATAACCCAGATTTCAGACGAAAATAAAGTTCAAAATACAGTCCAACCCAACCAAACAGATTGCTAGAATCAACTCAATACCGAATATACTCGAATTTACCTAGTATTGACCAAATTGCAGCCTAATTTAGCAGAATTTACTCAATGTGTACAGCTTCCAACAATTTTGTACATTTTCTGAAAATCTGACCCATTGATCTTTCAATCTTGATCTTTCTTTCTTTCTTTCTTTTCCCTTTCCCTTTCCTTTTAGAAAATATTCTTTCTCTGTTTCGATATATTCTGAAATTTAGGGACCAATTGATTGGCTTACTTTCCCATGTTTCCTGCTTTGAACGATTTAAAATGTAAAGAAAGATTTGGCAGGTGAACATCACATTTGATCTCCTGATTTTTGACTGTGAATTGTTCGTTAGTGCAAACGCAAATTGGTGCAGGAGAAACATGGCATGTCACGGCCGCTCCTGACTGACACCTTCAACCACACCTCAACCCCAAAACCCCCTCTGCCCAGCTCCTGACAAATGAAACGTCATTGCCCCGGCCAAAAGCTTGTAATTGTCACTTGGTGGTCAATGCCATGACAATGGACGGTCAGCATTGGTAATATTACCATGGCAACGGTGGTGTGACGTGCTCCGTCTGCACACGCATGCGTGATGCGATGAAAGCGCGAGGGACGCGCGAGGAGCAGACGACATTCCAGCACGTGCTGTCAAAAAGGCGCGAGAAAGGAAACTCGCCAAAGAGTGATTTATCATCTGCTAATTTCGGGCTATTAAAGACCTGTTTCTGTCGTTAATGTTTGCGTACTATTGTTGAGCTAGCATGGCAGAGTTGGCTTTGATGTTGTATTGTTGGTATTTAATGCCTTTACTGTAAACGTATTAATGTTTGCGCAGTGTTTATTTTCGCCCACTCTTTTGCGCGAAAATAAATACTGCGCAAAAGGTATAATTATTGCATAAACAAAGTGAGAAACTTCCTTGGTGCGCGAATCTAAATCTGCGCGAAAAGGTGTCAAAGTACTTAGTGCGCGAAAATGTATTTGTGCGAAAATAAATACGTTCACATTATTTAGCTTTATTTGATATATTGCTCTTGTGTGAGAAGAACCAAGTCAGGGTTCGATGCGCTGCTGATGATATTAGGGAGGGAGGTTCAGCAAGTCTAACGTAAACGTATCCGTATCTCTGATATACAAACATATGTTAAAAGGAAGAAAGAGGTTCAGCAAAACATTGCAGGAAAAACGTAACGTAACATATCAAACCCAATGTTTCCTCTCACAATTTATTTTTTATACATAAAAATGCGACGTAATTGACAAAAAAGATAGGGATACGGTTACGTAATTGAGATAGGTTTGCTTGCGGAACCTCCCTATTTTGGTCGTTTTTATTTCATTGGTGAATGGACATGCAATAAATAGTCTATTGCGCTACAATCTTCTGCTTCAGTCTGAATAGTTTACTTCGTTAAAATCTCTTGGTACTTCAATATTTGTTATGCACTAAAACTCGTTGGTGCGACTTTTGTGAGTTTCTGTCGTCTGTATGCTTTGCTTCATCAAATATCTTTCTTCTTAAATTTTACAATATGTTTCTAATATCTCGGTAAGGACACAGGCTTCTACAATTAATTGGATTAATTGGTGCTGATTTGATATTTTATAATTAAGATTCATAAGGTGATTTCTACCGCATTGGTAAACTCTGAAATGGGCCTCTTCGGTCAACAGATGGTTCTTAGGAAATTTATCGTTGATTTTCCCTCAACAATTTTCTTATTTTGCCCAATTTTTGTTGGTGTGCATTCACTGCAAAGATCCCTCAATATAGGTTATAGGAGAAAATCTGTATCTATTCAGTCCCATTATGATTGTTTACACAATGACAACTACCCCCACTTAGACCTAATTTAGAATATTAGGACATATTACCCTACCTGCTGATCCAAATAATCATTTACGTTAGGAACCATTTACTTCAAAGTCCAGACGTTTCTACCTTATCTCAGCTCTAGCCCACCTATATCGGTCAGATTTTCAGAAAATTTACAATTAGCAGCTCTACACATTTAGGACATTCTCATGAATTAGGCTGAAAAATGAAGAATACTGGGTATATCTGACTATATTTGGTATCGCATTGATTTAAAGTATCAGTTCTGTTATGTTAAACTGCATTTTGAAGCCGATTTTTGTCTTAAATTTGGGTTATTTGAGAGGATTGGTGAAGGCCAATTGTACATTTTCTGAAAATCTGACCCATATAGTATGTGACGTGTTCAAGGAAAATGAGTCACAAGTCCCGCCAAGATAATTTTGAGATATCATCATAGTTGAAAAGATGAGATCAGGCATAATTTCAATGATGGTAAACATTGGAACAACTAAAAGGTACTTCTATGTTTTCTGTGTGATATTTTTTTTTATTTTTGAAAGAAAAGTTTTCAATATTTCTGGGTGGACAGTAAAATAACTAAATATACTCGATAAGATGATCTTAGAAATGCAAGGATATTTTTTTTTTCAAACAATTTTATTTGGTAGATTTTCACAACAGTGATATGTCTCATCTCCAATTGAAAATGCAATATTTAAACAATCAATACAAAAAGTTACTTTCATTTAAACAATTTTCATATACAGTAAATATATTTAATAAACTGTCTTGAAATTTAGCACATGTATTCATACGACCTCAAGGACCAGACACACAAAAGATGAGAACATTCCAACAAGGAGATTCTATGAATACAGTCTAGGCCCAAACTTGAGTATGTCCCTTCAAATGAAGGGAAAGCCTCTCGCCTCAAATTGCAAAAAGTCATTATAATTCCATTAAGACCCCAAAATATCATCATATTCCCATTAAAACACCGAGTTCTAAGACTAGAAACCGATTAGCTAGGTAGGCTGACATACCATGCTTATCTGATCCGAGGGTTTGGACCTAGAGTGAATAAACCACCTTTAAAAATATCAATTCTGCGACTTGTGACTCATTTCCCTATAACACATCACACATATAAGGGTCGGATTTTGTACAAAATGTACAATTGGCAGCTGTGCACATTTGGTAAATTAGGCTGAAATTTGGTCAATACTAGGTAAATTCTAGTATATTTGGCATTGCATTGATTCTAGCAATGTGTTTGGCTAAGTTGACCTGTATTTTGAAGTTTATTTTCATTTGAAATTTGTGTTATTTGAGAAGATTGGCGAAGTTGAATTGTACATTTTCTGAAAATCTGACCCATAAGTTAGAGCATACCTCTCACTCTCACAGATTTACCTCCGATATAAAGCCTTGGTAACTTAGTGATTCTCTCCTCCACAAGTGGTTTATTGGGAGATGCCTCGTTGACTTCTGCCGATGTAGAGGCCAGAAAGAAAAGAGGCAAAACATAAATCAGGCAAATCTTTTTGGACAGGTGCTGGCGGACGTTTTTCGGGGTTTGACAGATGGGGCGGACCATTAGCTTACACGGGCAAAATTATATACAAGCTTTCCATGCGGACGTTCCCTTCATTGGTGTCAATATGGGCCAGACCTTCAGACAATGTACAGGGGTGAAATCGTCAGAAATGTACCACTCGCCTTCGCCAATCGTTAAAATTATCCAACTATAAGACATAAATAAGGTTCAAAATTCAGTCCAACGGCGACTTAACCAAACAGATTGTTTGAATTAAGGCAATATCAAATAGACTCAGATATACCTAGTGTTGACCATTTCTCAGTCTAATTTAACACAATTTACTAAATATGTAGATCAGTGATTGTACATTTTCTGAAGATCTGACCCACCACCGGCAGATCTACATTTTTAATAAATTCTGTTAAATTCGACGGAAAAATGGTCAATAGTAGTAGGCGTCTAATCACTAACAATTAGCGAAGTACGTGTAAAATCAATGAAATACCATTCTTATCTGATCTGAGGGTTTGGGCCTAGAGTGCCAATCGATTCGGGCAAATCAGTCTGGATATAATCTTTCTGCTTCTATGTGATTTTGTTTTCTCCAATTTCCTATATGGGTCAGATTTTCAGAAAATGTACAATTTGTCTTCACCAATCCTTTCAAATAACACAAGTTTAAGACAATAATGATGTTCAAAATTCAGTTTAACATAACCAAACACATCCTTTAAATCGACTAAATACCAAATATACTCGGATATACCTAGTTTTGACCATTTTTCAGTCTAATTTAGCAGAATTTACTAAATATGTAGATCTGGCAAGTGTACATTTTCTGCAAATCTGACCCATATGCGACTTTCTTTTTTCAACTTCATGCATATTTTCAGTGTAAGTTTAGGCTTGTCTTATTGTCTACTTATCAGCCTGGTTGGTTCCTTTCTTCCTCCATGCAACATTGAGGGGGTTCATCTGTTCATGGGTCATTCAGGTGTTCAGAAAATGTACAATTGTCAGTTCTACTCATTCAGGAAATTCTGCTAAATTAGGCTGAAAAAAGATGAACACCGGGTATAACTGAGTATAGTTTGTACCGCATTGATTGAAAGTATCAGTTCTGTTATGCTAAACTGCATTTTGAAGCTAATTTTTGTCTTAAATGTGGGTTATTTGAGAGGATTGGTGAAGGCGAATTGTACATTTTCTGATAACTTGACCCTCATGACGCATGTTTGAACCCAGTCAATGATAGTGATAGAATATCACACGATATGACCTGGGGTCACGGGAGGGCCCATGCTTACCACCTCTCCATATCACCTCATTCTAAGTCTTCATAGGTGGAGAGTGTGCTTTGTGCATTGGCAACCGTTTATACTTCACCCCACACATGTCTGCCTCACAACTTTTTAAAATTAAAAAAAAATTAGAGAGAGTAACGAACTCCAAAACGTTGGCCAAGCAAATATCAACTTGACATCGTCTTTCTTACGGTTTTGGTGTTTATCTATTCAAATCGGTTCAATTAAAGAACCTAACTTTTAATCTGGTCAGTCTTCCCTCTGATTTTTTTTTTTTTTTTTTTTGTAAGGTTTGTTTATTCAGGAGGAGTATATTTTATACTCTGATAGATCTTCTGATAGAGGATATAATCGTAACAGATTAAAACGTAAAGTTAATATATACCACGTAGGGGTAATGAAGCAGAATCACACAACCAGTCACAAGATTACTACTTTGATAAAACGAAAACAAAAACTTTCTAAAGAACAATTTCTGATCGCTGTAAATATCTATAATTTAGATGAGCAGAACAAAAGCACATAAACAAAAGCGAAAGCACATAAACAAAAACTTGTGCCTGCTTCTGCCTACACTTCGTTGTCTATAAAGGAGAGATAGCGAGGCAGACCTCTGTGTGGTTGCCTCTCTATGTGAATACATGGATGCTAGGCCTAATGTGACCTCCACAAAGCCCTTGGACCATCTGGGCCTCTTAGGGCTATTGTTGCTAGTTTTTTGTCATGCGGTCCTCTACCCCCAACTTTAAACCTGATCTTTTTGTACCAGGTGTATGCATACGCCCGCTTCCCCCCGCTCCCCTTATGTCAAGCGACCTAGGGCATTATATAAACGACAGTCACCAATGTTTATTAGGACAATGTAACCAGAAAAACACTTAAGTGTCTCATATTTGAACTCTGGTTCTTGAATGGGCTATTTTTCCAGCAAATAATAGTGCCTGTTTGTCAATATCTTCCACAGGCCACCTTCTTTCTGAGGTTTTTGTCGGCAAGAATTAAACGAAACAGTGTCTGTCTGTATTGTATAGCCAATAGGGGATTTGCATAGCCGCCATTTTGAATCTTGATTCGCATGGAATCATAGGATTAATTTTACAGTCTAATAATCTATCGAAAATATGCCATGGACTATTTATCAATGTTCTAATGTCAGTATCTGTGTGTTTTACATGTTTCCATAACACAAGTCTCCATGTTTCCCATCATGCATTTGGTTTTCATAGATCATTTATACAATCTATATGCTCTTGGTGAAAACATTCTTGCAATTTTCGATTAAAAAATTTCCAAATATTTGTATGTCAGATTTCATCGGAATCCATCCCAGGATGCACTGTAACAACAGACATGCGCAGTGGCACATGCAAATCCGATATTATAACGTTTCTTATGTATAGATTTATATGAAAACACTTTTCAGACCAATTTCCCAATTAACTGACTGATTCTGCTATAAAAACCTGCATTTAGCAGTTTATAAACGCTTCAGTGAAGTTCCCGGATTAAAAAATGCAAAGTCATGGTTCATGAAGTGGTTGAGAAATTTTCAATGGCGGACAGTTAATGGCGTCTAGAACTGGGGCAGGACAAAGCTTGGTCTCGCCATATTGGATATAAAACCAGATGATACACGCTGAAATTTCCCACGTTTTTTTTTTATAATAAAGAGAAAGTTTTGTCAACAAAACACGGCCATCTGGGCCGAGAAAATAATGACATAACCTCTTCTAGGGAGGACCTACTGTGCAGTGTCGAGTGCATTAACTTGAAGCGTCCTGAGGCCCTTTTGCTGAGGTCATTTTTATTCTTTATTGGTCTGAACTTGGCCCTTTTGTTAGAATCTGCTGAAAAGTGACCAGCAAGTTACACCCCTTTCAAGAGAGGATTTTTTTGCCCGCTGTTTTAGGGTGCAAAATTGACAGTTCTTCTGCTAAGAGAATAGCTTGGACGTTTCATTTTGGGACTATTTTTGTTGTTGTAAAATTAGAAATCTGAGAGCTGTTTGATTTATTTACTATTTTCATTTGTGTAATCCAATTACTTCACATGTATCAAAGTTATACATTTTACTTTCTTATGTATGATATAGTATTCGCCGATGAAAAGAAATTTGATAATTCATTGTTCTTCTGTCAGTATCTCCATATCTACCTTCCAGACTTTCATAATCCGTATAGCATTTCTAAACTTTTTTGATTAATTCTTTATTGTTTGCTATATATTCTATTCTAATATACTTTTAATCACTAGTTTGAACGTAAAACCAATCCAAAAGTTCTTCTTGGACACCAATGTACGGTTAAGATTTTCAGAAAATGTACAATCGGCAGATCTACATATTTAGTAAATTTTGTTAAATTAGACTGAGAAATGGTCAACACTAGGTATATCTCAGATATAATAATTATTTGATATTGCCTTAATTCAAACAATCTGTTTGGTTATGTTGGACTGAGTTTTGAACCTTATTTTTGTCTTAAATTTGGATTATTTGAGAGGATATTGGTGAAGGAGAATTATTTATTTTCTGTCAATTTCACCCATACCCATCCTTACCATGCCACACAAACCTCTAGTCCTCATTGCAAACAAAACACTCGAGGGTCAGATTTTCAGAAAATGTACAATTGGCAGCTCCACACATTTACGAAACTCTCCTAAATGAGGCTGAAAAAATGGAGAATAATGGATATATCTGAGTATATTTGGCATCGCATTGATTTAAAGTATCAGTTCTGTTATGCTTAACTGCATTTTGAAGCTCATTGTTTGTCTTAAATGCGGGTTATTTGAGAGGATTGGTGAAGGTGAATTGTACATTTTCTGTAAATCGGACCCTCCTACATCTAATAGAGAGTTAAAAGAGGAGAGATGCGTGATCTATTGTGACACCAGTGCTTTAATCCTCGGGTAATTCACTGCTTGTTTTCTGGTCTGAGCTGATGGGTCAAGTTTTCAGAAATTGTACAATTCACCTTCACCAATTCGCTCAAATAACCCAAATTTCAGACAAAAATAAAGTTCGAAATACAGTTCAACCTAACTAGACCGATTGCTAGAATCAATGCAAAGCAGAATATACTCGAATTTACCTAGCATGCATTGACCAAATTACAGCCTCATTTAGCAGAATTTGTGAACATTTGCCAATTGTACATTTTCTGAAAATCTCACCCTGATGGTGCGCCAGGGGTTGAAAGGACAAGAACAGATGCTGGTTTACTAATGGTCAGTTGTTCGCGTGACCGCTTATCTCTCTCTCCTCCTGGTATCATCAATGTCCAGTCACTGGCTATTATAGTGGTCAAGTCTGCAAGGTAATTTCACCTTGTTCAGTTCATTTCCCCCCCTGTCAAGGCTTGCCAGTCCCTTATGTACAGAACATGGCCTTCAAAGCTTTATTGTTTGTGTAAAACATTTAATTGTGCCTCTCTATTGTTGATGAAAGAGCAGCATTAACGAATGTTTCAATTGAATTTGAATTATATATTTCTTAAATAGCCTATCGTCATACAATAGAAAACATAAATATTGATTATATTAAGCGCTGCTACTCGGTCCTCCAGGTGTTAATGCTACCGTGCTTCTGGCGTTGTTTGGTGACGTCATGGACGTCGTTGCCAGTGTGGGTTACCAATACGTCACTAGACACTTGGCGACGTCTCTATAGGTGTCCCCAAGAGGTGCTCTTGTGGTAGGGTTATATGTTAGTAACCCAATGTAGTGTAATGACCAGATTTGTAGTGTGACTATATACGGGTCAGATTTTCACAGAATAATTGGCAGCTGTACAGATTTAGTAAATTCTGCTAAATTAGGCTGCAATTTGGTCAATACTAGGTAAATTCGACTATATTCAGCATTGCATTAAGTCTAGCAATCTGTTTGGGTAGGTTGAACTGTATTTTGAACTTCATTTTCGTCTGAAATTTGGGTTATTTGAGAGGATTGGCGAAGTTGAATTGTACATTTTCTGAGAATCTGACCCATACACTGAATACAGAGGTAGACTAGTTTAGTTATCAATTTGTCTATACGTGGGGGGTGTCCACGAAAGATATTCAGAAAAAGAAAATGATTTCACTATTGAATACTAGTCTCATTGTCATTGATAGATTGCAAAATTTCGCCTGGCGGTGTATATTGTGGTTTAATACCAGCAACCAATAATTATATTATCGATCTTGAAATCATGATTTACAAAAACGCAGATTTGGAAATAAGACTTTATTATTTCATTAGCATTACAAACGAGACAGTCTTGTTGTACAAAGCTCCATTTGTTTACAAAATCAATACAAAAATAATACTGTTTTCTATACACTGTACACTGAATAATCTGGTAAGTTATGTAATATCACTACACTTAAGGGTGGTCTCCACTGGCTGCGGTAAGTTCTGCGATAAGCCTTGCGATGGTTTGTGCTGGTTCTGTAGGTGGAGAGGAATGACAAGGTCCTGCCTACATGGTCAGTGAACCATGTACTGAGGAACTCGCCACTTCTCACCATCATAACACCATCACAAGGCTTACCGCAGAGCTTACCCCAGAGCTTACCGCAGCCAGTGGAGACCAACCTTTATATATGCTACTTTTGTCTGGTAAAGTGACTCAAATGATTGACATAGCATGCAGAACTACAACATGATTAGTCCCAGAAACTTAAAGGCTATACAGTCTAGGCCCAAACTTGAGAGAGTCCCTTCAAATGAAGGGGAAGCCTCTCGCCTCAAACCGCAAAGAGTCATTATAATTCCATTAAGACTGCAAAATGTCATCATATTCCCATTAAAACGCCGAGTTCTAGGACAAGAAACCGATTAGTGAGATAGGCTCACATACCATTCTTATCTGATCTGAGGGTTCGGACCTAGAGTGTATACACTCTGTTTGAGACCTACTTAGAGTAAACATCAAAGCGACCCAGTGGTAACCCTACGGCGAGCCGCTCCAAGTAGATGTCAAATAGAGTGTAGAAAATAAAAAGACTTTCAGAACAGATAAATCATATTGAACGCTAGACATAGTTTTTATATTGGCGGCTATCATGCTTTAAAAAGACAAATATGAACCAATTTTTGTCCCAGTCAGGTCCAGAAGGCAGTTCTGGACCCCTAAGTTTTAGGGTCATTAACACTTTTAGCCTTAGTCTTAGCCTTGTGGTTAAGCTTATCGCTGGATGTGGAATTGAGGAATGTGGCCTTCTGGACCTGACTGGGTAGTTAAATTAAAATAGTCAGCAGATGAAACCTAGATTGAATTCACATGATACTTGATTAAACTGGACTTGTTGACAAGTCTTGAGTTCTAGGGGCTGTAGCATTAAGGGTGGTCTCCACTGGCTGCGGTAAACTCTGCAGTAAGCCTTGCGATGGTGCTGTGATGGTGAGAAGTGGCGAGGTCTTGCCTACATGGCAGTGAACCATGTAGGTAGGACCTTATCATTTCTCTCCACCTACAGAACCAGCACAAACTATCGCAAGGCTTACCACAGAGCTTACCGCAACCAGTGGAGACCACCCTTTACATAACATTACGTAATATTGTGTAATATTTTCGTTCTACAGCCATAATTTGCTAGATGCACACAATTTTAGTTTTATTTACATTGATCATCGTAGCGCACATGCAGAACAGAATCAATAAATACTACTTAATTTTTATTCACATATTGATATCAGTTTTTTCAAATTATCCACTTTATTTTCCATTCATCTAAGAAACAAATAGTCTCATGGGATGTGGAATACCCACATTACTAGAGGATTCTTCATGGAATAATCTTAATAATTATAATCTTATCCTTAAGCTTACAAAAAACATAAAGCTAGCTAACATGTGTTTTCTAATCACTTTGAACAACTGATGATTTTATGACAATATTATAGCTAAGGCTAGAAAAAATTCACAGAATTCTCTCACTTCCATCGAAATTGGAAGCCGATTTATTCATCCGATGTTCTATCTATAAATCTTCTTCACATATTTCAACTTTCAATAAAAAAATTTCTCGCTCCCTTCACAACTTAGCAATATTATGCACCTTAGATTCTGTTGTGAAACAAATCTATCTTAGGAGAAATATTTTGTTGAAATACATTTAAATCGCCACTGTGACGTCAGAAATTTATTGTGACGTCAGAAATTTACTCAGACGTTGAACGCTATTTGAGTCCGTTGACGTCAGAAACTACAATCCGGACGTTAAACGCTATACTATTGTCCGTTGTCGCCAGCGTGGATACGGTTGCCATGGTGACGTCGTACCGTGTGGTGATGACGTTCATGACGTGTGTGTAGCGTGCTAGGGTCGTACTTCCGGGGGCGGTGATGTCGCGTGTCCCCCTGGCGGTGGAGTTGTGCCTGGATGTGGAGTTGTCGGGCCAGCAGTGCTGGGGAGAAACTCACCTTCTGTAGCACGGGCGAGTGGGTACTCAACGACTTAGAGTGGGGGCAGTACGAATCTGGAACATACAAAAACAAAATTTCATATTAATTAATTGATAAATAATGAATTAAATTGAAAAATAAATATCTTTATTTTGCGTAGAAATAGCGGTAAACATAAACATGCTTGTATTACTATAGGCCTGGACTACAGATAAACAAATAATGAATTTAATTAATAAATGAATATCTTTATTTTGCGTAAAAAGTACCGGTAAACATAAACAGACTTGTATTAGTATAGGCCTGGACTATGTACAGGTAAACAAAAACGGATATTTGTTTTATTTTTAATTGATTGGTTACAGTTACCGTAATTTTTAAGAATATATATAAAATATTTATAAGGTGATGATATGTGGACCGAGATTCCCTATACGCATCTGAGGATTATTTAAGTCTTCACGAGCAACCTCTAAAAAGATGCCCCGTTTTTATCTTATTTCTTCATGATTTTACTTCTATTTAAATCACATGGTGAAGTTTCTATTTAAACATCTAATCCGTCAACAACATTTCTCCCTTCAACCTTCATGTGACGATCACTAAGAGGTAGAAGCAGAGATAACAAATTGAATTAAGCCCAGGATTTGATTGATGAGATGAAGAATGAAGCATGGAAGACATTCACTCCTTTGGTCTTATGGCTCAGATCTTCAGAAAATGTACAATTTGCATATCTACATATTTTATGAATTTTGTTAAATCAGACTGAGAAATGGTCAGTACTAGGTATATCTGAGTATATTTGGTTTTGCCTTGATTCAAACAATCTGTTTGGTTATGCTGGACTGAATTTTGACCCTTATTTTTGTCTTAAATTTGGATTATTTGAGAGGATTGGTAAAGGCGAATTGTACATTTTCTGGCAGTTTCATCCTTATACACAATTTGACATATATGAACTACTAGGTTGGCCATCTATTTTCATATAAAGGCTAAACATCTGACATTCTAATAAGAAAACGTGGGTGAGGTACTTAGCTTGTGGGTCAGATTTTCAGAAAATGTACAATTCTACTTCGCCAATCTTCTCAAATAACACACATTTCAGACGAAAATAAAGTCCAAAATACAGTTCAACCTAACCAAACAGATTGCTAGAATCAATGCAGTGCCGAATATACTCGAATTTACCTAGTATTGACCAAATTGTGGCATAATTAACAGAACTTACTAAATGTGTACAGCTGCCAATTGTACATTTTCTGAAAATCTGACCCATGTAAGTGTCTCACACACTTCTCTTCAAGAGGGATGGTACGTCGAACCTACACAAACATCTAAAGGTCACTTTTCTCATTTCTATAGTCGAGCCACTTGCCCAATTGTTGTATGCGATGTTCGCTAGTAAAAGTGGTTTTTAGTGAAGCTTTTAGGCCAAAGGATTTAAGATTTGAGTTGAGATGTACTCAAAGAGGGATTTTCGCTTGTTCACAAAGGGGACAACTAGTTCTCGGGTGTCCTCTTTTTTTCCCTTCAAGAATAGAACGGGATTAATTTATTTATAGATGATGATGGTGTCTGGGTTTTGTCATAGTTTGGTGATATGTCGGAGATGCATTCTTTAAGTATATTTAACATTATTGGTTGGCTTGTTACAGTCTAGGCCCAAACCCTCAGATCAGATAAGAATGGTTTGTCAGTGATTGGACGCCTACTGCGCTAATCGGTCTCCTGGCCTAAGACTAGGCGTTCTAATGGGATTATAATGACATTTTGCTGTCTTGATGGAATTATGATGGCACTTTGCGGTTTGAGGCGAGAGGCTTTCCCTCCGTTAGAAGGGACTCTCATCTTTGGGCCTAGCCTGGTTAGAAATTGTGCTAACTTGTATATCTTATTTTATTAATCATGTTTTATAGTGTTTCCCTCTGCTTTTACTTTGATATTTTATGGACATTTCTCTCTTAAGTTTCCTCATCGGATTGTATGGCTATAATTATAAACATCTCTAACTCACACACATCTATAGGGTCAGATTTTCAGAAAATGTACAATTCAACTTCGCCAATCTTCTCAAATAACCCAAATTTAAGACGAAAATAAAGTTCAAAATACAGTTCAACCTAACCAAACAGATTGCTAGAATCAATGCAGTGCCGAATATACTCGAATTGACCTAGCATTGGCCAGATTGCAGCAGAATTTAGCAGAGTTTCCTAAATGTGTACAGCTGCTAATTGTACATTTTCTGAAAATCTGACCCACTAGCATCTAACCCTGATATACCCCAGACATCCACGACCTTCACTCATTGTCCTGTAATAGTCAATTATAGGCTTAAATCTTCACTCGATCCTACCTCAAATAATGCCCCAATCTATCTAATTTAATCAACCACTTTCAAAAGAAACAAAAAGCGCATTTTCTCTTCATAATTACTTTCAAATGTATTCAGCTAAAAAGTCTGTCGCCTGAGAATCTGTCAATGGGGGTGTACGTGTATCGGCGATTCTTCCCCTGAGGCGATATTTTCACTGCTGGTGTTTCGCGCCACTTTGGTCTCGTCGTCGTTTAACTGCCGTCCGCTATTTCCCCCCTGTTTTGACATAATTCATTGTTTGCTCTAATAGGATCTCCTGCTACATAAATGGAGCAATTTTTGAGCTGCCTGTAACCTGTCAGGTGTGGGTCTAGCTGCTGTAGCCCGATCCCACCCTAGGGTTGCTTCACATTGAAGCTATGACCTCGGGAGATTATGGGTCAGATTTTCAGAAAATGTACAATTCACCTTCGCCAATCTTCTCAAATAACACAAATTTCAGACGAAAATAAAGTTCAAAATACAGTTCAACCTAACCAAACAGATTGCTAGAATCAATGCAATGCCGAATATACTCGAATTTACCTAGTATTGGCCAAATTGCAGCCTAATTTTGCAGAATTTACTAAATGTGTACAGCTGCCGATTGTACATTTTCTGAAAATCTGACCCTTAAATCCGATACACTCTCAATTTAAGCTGAGGAATTCTGCAGTGAATTAGACTATTGGGGTTTAACACTGTCGGGAAATGGAAGGAGCTAAAAGGCTGTGTTAACTTAAATAAAAGAGTTTATCCGGTGCAAGGCACAGAGCTTTTGAATGAAAGCACAAGTATCCAGTATCCCAGGGATGTATTAAATTTAGTTAGAAACAGTCTAGGCCCAAACCCTCAGATCAGATCAGAATGGTATGTCTGTGATTGGACGCCTACTTCGCTGATCTGTTTCTTGGCATATGACTAGGCGTTCTAATGGGATTATAATGTCATTTTGCGGTCTTAATGGAATTATAATGGCACTTTGCTGTTTGATGCGAGAGGCTTTCCCTCCGTTTGAAGGGACTCTCTCATCTTTGGGCCTAGACTGATTAATCATCCCAGGAAGGATGTATTTAGTTAGAAAGTTCATACCTGCCTACAGGATATATTATTGAAAGTACAAACACATGACAAAGTGTGGTTATGAAGATAATTCAATTTAGAAACTTGACACACTATGATCATAACTGCCAGTGGAGCTAACTTGGAAAATGATGGGGGTTAGAACTAAACATTGCTTAGATGATTATGAACGAATAGCTTTCCCTTCATACACACCACACTAAATTATCCTAACCTAACAATTACCCTGCCCTAACTAGTACCATAACTGATCCTCTACATTTCCCCTCTTATTGGGTCAGATTTTCAGAAAATGTACAATCGCCAGCTCTACACATTTAGTTAATACTTCTAATTTAGGTTGAAAAGTGACAAATACAAGATCAATCTGAGTAGATATTGTATGGCTTGGATTCAAATAATCTGTTTGGTTATGTTAAACTGCATTTTTTACCCTCATTTCTGTCTTGAATTTGGGATATTGGAGAGGATTGCTGAAGGTTGAATTGTACATTTTCTGACAATCTGACCCTATTGTATGTGGCCGTTATTTGATGGCGTTCCTAATTTCACGGAGGAGGAATGTTTTGAAATGTTGAAGGACTTCTGGCGACATGTTGGGAAGATGATAAACATACATTAGTGGGAATAATGAGACAAGGGATGTGGCCCCCCATAAAGTACTGGACGGCATGGGTCACCCGTGCAGCCGTGTGCACCCTACAATTTCTGATCTTCCCCTGGTCATGGTTTATAGTGGCCTTGCGGCTATATTACCTTTAACCACATAGGGGGAGGTGGGGTGTGGCGGGGTGTGTGTGTGTGTGTGGGGGGGGGGTGTATTGCCATCATCGTATCTCCTGTTCAAACCGGCAAGACTATTTTTTAAAATGCTTTAGATCACAACAAAAAGAGAAATGAGATGGTGTACTCTGTACGAGTGTAGATAGATTTGTTTTATTTTATAAACTTGTAATTAGAGATATAGTTTAACTGTTACAGAAGGTTTGTTCAGAAGAACTGCCCCGGACAGAGAACAAGAACCTATTTCCATGTAGAAACCTGTAACCGTTATTTGTATACACAAATGGAAATAAAGTTTCTTATATACATGTACTTTTCACATTCTAGGAGCTGTTGTTTAATTTCTTTGAGTTCTTTTTTAATTTTACCTAAGTTACCCGACATCCCAGGGTAAAGCTTTTCAGTCGCCCCAGAATAAAATTTAAAAAAAGTAAATATTGTATATTTTGAATGACCTTGTTTTGTTTTCAAATACCACTACTTGTCTTGATTACACAGGATTGTTTAAAAACCCACACCTTCCCTGCTCATTTGCCCAATTCCCCCTTCACTCTTCACAAGAGAATTAAGACTGACAGATATGTGCGATTCATCATATTTCTTTAGCCAAGGTAGAGTTAGCAGTAATCAATATGTGTGTGTGAAGTCTATGGGTCAGATTTTCAGAAAATGTACAATTGGCAGCTGTACACATTTAGTAAATTCTGCTAAATTAGGCTGCAATTTGGTCAATACTAGGTAAATTCGAGTATATTCGGCATTGCATTGATTCTAGCAATCTGTTTGGCTAGGTTGAATTATATGTTTAACTTTATTTTTGCCTAAAATATGGGTTATTTGAGAAGATTGGCGAAGTTTAATTGTACATTTTCTGAAAATCTGACCCCTATGTGCTATACAGTATGTAGATGTTATCTCTCCATGATTAGCAGGTCTCTCCCCACCTTTGGCAGGTATCTCCCCACCCTGTCAGGTGCCACAGGGCTAATGAGCGACCAGGGTGATAAGGGGCCTACCACTGCGTCTGGTACGTCCTGGTAGGAACGCTACCCCCCACCACCACCCCACCCCTCTGCCACCCCCTACCCACCCCTCTTCCAACCCCTACCACCCCCACACAGCCCTTAAGTTTCAGTTTTTGTATAGCGATATATAAATTTGTATAGCTCTACCTGAAAGCAAAAACTTTATAGCTCTGTAAGTATTAAATAATTAATGGTTATACCTTTATCACCAACGCTTGTTTGGCAATATTTTATGACTATTTCTACTAAGTTTGGCTTTATGTTTGTTCCGTAAAGCAATACATTTATTGTGTATAGTCGTACCTTAAAGTAAATAATGTTGGGTACCGAATCGTTTGACATTTTATGACCACTTTTTAAGAGCTTGATTTTAATGTACTTTCCGTGGAAGTGGTCCAAACATCCTTTATAAAAAAAATTCGGAGAAGCATGATTTATTTTGTGTACACATGCTTTTGATGAAAGATGGTCGTTATAATATAGTAGATAAAGTATTTTTACTTGAAACGAAGTAAATATTTTCATCTACCGCTTTAAAAAATAGACCCATTTTTATGGTCAAAATTCTATTCATGATTATTTTCTTTAAGCTAAGCACAGGAAAGATTCACCAGCAATTGTTGACATTATTTAATTCCATCATATCGTGGAAATATTAGCTTTTCTCTATGAAGTACGGCAAGCCACAATAGGAGACCTGTGTAGTAGTATAGGGGTCAGATCCTCAGAAAATGTACAATCGGCAGATCTACATATTTAGTAAATAGACTGAGAAATGGCCAATACTAAGTATATTTGAGTATATTTGACATTGCCGTAATTCAAACAATGTTTGGTAACGTTGGACTGAATTTTGAGCCATATTTTTGCCTTAAATGTGGATTATTTGAGAGGATTGGTGAAGGGGAATTGTACATTTTCTGAAAATTTGACTGATAGGCTTGGGGTGCATGGTTGTGTGGTACACAGTTGAAGATCTGTCCTGTATCTGGGTGGTTCATCTTCACCCCCAGCGTTCCAACAGTGTTCCAACAGAACAGGTGCTACACACACACCTACCTGCTTACACAACTACTTACTAATGTGTACCTCCAGATTACACAATGTTTTATTAACATTGACAATCCGGAACAACCCCACACCCTCCCCCTACACACACACCTACCCCTTCCCTCCTCCAACACTTGGGATGTTGTCTCAGTGAGGACATCTGAAGCACACTTCAGTAAAATCCCTGGTATAAAAAATATAGGATTCAAACTACCCAGACTGTGCAAGTGTTCTGTGTTGTTCCATCCAAGTCCCGAACGTTGCACTTTTGTCTGGGTCTTTCTGTACTAATTCAGGGATATAGCTTGGTGATTTAGTTGTGAAATCTATTTCTTTCTCCCTTTCTTCCCCCTTTCTTTCCCTCTTTCTTTCCCTCTTTCTTTCTTTCTTTCTTTCTTTCTTTCTTTCTTTCTTTCTTTCTTTCTTTCTTTCTTTCTTTCTTTCTTTCTTTCTTTCCCTCTGTCTTATTTTATTTCACCTAGTCTAGCATCAAGGTTGAGAGAGTCCCTTCAAACTGATGATCAGGTTCAGATACTAAACTATTGTGTATCCCTAAATCTTTAGATTTCACATGACGTCACCCAGTAGGCTGGGGTATCACGGTAGCCGCCATGTCTCGGGGCATCGCTATGCTTGCCGCCTATGGCGGGGGTATCAAAACAAAGTTGATAAACCTCACAAGAGTAGATACTTGGGTAATACAACACTAAAGGCATGTTATCTAACCTATCAAGAAGATATTATTGAGGCAGATGAAAACTGGTAAAAGTTAAAAGAGCCAGAAAACGGTATTTTCAAGTATCGCAGCATACATAGGCATCTAAGTGGACCCCAGACATGGCGAGGGCCGTGACGTCAGTGAAATCTATGTATACCATCACTCTGTATACCTGTACCAGGAATAAATACATCTCTAAACTTCATTAATTCGTTACCTTTTGTGTTACACTATTATTGAAAATGAAATAGTTATAATCAAATATATAAATCAATACTAATAAGTCTAATTCTATTTTAAAGTTAATGTTCAATATAAACAAAATCGACCAGTTTGTTAGAAAAGGAACACCTTTTTAAATGAAAATAATTCCCGGTTGTGATTCACCTTAGAATGTACATGTGGGTCAGATTTTCAGAAAATGTACAATTCGTCTTCAGCAATCCTTTCAAATAACACAAATTTAAGACAATAATGATGTTCAAAATTCAGTTTAACACAACCAAACACATCCTTTACATTAACTCCATACCAAATATACTCAGATATACCTAGTTTTGACCATTTTCCAGTCTTAATTTATTAGGATTGACTAGATATGTAGATCTGCCAATTGTACATTTTCTGAAAATCTGACCCACGTACCAGAGCTCGGCATATGTTCCTTTGTTAACGTCGCCGTAGGGACATTTAAAGGCCCTATAGTGGTTTTAAGGCCCTTAATAACCAGGGTTGGATCTTTACACCTGGGCTCAATACCTTACCTATGAGTAACACAACTCTTTACAACCAAAGGCACATTTCGCTAAGATTTCTACTATCAAGCTTTTGTCACTGAAGGAATAATATATTGTTTACATCATCTGTGATGTATTTCCAACTTTAATTTCAGCGTCTATTTCTATAAGTGTATCTATATATATATAAAAAGGATCTGTAGAAGATGTTGTAAATCATTATGTGAATGGTTACTACTGGGGTGAGGCAATCAGGGTCAGATTTTCAGAAAATGTACAATTCAACTTCGCCAATCTTCTCAAATAACCCGAATTTCAGATGACAATAAAGTTCAAAATACAGTTCAGCCTAACCAGACAGATTGCTAGAATCAATGCAATGCCGAATATACTCGAATTTACCTTGTATTGGCCAAATTGCAGCCTAATTTAGCAGAATTTACTAAAATGTGTACAGCTGCCAATTGTACATTTTCTGAAAATCTGACCCTAATACAGCCTATTGACTGGTAGGGTTAGGATCCCGGTGTGGGCTTAGATTCACTCTACACTCGACAGATGGCATTGCATTGATCCTCAAAGTGTGTAACCAAATACCACAAGTTGTGAGCGATAAAAGGTGAGATAGGTCAGGGGTCCCTGCCCCGCGAGAGATCCAACAAGTCTCCATCTTTCCTTCATCTATTAAAGATCGTATCTCATATGTCGAGAAAGGAAACTTTGCGCGAGTGGTATAGTGGAAAAAGTGTCCTAAGCACTTTATGAATGAAAAGTGTTCATTTTTTTTTTATAAAAATGAAACTGGAACAATATGAATTAAATGGAATGTAGGAGTGAGTGAGATTGGTAGCTTTACGCCCTTACCAACAGTGAACACATTTAATATGGTTATATCAAGGGCGGGGGAGCTGAGAGGGAGGCAATTATGATCATACCCAGGCAATAGAGATAGAGAAGAAGGGAGAGAGAGACAGAGAAAAGAGACAGAAAGCTCATAGTTGAGACAGTTTCTCCAGACTTGAGGGAAACCACAACATGGCATTTATAATTATAATCCCACTAGAACGCCTACTTCAGGGCCAGGAAATCCATTAGCGAAGTAGGCGTCCAATCACTGACATACCATTCTGATCTGATCAGTAATGCTGCGAGCCTAGACTGTATGGATCACGATGAATGTTTTGTCTGGTTTTTGGTTTTCGAATACATCAACCATTTATTCTACAGAGGTATGTCCCCAGTAATGTGGCAATTTTAAGCACTATATGGGTCAGATTTTCAGAAAATGTACAATTCACTCCCCCCAATCCTCTCAAATAATCCACATTTAAGACAGAAATGAGCTTCAAAATGCAGTTTAACATAACAGAACTGATACTTTAAATCAATGTGATACCAAATATACTCAGATATACTCGGTATTCATCATTTTTCAGCCTTATTTAGCAGAATTTCCTAAATGTGTAGAGCTGCCAATTGTACATTTTCTGAAAATCTGATCCATATATATATACCCTGTAATTTTCATGATGACAAATAACCATTACCTTGTCTTAGCTATCCATCCACAAGTGTTCAGTTTTTTCCCCGTTAGGTTCAAATCACAGGAGATATTCATTTTCTGCCCAAGGGGTCCCCCCGTGCACAGGTAGTTATCCGCCCAATTTTTGTCTTTCTTATACGAAAAAAAACCTGCCCCCCTATACTTTCACTCATCCCCGCCAGGATTGTCAATTATCTTTATGTATCCCTGATTTATTATTATCCTAACTAGAGGAATATTAGTCTGTCATCATCTCCTCAGAGGTTTTTTTTTTTTTTTTTTTTTTTTTTTTGGGTGTGGGGGGCGGGGCTGAATGGAGGTATACTTTTGTGTAGACTTGTGCTAGTCTGATTTTTCTTTGGCGAAACAGCCTGAAAAAGGAAATCTCTAAATCCCCACTCAGTCCAGATAGGCCCCTAACTGATGTATCCATTCAGTCTAGGCCCAAAGTTGAGAGAGTCCCTTCAAACGAAGGGAAAGCCTCACGCCTCAAACTGCAAAATGCCATTAAAATTGCATTAAGACCGCAAAATGTCATCATAATCCAATTAAAACGCCGAGTTCTATGTCAGGAAACTCGTTAGCGAAGTAGGCTGACATACCATTCTAATCTGATCTGAGGGTTTGGACCTAGAGTTGAGACTTGGCGGGGACTTGGTGCTTGGCGGGGACTTGGTGCTTGTCTAACTTTGTTGATCTCCTCACCACACATTGTGGATTAATTCTTCATAAATCTGAGGGCGGAGGAGAATTTAAGGGATTCTCTTTCAAGTGACACGATAATATATTCTGTCCCTCTCACCCATCATCTCACTGGGAACACCTGAAGGGAATACCATCATTCCACCCTACATATGTGGGTCAAATTTTCAGAAAATGTACAATTCACCTTCACCAATCCTCTCAAATAACCCAAATCTAGGACGAAAATCAGGTTCTAAATACAGTACAACATAACCAGACAGATTTATTAAATGAATACAATACAGAAAACACTCAGATATACCTAGTATTTACCAATATTCAATCTAATTTAGCAGAATTTGAGAGGTGTGTAGAACTGTAGATTGTGCATTTTCTGAAAATCTGACCCATATGTCATCCATCATAATTTTACATGTAACATAGTTATGTCAGACATGATGAATATATGACATGTCGAGCTCGATTTAACTCTTTATCTTTTATCTCTTTTCTAAATCATTAGTCTAGAATCCAAATAAAATCCGTCACATATTGTTAGTGAAAAATACTTTGTTTTAGAGTATTAGTCTTAATATTAGTTTTAACTTTTGTTATTCGCTTTCGGACTATACCAACTTGATTTGTAGCTTGAAAAGCAATACCAGATACAATTTCTTGACAAATGATTAGCGTTATCTACCAGCTATTTTGAAGTGTAAACCTAATCCGACGTATTGTAGCGTCTCCTTTGCGTCTCCTTTGTTAATCATAACCATGACCTTTCAACGTCACATTTGATAGAGCGACCGCAAAGAGAAACTTGATGCGCCTTTCCAAACCGCGTTTGATATACATTCATCTACATGTATTCTTCCCTTTGTATATATAGAACTGTGCTTAAAAACGTTACCTAGCCATTTTCCAGGACAACTAGCCTTTTTTGCCGCCCATTGTTCCTTCGGTAAGAGTCTAACTATCAAATTTACGAAACCTTTCATTTAGTGTACACATATGGGGGTAAATGTCAAGGGTTATTTAGAGTAAAAAAGCTCGCGAATATTGAGGTCACTGCCTTGCTAAATTAGGATTTTTACTTTTCAATTTTAGTAGCACCTGGTTGATAGCTAGCTATTCAGAGGGGGGTGATACATTCTTCAGAACAGCCCCAAAAAGTTGGTTTATTAAAAGGCAATAAAGTGGTCACGGGATCTTTACTGTGTTACCTCGAAAAAAAAACTAGGTGTATCTTTTGAATGCGAACTTATAAGTTGCTTTTATTACAAGCACCTTTGCCAACGCTTCTATATCACTGCTTGTTGGTTTCGCAAGTTAATTTTCTAAATTACCTATTTTAAATGTCTCGTAGATATAAAAAAAGGCTTATGTAAATTGGATTTTCTACGGCAACATGCCACGAATCTCGGTGACAACATAGTTTCTTGCTCGGAAGCGGCCTTCTTGACTGAAATTGCCACGTAATTGGCTTAATTTTAAATTGCAAAATTTTCTCTGGAATGTTAGTTGGGTAAGATGGATGTATGACGTAAATGGCACGTGTTCCGCAGGCGAACAGGGGAAGAAATCGTCGTCTTTCAAATCTGTGAAAGGGCCTGTACATATGTCATGGGGATGCTTCAGTAAATCCTACTGCGTCAGATCGTCAGTATATGTACAATTGACCTTCACCAATCCTCCCAAATAACCCACATTTAAGAAGAAAATTAGGGCCAAAGTACACTTCAACACAACCAGACAGAGTTATTGGATGAATACATTACAGATTATACTTAGATATACCTAGTATTTATCATTTTTCACTCTAATTTAGCAGAATTTGATAGATGTGTTGTGCATTTTCTGAAAATCTGACCCTACTACAGGTGTCCTTCAACTCTGACAGTGTCAGCTATTGGCGCAGACGACAATTTGCCGCGACAAAATGTCGTCTGCTTTTACTTTTTTCCCCTCTTAAATTATCGCCCACTTCTCTTAAATGTCTGCTTTTACGTCTTACTATTTCCCTTTTAATATCGCCCACTTCCCTTACAGTTCTCCATTTTATTGTCGTCTGGTTCCCCCTTACTATTCTCTCGTTAACTCTTCCGACTACGCAAATTTTATTTCAAAATGTCAAGTTATTCTTTTAGGGTCAATTTAAGTATTGAATTGAAAATATTTTATTCTAATACTAAGACTGCGACAATGGAGCGGTTCTCCGGCTAATGGCAGTGTTTCAAACCCTATAAATATATTCTTTAATTTCATCTAAATTTCAAAAGGACTCATGCTAGGTATTCAATATGAATTATGATTATCAACATTACATAAGTGCTTTAATCTTATCTAAATTCCAAAAGGACTCATGCTGGGCATCAACGTCGACTATGAACATTGGTCCATCAATAAATTAATCTTTATATTATTATATATATCTGATTTTGTGAATCACCTCTGGTATAATCGTTTTTCTTGTCTGAGGTGGCCATGGATAAACGTATTAGGGTCAGATTTTTAGAAAATGTACAATTGGCAGCTCTGCATATTTAGTAAATTGTGAAAAATTTTGCTACAATTTGGCAAATACTAGATAAATTCGGGTATATTCGGCATTGCATTGTTTCTAGCAATCTGTTTGGTTAGGTTGAACTGTGTTTTGAACCTGATTTTCGTCCAAAATTTGGGTTATTTGAGAAGATTGGCGAAGTTGAATTGTACATTTTCTGAAAATCTGACCCATTACCTAGTTCCCGGTATCAAAGGTTAAATGTTCGCTTCATTGAAAGCATTGCCCAGCTAAGAATGTGTGATCACAGTGAGCTCACTGAGAGCTCACAATATTTATCACAGTGAGCTCATACTATGACCTCACGGGTGAGGTCAAAGTGTAACTTCACAGTGGCATCAAAATGATCTCTCAATGTGACCTCACAGTATACTCATACTATGATCTCACTGTGAGGTCATAAGTATGAGATCACTGTGAGGTCATAGTATGACCTCACGGGTGAGGTCAAAGTGTAACTTCACAGTGGCATCAATATGATCTCTCAATGTGACCTCACAATATACTCTTATACAATCAATCTCACTCTTATTAATCAATAAGATGACAAGACTAGACTTGTTTTTAGCACTACTGATCAGCTTCTAAACAGCAGATTTGTGCTCAGTGCTAAGGTAGAAAGTTTCTCCACAGAAGCATTTCACCCAAGAGCATTCAAGGAGAGACTGCATGGTCCCTTTGCTTGAATTTTTCAAAGTTCCTCATCCCTTTCCATCACTTAAACTTACCCTTAATACAATCCTCTCCTGTAGCTGTCATAGGTAGCCATTTCAAGTTGGTGTTAGACAATCTTGGTCACTCAGTATACTTATAGTAATAATATTAGAATTATAAGGGTGCTTTCTTCCCAACATTTTTGAACATCAAGCAGGTAAGTTATCCAAATAAACTATCAAGTTCATTGCTTTCAATATTCCCAAGTTAGTGATGTGTAATATCTATGAAGTATAAATGCTTCATATAAGTATTACTAGTGAGACTTTTGTTCTAATAGAAAGTGTAAATGTAATGCAGTAACCTTTGGTGCCACCTAGTGAAAACCAAGTTCTATGGTACTGCCACCTGGTGATAACAGTCGGATTGCCGATAACGCCGCCAATAATGCCAATAGAAGAAATTGGAGGCCAGATTTGAAAAGAGGAGAAAAAACTAGACTAGGTCAACATCTCACAAAATTTCTAGGGGCTGCCAGAAAAAAGTCAACATTTTCAGTATTTTTGCCATAGAGATGTGCCTAAAAAGTGTAATTCTTGCAACCCTCTTTGCAATGTCAAATGAATCCTTTGTTTGGAAAATGAAGGAATGCTTGGAATGGAATTTCCTTTAGCACCCGGGTATAACAGGGCCCCCTGCATCTCATACTCCAACAGCTAAGCCCTAGCTGCCCTAAAAGTTGGTCAAATCGACCATTCCGTTTTTTGGAAATGTCCAAAAATCTGACAAATCATTCATGTGAGATCACATATGCAAGATCACAAACATATCACCCAGACCTCACCGTTCTGATCTCACATCTATGAGAAGTTTCTGAGCTCACAGAGATATCACAGTTTTTAGCTAAATGTGAGCTAGAACTTGTGACCTCACACTGAGATCACACTGAAACCATTCATGTGAGATCACATATGCAAGATCACAAAAATCTCACCCAGACCTCACCGTTCTGATCTCACATCTATGAGAAGTTTCTGAGCTCACTGAGATATCACAGCTGTTAGCTGAATGTGAGCTAGAACTTGTGAACTCACACTGAGATCACACTGAAACCATTCATGTGAGATCACATATGCAAGATCACAAAAACCTCACCCAGACCTCACCGTTCTGATATCACATGTGTGAGAAGTTTTTGAGCTCATAGTGAGATCTACATGAGCTCACTTCCTAGCTGGGTGAACATGTTCGTGTATGTACGTACAAAAGGCATTTCACTGGCGATAAGTGTCCAATTGGTCGCCCATAAAGCATTTCTTTTAACCAGAATTCAACCTGGAACATCTTACTCATTGTGATATGTACAACTATTCAACCCATACTACTAAAGGCCCTTAAGAAGATTGGCCCTGAAATACTATATCAAGTGGTAACAGCGACCAAAAGACTTTTTAAAAGTAACTATTTAACCTCTAGAACATCCTAAAATTTCATGTGCTTTCTCCCTTTATAAATGTCCGTCAAAAGAGATTACCATCGTAAGTTTACGGTGGTTGCTTTGAAGAAATACTGCCACAAAAGAGTCTACTAAAGAAGATAGGCATTCAATGTAACTTGTAAGGCTTGATGGATATTTGAGTACTTTCACATTCTCGGGGGTGTTATTGGGAAATAAAATTGGTGTTGCATAAAAAACATCTGTCATGATTTCTAAGTCTATTGAGATCTAATACAGGGAATGTAGCTAATGTATTACAACCTAAAGTTTTGGCTATCAGTAAAATGTTCATCAGTATATGTTTATACTATTATTAACCTTAAAATACACATTTGATAGAATATCTATGTAGCTATTCAGCTAAAAGAAATTGATTTTAATAAAACACCGAAGTATAGATCTAAATCCGACCCCCACCTTCACGTTTACATTGTTGACAAACGAAAAAATAATGTTATCTACTCTTGGGGATGTACAGTGAATCTACCAAAATATAAAGACATAATTAGTCGCCTTCTCTATGGTATTTCACTGAGTGTAAGGGTCAGATTTTCAGAAAATGTACAGTTGGCAGCTCTACACATTTAGGAAATTCTACTAAATAAAGCTGAAAAATGAAGTATACCGGGTATATCTTGAGTATATTTAGTATCGCATAGATTTAAAGTATTAGTTTTGTTATGTTAAACTGCATTCTGAAACTCATTTTTTTCTTAAATGGGGGTTATTTAAAAGGATTGGTGAAGGCCAATTGTACATTTTCTGAAAATCTGACCCATAAGCCCTCATAAGAAATTGGTATATGACAACTATAAGGATACGTGTTATCAGTTCTGACCCCAAGGTTAAATCTTGAAAAAATAATCTCACATTTTTACCTTGTCTTACGGTCAATCGTATGTAAGGTATTGAACAAAATATAAAGATTTTATGGTCAACATTCTCTGTGGTATTTGAGTGCTCGCGATCTCTCCTATGAAATGTATTGGTATATGGGTGAAATCGCCAGAAAATGTACAATTCTCCTTCACCAATCCTCTCAAATAATCCTAATTCAAGACAAAGATAAGGTTCAAAATTCAGCCCAACATAACCAAGCAAATTGTTTGAATCAATTCAATTTCTCAGTGACCATTTCTCAGTCTAATTTAACGAAATTTACTGAATATATAAATCTGCCAATTGTACATTTTCTAAAGATCTGAACCGTATGACAAGAATCGGTTTGCATGTTATCGGTTCGCATGCCAGTGTCAGCCATGTGAGTCTATTATAACATGAATTCTCATGAGAAGTTTGACCCATTTGGATGCTGCATGTCTTCGTAGTGAAGCGCAGCCATTTTTCCCAGGCTCCCGCTACAATAGATCCTTTGTCAAAAATCAAATTTCCCTTGAATTTTGGAAATTTTCTCATGAAGCCAGGATCGAATTATAACATGACATGGAAACTATAATTATCGACCTGGGAGAATTGAACGGGTCGGAAAATTTTCCTTCGGGGGTCAATAATTAAATGAATAATAGTAAAAGAATAATTCAGGAAAAGAAGATTGACATTCAAATGGGAGGAAAAGCATTGAATTATTTAGACTGCGATTTATTTTCCAAATTATTATTCAAAATGCTTTCGGACTAATCCATTTTTTTTATTTTTTTTTAAAGATTTTATTTATACTGGGTACCCGAGTCTCAACATCAGGGTTTTTAGCCCGCCCCAGATATGAAGTTCATACATTGATACAAAAAATCCAATAATCTCTAAAATTATAAAAACGGTCAATGAGACGTAGTCTTTTCCTGCACTAAGCCTTAATTATTCAGGCTAGGCCCAGAAATGAGACACTCCCTTCAAACGGAGGGAAAGCCTCTCGCCCCAAACCGCAAAGTGCCATTATAATTCCATTAAGACCGTCAAAATGTCATTATAATCCCATTACAACGCGTAGTCCTAGGCCAGGAAACCGATTAGCGAAGTAGACGTCCAATCACTGACATACCATTCTTATCTAATCAAGGCAATTATATAATATCTGTCTCTTTTCTCTGTCTCTCTCCCTTCTTCTCTATCTCTATCTCCTGGGTATGATCATAAACTGCCTCCCTCTCAGCTCTCCCGCCCTTGATATAACCATACTAAATGTGTTGATAAGGGCGTAAAGCAACCAATCTCACTCACTCCCTCTCAGCTCTCCCACCCTTGATATAACCATACTAAATGTGTTGATAAGGGCGTAAAGCAACCAATCTCACTCACTCCCTCTCAGCTCTCCCACCCTTGATATAACCATACTAAATGTGTTGATAAGGGCGTAAAGCAACCAATCTCACTCACTCCCTCTCAGCTCTCCCACCCTTGATATAACCATACTAAATGTGTTGATAAGGGCATAAAGCAACCAATCTCACTCACTCACTCACTCACTCACTCAAATATACACAAAAAGTTCTTGTTTGGGCATGGACTGTACTGAGGACCAATACCAACCTACAACACTGAACCCTTAAGCTTCAGTCTACCTGTACTTTCACTAGCTTATGAGTCAGATTTTCAGAAAATGTACAATTGGCAGATCAACACATTTAGTAAATTCTACTAAATTAGACCGGAAAATCGTCAATACTACGTATATCTGAGTATATTTAGTATTGCCTTGATTCAAACAATCTGTTAGGTTATGTTAAACTGTATTTTGAATCTGATTTTTGTCCTTAATTTGGGATATTTGAGAGGATTGGTGAAGGCGAGTTGTACCTTTTCTCAAAATCTGACCCTTCTGGTCTTTCCTGATATTGTAGCTGGGCACCAGGTGCGTGAAGCTTTATTTGATGACAGCTCGACTTGTAAACAATTTAACTATCTCCCATTTCTCTGCCACTTGTATAAAAATAACTGAAGAGTCAGATGATAGATATAGTGATTTGTGAATGGTAATCTGTCTCCATAATTGACAGGAGACCATAAGTACTGCTGAAAGGACCTCTGGCAAGATATATGGGTCAGATTTTCAGAAAATGTACAATTGTCAGCAGTACACATATAGTAAATTCTGCTAAATAAGGCTGCAATCTGGTCAATACTAGGTAAATTCCAGTATATTCGGCATTGCATTGATTCTAGCTATGTGTTTGGTTAGGTTGAACTGTATTTTGAACTGTATTTTCGTCTGAAATATGGATTATTTCAGAGAATTGGTGAAGGTGAATTGAACATTTTCTGAAAATCTTACCCATATACTGTTGTATCCCCTTGGGAGCAAAATAATAAATTCATCAGTCTTTTATGATTCCTTACTGACAGTTTGAAAATTCAATCAGAATTTGTAAAGAGTATAATCTATAATCAAGCCATTTTAAAAGCTACTATCAGATGAATATAGGCTCAAAATGAACAGGTCAACACATTCCTAACCACTACTTAGGTATTTTTCTCTCTGTCTTTCTCTCTCTCTCTCTCTCTCTCTCTCTCTCTCTCTCTCTCTCTCTCTCTCTCTCCGGATCTCCCTCTCTCTCTCCCTCTCTCTCTCTCTGTCTCCCTCTCTCCCCCTGCTCCTCTGTCTCAGTTCCTCTCTCCCTCTCTCTCTCTCTCTCTCTCTCTCTCTCTCTCTCTCCACTCTTTCTCTCTCTCTATCATATATCTCCCTCTCTCTCCTTCCCTCTTCCCAAACTCTCTCTCCCTTCCTCTCTCTCCCTCCCTCTCGCTCTCTCTCTCTCTCTCTCTCTCCCTCTCTCCACCTCTGTCTCTGTTTCTCTCTCTCCCTCCACTCTTTCTCTCTCTCTATCATATCTCTCCCTTTCCATCCCTCTCTCCAATCTCTCTCCCCCCTCCCACTCTTTCATTCCCAAGAGGATGAATCATCAGTTGTTGTTAACACCTCTGCCCATAACTATGTGATGTACTGGGTTGTTAACTCACATGTTGAGGGTGGTCTCTCTATTTATACATGTTCATGTCGCCCAGTAACAGATACCATTATATGCATGTCCATGTAAATACCCACTATTGGGTTTGACTTGCAGACCATGCACATGCCTCCATGTCGCTCCTCAATCACCCAATCAAATTCCCCTTTCCTGGGGGCCTTTCGGGCTCAAGCCCTTTTATATCTCCAGGGAGAATTCATGTATGAAAAGGCCTCACGGAAGAAAACAAATTTAGGGGTATTTCACTGGATACCTCAGCGGTAAATTGAGACAAGGCTGAGAGCTATAAGTGTCAGATTTTCAGAAAATGTACAATTGGCAGCTCTACACATTTAGGACATTCTCCTAAAGTAGGCTGAAAAATGATTAATACTGGGTATATCTGAGTAATATTTGGTATCGCACTAACTTAAAGTATCAGTTCTGTTATGTTAAACTGCATTTTGAAGCCCATTTCTGTCTTAAATGTGGGCTATTTGAGAGGATTGGTGAAGGCGAATTGTACATTTTCTGAAAATCTGACCCATTATAACTTAATGGTGTGCCATCTGAAGAAGGTCCCATTTGAGTGGCATTTCCTCGGGGATAACATCACAATGGATATAGATTCAACACGCAATGCTTTCTTCTGGTAAAGGATATCACATCCTTGTGCATATTGAATACTCTTCTTTTCGGTAGATATCTGGCCATTAAGTCGGAATGGGTGATTCAGCGAATGGGATGCACCATAAATCAAAGTTCCGGATTCGGCGGAAAAAATGTACAAGGGGGAACCCCATCCGACATTAAAGGTGACCTTGGGTGATATCAAAAAATGAAAGAGGCAGGTGTGGGCTTTACATTGGGGGTGAGGTTATAAAGGTCCACCCATATTGGTTATGTACCAACTTTTAGTACCTCAGATTTTTTTTTCTTCAGAAAATTTGCTCCTTTTAAAAAGGATGAATAAAAGTTGTTGTTTTTTGCTTTTTCGAATTTCTAAAAAGAGGTTTCTGTACCCTTTAAAAAATCCCACGATCCCACAACTGATTTGTACCGAAAATTTCCCTTTTTCCCCTGATTATGGAAAAATAATTGCATAATAATAAAAACGAAGCTCTGATTCACCTAAATAATGCAGTGTTTCAGGGTCCACAGATTCTAACCTCTCTAAAAATCGTCATATCTGATTTATTATATTGAATATATTCGCCAGAATCAACTAAATATTAAACCATTTTTCCCTGTCGAACATATTATTAAAGCTGCCATGTCTACCAAGCTCTAACAGCTACATCCAAAAATAGTCCCTAAATCGTCCACTAATAATTAATTGGACTTTCTGGCCTAGAAACCCAATTCACAAATTCTAAATATAAACTCAAGGGGAAGATAGAGAGTGTGTGGGGGTGGGAGGGGAGGGAGGGGCGGGGGGAGACATGTATGATGGAACGCACTCTCACTCCCCGTCACTTCACATTGCTTGAGGGAAGTTTTGCCATGCGACTGAGTCTGCAGCCGCAAGTGGGCAAAATTTTCAGAAAATGCACAATTCACCTTCACCAATCCTTTCAAATAACCCCATATCTAAGTCAAAAGTAACGTTCAAAACGCAGTTTAACACTATGAAAGAGATTTCTAATCAACACAATGCCAAAGATACTCTGATATACCCATTATTTACAATTTTTCTGTCTAATTTAACAGAAGTTACCAAATTGGTACAGCTGCCGATTGTGCATTTTCTGAAAATCTAACCCAAGAAGCAGCATGTGAAGAAGAGAGCCTTGCGGTTCTGTTTAGCGACAAACAGTAGCTTCTTGTCTCTCCCCGAACATCTGGTTTATTATGAATATGAAGCGAGGGATCACCCAATTAGGATATTGACATTCTATGCACATAAACCTTCCCGCCCGATCTGTGTCAAAGAATGCTTTGTTATGTTGTTGTTGGGTCACCTTTTTCCCTAAGCTCATACACACACCCCGAGCATATTTTCAGCGCACATCTGCCTCTGATATTTCCTCGATGTTTCGTCTTATCTGCCATATCTTCCCACATAGGTTTTAATATGTTTATCATGACAGGGTCGGGTAATGATAATGTTAATTGACAGATGTGTTCGGTCACGTTCCTGTTCTGTTTTGGAAATTTGGACCTGCGGACTGTGTGTGTGCCACTTGAGAAGCAACATGTCGCACGTTCCTCAGAAAAAACAAAAAAACTGGCACCACAACTTTGGTACTTAAAAGTTTTTTCCAGGGAGAAAAACTACACAAAATGGGTGATTTTTTGCTCTTAGGATAACGACGAAAATACCATCTACTCATGTAATCAATCCCTTAGACATTATCAATATTTGATTAGGAGAAAAATTGACTAAACTTTAATTAAAGGTCCTTAAGACTTGGATACAAGTACACAACTGTGAGTATAGGTTAATTAATGTATGATGGATACAATGCAGGTATTGAAAGCATGGAGTGGTAGTAGCATGTTGAGACAGATGCGCCTCTGGTATCATTTCCTTATCAAGTGATAGAATGTTTATCAAAGGTTATTACTGCCATGTGCCTGTGGGTAGATGTGGGAGTGAGAGGGGGTTGGGAGAGAGAGAGAGAGGGGGGGGGAGGAGGAATGAGAGAATATATTGCGAACTAGTAATCTTTCATGGAGAGAGAGAGAGAGAGAGAGAGAGAGAGAGAGAGAGAGAGAGAGAGAGAAAGGGGGAGAGAAGATGGCGAGGGAGAGAGAGAAAGAGAAGAGAGAGGGGGAGAGAGAGATAGGGGGGAAGATATATATATAGAGAGAGAGGGAGAGAGAGAAAGGGGAGGAGAGGAGAGAGAATATATTGCGAATTTAGTAATCTTACATATCAATTGTTGATGATATATTGTCAAAATGAATTATCTGCCTTCACTGAGAATAGTGACTTATAAGTTGTAATGTGTATGAGCAGAATAACTACACAGTTAGGTCCAGACACCCACATTCCTCGATACCACATCCAGTGATAAGCTTAACCGCAAGGCTAAGGCTAAAGTGTTAATGACTCCCTGAAACTTAGGTGACCAAAACTGCCTTCTGAACGTGACTGTACAGAGAGGGGGAGAGCTGGGGCGGGGGGGGGGGGGGGGGGCGTGGACACATAAGAACAGTGAGTGACGTCCACCATGACGTTTTAGCTCAATTAGGGCGGGCGCGTGTATGCAAATGAGTTCTTCTTCTCAGTTTTAAGCTTTTAACGAGTGTCTGTGAACTGATAAAAACTCAGCCATGCCTTTGTAATAATTGTTATGCTGCCTTGTTGAAAGAATGAAAGATTCCTTCCGATATGCCCTCAATACACAATCGCAGTTGATGAGAATAGGGCATGAAGCACGTCCATGGTGGACACTACGTTTTTACATTTGAATGCTACTTTGTTAAATGTCTTGGCCCGTAATTGAATAAAAAAAAATAATAAAAGAATCAATCTTTTAGTTACTAATTATGTACTTTTTGTTCGGTTTTGTAGGTTTGTCGTTAGTGAATTGGTATGGCATGTGCATGACCATCCTCTCTGCTATTTTCTTACGAGAAATAAAACAACAGTTTCAGATGCTAAGCAAAGGTCTAGAATAAAAGTGAAATGAAATACAGTGGAACCTCGCATAAAGACCACCTCTCTATAGAGACCACCCCTCTATTGAGACCAGTTTCTCTGTCCCGAATTGCTTTTCCCTTATTAGATTAGCCCCTCTAATGAGACCACCTCGCTATGAGACCACAACTCGTTCAGTCCCAAGAGGTAGAGAGAGAATAGAGAGGTTCCACTGTAAACCATAAAATATAATATATGAACGATAACACCAGAAGCTGGCTTGAAAAAGTTCAATGTTTTCGGGTGCATGGGTTAAGGCGGATTTAGAATAAGAGCTGATCTAGAATAATTGGGCACCGGAACTTCATTGTATTTCCCAATTCTCAGACTTCTGAACCGTATACGTTCCAATGGACGTACATCTTTATGTACCTTTTGTGTTGGAAGTAAGATGTTGTGATATGACACTGTATTTTCATTGCCTTAGTTCCCTCATTAAACTTGGCTTCGGGCAGACAATACATCTTCTTGAACAAATATTTGGGCAAGGCGGTTATTTGGCTGTCAGCCTTTTATTCATCGCTCAAATCAAGTCCTTAATGAGTGGGTTGCTGTTTGTCGCAAACAATACCCAGCCCAACTATTCCTTTTGTTTCCCGGACGCTCGCGTAGCGTTCTTTGAAAGCAGACGACTTTTGGATGGGTATAATCAAGTGGTAAGCTGCCAATCAAAGGTTTGTACCACAAGAAAGTGTGCGCTAATCTTTCCCCCATTTTCTCCCCTTAATCACTGGAATTTGCACCTTGAGTGACCAGCGAGTTTTTAAATAGACTCGGCTTAAGCCCGTCCCTTTTGTTGAAGTGTTAACCAAGTTTAGTAACTTCACACAATATCCTGGACCCCTTTAAGTACAAAGCCACTTCGTCTCTCGGGTGAACTATACAATGCCAATTACTCTTCTAATTTGTGCTCTTAACACTTAGATCACACACTTTGCAACCAAGGCCGATCTTTGAAATGTCTTAATGCGCGAGAAAATTCATGAGAAAATCGTCCACTGATCTTTGCGTCGTGAAATTTCATTCTCTTCTTGATTGATTAAATGTCGTCTGCCTCAGAAACCTTCAAAGGCCATGTAACTTCGCCATGAGTGCACTGGAGAGAGGAGTCCCTGGTCCTGATTTCCCGTATTGGCATTGAGCCTGAGAATCTTATGGGAAAATCATTACATTTCCCTCTAGACTTCTCGAGTCACTTTTTCTACCCCGTTTGACATCAACAAAGATGAAGTTTCATTTGGAGATTTTAATACTTGATATCTTACACATTTCCCCTCCTCCAAATGTGTGCCTTTCTCCTTGAGGACATACTTTTTTTTAATAGTTGCCATCTTCTCAAGAGAAAAAGCTAGTTGAGTTGCGAGTATGAGAACGACACCCCAAGTGCACTTCATATATTTTGCATTTAATTTTGTTTGTTCAAAGTTGATTTTGTTTGTTTAAAGTGTTGAATACGAGCCCCAAGAGACGCACCCTTGAAGCAGACGACAAATTCCTGCTGCATCAGGCGGTGGTAGAAGTGAGCAAAGTTTACTTTGAATTGATGAGGAGACGCTGACTGTTTGAGCAACTTTATCCCCATCTTTAGGAAACTGCAGGTTCGCCATGATTCCCTTTCCCAGTTTTCAGTCATCAAACAAAACCCTATACAGCCTCCTATATGGGTGAATTCATCAGAAAATGTACAATTCGCCTTCATTGATCGACTTAAGTAACCCTAATTTAAAACAAAAATGAGGTTAAAAATATAGACCAACATATATTTTGAATCAATATAATACCAAATATACTCAGATATACACAGTATTAGCTATTTTTGGGCCAAATTTAACAGAATTTACTTAATGTGTAGATCTGCAAATTGTGCACTTTTAGATGATCTGACCCATATCTCATCTAGCATTCATAGGCCCTTCGCTGCAGCATCCAGTGCAATTATTTTGCAGGAAAACAATTATTTAGAGCCTTCTAAAGCTCGGCATCTCGCCACTTCATTTAATCCAGTGTGTCACGTCTGCTGTCATCTCCCTCCCATCTGTCATCTTGGCTCCGATGTTACTTCCTACCCCTCCTCCCCCTCTCTCATCTCTTGGGTCAGATCGTCAGAAAATATACAATTGACCTTCACCAACCCTCTCAAATAACCCAGATTTAAGACGAAAATCTGGATCAGAATACAGTTCAATATTACCAGAGAGATTTATTGAATGAATATAATACAGTATACACTCAGATATACTCAGTGTTGGTAATTTTTCACTCTAATTTAGCAGAATTTGAGAGATGTGTAGAACTGTAGATTGTGCATTTTCTAAAAAATCTGACCCTTTTAGTCCCTTTCCCACCAAGTCCCCCGAGCCATTGTTAAATCTGCTAGAGTCCGGCGAAGGTGCGTCTGGCTCATTATCCTACACAGAATGTGGGTAAGATTTTCAGAAAATGTACAGTTGTACACATTTAGTATATTCTTCTAAATTAGGCTGCAATTTGGCCAATGCTAGGTCAATTCAAGTATATTCGGCACTGCATTGGTTCTAGCAATCTCTTTGGTTAGGTTGAACTGTATTTTGAACTTAATTTTCGTCTGAAATTTGGGTTATTTGAGAAGATTGGCGAACTTGAATTGTACATTTTCTGAAATCTGACCCATGTAGGTATACAATGGCGGCTGTATTTGTCCTTAGACTTTGGGCAACATCACTAAACCTATGATATCTAGTCAGTCCACATCCATCGTAGCTATAGGTAGGATTCCATGTACACAAGTCAAGGGCTGAGAGGTTGGGGGGCTGGGGATTCTTGGGGATATATCTCTAAGGTAAATCTAGGTGGGGAAAAACAGAAACTGATCTCGATTCAAATCCCTAACGACACCCTCTGCCTTAGCCCTGCCTTATCTATGTTTGTTCCTTTAACATTCATGAGACAGGTTTTTCGGTACAAGAAAGGGGAATAACATTGAAATCGCCTTTCTAGTTGTTGTCAGAGGAAAAGAGTTTAAATCCTTGACAAAGTTTCTTCAAGATAAACGGGTATAATGGATTTTGTTGGTTCCTTTAGAAAGTGTTAGATATAGAATTTCTGGTGTAAGATATTCTGCCCAAGACCTCCCATGATGGGGGAAAGTTGCGTTCAAACTTTATGGTGAAATCTGCACCTAACACACTCCCAAATAACACATGGCTCAGATTTTCAGAAAATGCACAATTGGCAGCTTTACACATTTAGTAAATTCTGCTAAATTAGGCTGAAAAATGATGAATACTGGGTATATCTGAGAATATTTAGTGTCACATTGATTTAAAGTATCTGTTTTGTTAAGTTAAACTGCATTCTGAAGCTCATTTCTGTCTTAAATGTGGGTTATTTGAGAGGATTGGTAAAGGTGAATTGTACATTTTCTGGAAATCTGACCCACATACTGATAGTGCATGGTATCCAAGTCAGGGATTCTAAGTGTGGTAGGAAATAACAAGAATTATGAGTAATACTAAACATCTACTCTGTTATATCTCCACCCCACTGAGATAGCTCATTAAATCAACTAGGGTTCTCTGAGGTATAGATAGGATACTATCGGGTAGCCCCTGATCGCCCCATCACAGAGCAGACTTTTTCCATCAGAAAGCTATTTTCCTGATAAAAACTGTTTTTATATATCTTCTAATATCTCCTGGTGCACCTGCATCACTGGATTCCGTCAGCAGCTACTGATTCTTTAAGATTCTGTTACCTCCTCAAATATTGGACCCCCTTGTATGTATTCTTATTGATATAACCTTGGGTTATTTTACCCCTTTAGTAAATTAGGTTGACAGATTGATATATACCCTACAGAAGGGAAATAATGAAGTGAATGTATACTTTGTCGATAAAAAAGTGGTGTTAAATGTTGGAAAGTTTTTTGGTAATATTTCTAAGTGCCTCTGTTCTCTGTCTCCCCCCCCCCTCTCTCTCTGTCTCTCTCTCTCTCTCTCTCTACTCTCCCTCTCCATTTCTATCTCTCACGCTCTCCCATTTCTCTTGCTCTCTCTCTCCCCTCTCTCTCTCTCTCTCCTCTCTCTCCCTCTCTCTCTCCCCTCTTTCTCATTCCTTCCAGCCCGTCCTCCATATTCTATTGCTCTCCTTCCCCTCCCTCTTCCCTTTCATTGGTATAAATGCACATACACATACAAACAGCTGATATCTAATTTTGTTATCTCATACCATAGTAGCACAGATCTCTTTTCTTGTAAGTCTCTAAGGAGTTCTTTTGTATGGGGAGAAATAGCGGACCTTCCTTCTCCTTCCAATTTACTCCCCCTACTGTCAGACAGAGAGATCAAATTCTCAGCTTATCCGTAATAACGGGTAACATGACCTGAGCCCCTTTATTCCCTGGCGAAAAGATCCCCTCTGAGTAGTAGAAAGTGAGGGTGTTGCCTATTTGGCATTTTTTACCACTTAGATAAACACCTACCATAAATACCTACTAGAAATAACTCAAGCCCAAGAAGTCAGTTCAAAAGAAAACCCAACTAGCCAAATCGAAATTGAAATCTCGATGAGTAAGGCATACTTTCGATTAAAATAGATTAAGTTTTAAATACCTTAGCTCTTGGGATTGTACCGTTATTTCAAGCGCCCGGGAACAATAATAGATGAAAGTGCTTTGTTGCGTTTCGGGATTTTTATGGCTGTTAAGATTCGATTAGAGCTATTGATACCCATTGAAGTGACTTTGGCTCTAAATAAAGCATTTGATTTCTATTCGATATAAATCAGTGAAGCTTCAGGCAGTTAATGAGTTTTCGTCCTGCACTGCCCCTCCCCCGATAACACACCTTTCTCTTCCACACCTGTCCTTTTAACACTTCAAAACTTACCTTTCTACAGTGACTTTTACCAGTTCTTGTATGAAATACCAGAATTTATTACACTAATACGGAGCTATAGATTCTGATCTTCGGGGAATAGGGGATTTGCATGTGCCACTGCGCATGTCTGTTACAGTGCATGCTGGGGTGGATTCTGATGAAATCTGACATAGAAATATGTGGCAACATTTTTATCAAAATTGCAAGAATGTTTTCACCAATATCATATAGCTTTTATGAATGATTTATGAAAACCAAATGCATGATGGGAAAGACGAGGACTTGTGTTATGGATATACAGTATAACATATGGATATTGACATTAGAGCATCGGGTGCTGAACATGGCATATTTTCTATAGATTTTAGACTGTACCATTAGTCCCATAATTCCATGCGAATCAAGATTCAAAATAGCGACAATGCAAATCCCCTATTGTTTTGGAGGGAATTTCTGAGTTCATTCTGGTTCGGACAAGGGATAATGGAGTGAAGGGTAAAAGGTGGGGGTCATGGGTTCTTGGCCCTCTCACCTGGTGGTGTGGACCACCCATGGACTTTCTAAGTTGCCCCTCTCCCTCCCGACAGCTCTTCGTCCACTCTCGACGCCCCTCTAGGTCCCTATGGATCAATGGTCACGCAAAAAGCATCCCCAGAATCCAGCTTCAATTACCAATAAGGTGTACATGGGTTTGTAAGTGGAGGCTCTAAGTATTTTACCTTTTTACTTGACCGGCGCCAGCTCGGTATGATCTTACTTGATGTTATACAGGAATATTTTTTCATTTTAGAGAATATATGTTTCGCGACTTATTTTAGATTTTAAGAGCAAAAATTAAAGATATTGTCTGGTTTGGAGCAGGAATATCGTATTAAATCCTCGATGAAATTAATATTGTGTGTATTTCGTCAAAGAGCTCATTTCAGTCTAGGCCCAAAGATGAGAGAGTCCCTTCAAACGGAGGGAAAGCCTCTCGCCTCAAACAGCAAAGTGCCATTATAATTCCATTGAGATCGCAAAATGTCATTATAATCCCATTAGAACCAGAGAAAACCGATCAGCGAAGTAGGTGTCCAATCACTGGCATACCATTCTTATCTGATCTGAGGGTTTGGGCCTGGACTATTGGTTAGTGGCTGGTCTCACTGGAGGTCCCCCCATGTATTTATAAGCCCTTTTAGTTCCCATCAGCTGTATACATGTTTGTTGTACATGGAACTGAACGATGGATAAAAATTAACCTTGGCATTCCAGGCAGAGGAATGGGAATACACATCATCTTTGTCTGTGCCTTGCTTAGACAGCTGGTGGATTTGTTAGTCAGGAGTAGGACAAATTGGGATGGGGCGAGATAATCAGGTGGTGCCATTAGTTTCCCTCTTGTTGAAGTTAGGAAATCTTTTCTGGGGCAAGGAAATCTTTTCTGGCGCAAAGCCCAATGGACAAGTGTACTACGGTACTTCACCTTGTTGGCCCGACTCGTAGGATGGGAGATATATAGGTTTTCCCTATATTATACCACCAGTAATGATTCCAGTCTAGGCCCAAAGTTGAGAAAGTCCCTTCAATCGAAGGGAAAGCGTTGAATTGAAAAAAACATTTTATTGCAAGATTTCATTGCCAATCAAAGGGGATCTCCTGCATATTGGGAGGTTTCAATTCCCCTTCTGACTTGTAATACATTCTTCTGAGGTAGAGTAACAATATCATCTCAGTCATTGACTGCCGATGATTCTCTACGTCTCGCCTTAAACCGCAAAGTGCAATTATAATCCCATTAATACCGCAAAATGTCATTATATTCCCATTAAAACGCCGAGTCATAGGGCAGGAAACCGATTAGTGAAGTGGGCTGACATACCATTCAGATTATCTGATCTGAGGGTTTGGACCTAGAGTGATTCGGGCCTCATGGTTTCTCTTAACTCCCTGAATCGATATTCGACAGATTGATTGCAAAACTTTCTCAATTTACAGCCTTTTTATTGTCAATATGTAATAGGTCTAAAATAACATGACAGGGAAATAAATGCCTGGGATCTCCGGCCATCTGTTCCAATCAATATTTGAGAGTTAGATTACAAAAAGAGCAAAATCCTTCTTTATAATTGTCAACATATATCATGAGAGGGTAAAGGATGGGGGCTGTGATCAGGGTGAATGTAATCTCCCTGTGATTGGGGTGAATATGATCTCCCTCTCTCTTGCTCTTCTGACTCCCTCCCACGGACTCTAGTTAGTATTGTATGTGGGAGCCATGGGTAACACGTGCCAAGTGAGCTCACTAAGGCCAAAACAAAAATAGGTGTGTTTCCGATATACCCCCCCCCCCCCCACACACACACACACCTAAAAAATGGCCATGCCTGATTTTTTTGGGGTATTTATTTTATTTTTTTTCTTTTTCTTTTCTTTTCTTTCTTTTTTTTCTTTTTTTATACAAAAAAGGTAATAAAAGCAGGTTTTCCTAACCAGGAACTGTCAAAAAGCACATTTCCGTTGTCTAAAACAACTATTGTTATAATGTTATAAAATACGACATTTTTTCAGTTCCTGGAAGGTGGTTTCCTTAATAAGAAAATGTTACCACCCCCCTGCCTAGTTTTCAACCCAGATAAATAAGAAACACACCTATTTTTTAGTTGGCCTAACGAAGCTATTGACTGTGCAGTAAAGTTGGCATACACATCATCTCCCGGGAATTTCTCCTCCGTTTCTCCTCCTCCTCCTCCTGGAAGATTGCATTTTCCCAGCTCTCCAGCCTTCATGCTCATGCTGCCAACCAGGAAATAACTCCAGGTTATAAATCTGTGGGAATTTTGTCTTTTTATTTGCTGGAATTTTGTCTTTTTATTTGTTTACTCCTTAGTCAGTGATAGTGAAGTCATTTCTCTTGGCTCGCTTGATAAAAAGAATAGTGAATGCACCTTGGGAATTTTGTCTTTTTGCTCCTTGGCCTTGCTTTCAGATAGTGAAGTCATTTCTCTTTGCTCACTTGGTAATTTGTTTTTATCTATGTCTTTCGTTTGCGCAGAAAAATATGATATAAAAAAATGTAGTGGAATGGAGTAATTTATTTTTTATCTTGGTGCTTGCCAAATTCCTTGAGTTTGGTGCTTTGCTTCTTTCATATACCTCAGCTTGGGGATCAAGTTTCATACTGGAGACGCTGATAGCGAAAACATCTGACGAATTTTACGGCCACCGAATAATTGATTTTGAGAGGCTTCATACAAATATGCGGACACAAATCATCCTACAACTAATTGTACATGTCACAGATGTGTCAGATTTTCAGAAAATGTACAATTCACTTTCACCAATCCCCGCAAATAACCCAAATTTCAGAGGACAATAACGTTCAAAATACAGTTCAACCTAACCAAACAGATTGCTAGAATCAATGCAATGCCAAATATACTCGAATTTACCTAGTATTGGTCAAATTGAAGCCTAATTTAGCAGAAGTTACTGAATGTATACAGCTGCCAATTGTACATTTTCTGGAAATCTGACCAAGATATTGGAGTCCACTTCTATATTTTCAGTCTAGGCTCAAAGCTGAGAAGAGTCCCTTCAAACTGAGGGAAAGCCTCTCGCTCCAAACTGTAAAGTGCCATTAAAATCCCATTAGGACTGCAAAATGTCATATAATATAATAATTTAATCCCAGGACGCCTAACCATTAGCGCAGTAGGCGTCCAATCACTGACATACCATTTTTATATGACCTGAGAGGCTTTAACAAGGCTGTTTTCGCCAAATATGAGTTTGAACGTTGAGCTTGAGTTAAGGTGGTTTCTACAGCATACCTTGACTGTTTTCGGTCATAAATCATGGTGAATTATTTACACTTATAGATAAAGAAAGTAGATATAACATCTTCACATGGCTGTAAATCACCCCTGACTCAGAAAAGCCATTGATATCAAATTTACAGTTTGTATTCTTGAACTTTGAAACGTTTTGATAGAAAGGTCAAGACCAAAGGAAAGATAGGCCTATAGCCTTAGAGTAAGCTATAGCCAAGTCTGATCTGATCCGCCAGAAATTTTCGACGATGGACGAAAAAGGTAGACAAAACCCGCGAAATTACCATTCAGCCCGCGAAAATTAATACCTGCAAAGATATATCTCTAATCTTACACATCATTATACTAAAAAAAATCACCATTAAGCTGCAAAATACCCCTTTTTTCCCAATAATTCGCGAACAAATATCGCCACGAAATTATTGCCCGGTATCTGATCAGCAGGTGATCGCGTGGCCATCAGCCATATGCCCTTCAGCGCATGCGCAGAGCCTATCTGGAGGCTGGTGACAATCTACACAGATGGCCTGCAAGTCCTACAGCCTTTAAACAAGCGATAACATACCTATAAACCACGTCTGTCTCTTTACCACTGCAAACATCGCGCATCTTTCAACCAGGGAATGAGTATAGGGGTCAGATTTTCAGAAAATGTACAATTCTACTTCGCCAATCTTCTCAAATAACACAAATTTCAGACGAAAATAAAGTTCAAAATACAGTTCAACCTAGCCAAACAGATTGCTAGAATCAATGCAATGCCGAATATACTCTAATTTACCTAGTATTGACCAAATTGCAGCCTAATTTAGCAGAATTTATTAAATGTGTACAGCTGCCAATTGTACATTTTCTGAAAAGCTGACCCATATATGTCACACCCAGTGCAAATCATGTTTAACTGCCATGTCCAGGCATTAATGTCCAGCTATAGGCATTAGAGAAACAAGCACCGGCCATTGAACGTCTTGTTAGTAGCCGAGGGATACTATTGTTAGCCTTATGCCTTGTTCTATGGGCGGATGGTACATGGGTATTAAACTAGATGGATAGACAGTCCGGCAGGTAGATAGAGATCCATGTATAGGTAACATACATGCATGTATATACATGCATACATACATACATACATGTATATATGCATGTATGTACATACATGTATGTATACATAATATACATGTATACATACATGTATGTATGTATACATAATATACATGCATACATGTATGTATTCATAACATACATGCATGTATGTATGTATACATGTATACATACATAAATGCATGTACATACATACATGGACACATAATATACATGCATACATGTCATACATACATACATGTACATATACTATACATGTATACATTACATACATGTATGTATACATACATGTTCATGACATTGTATACATACACAAACATACATACCAACCCCAGCCTCAAAATATATTCATGCCTAAGTCAGAGTATAGCTAGTTATGTAGATAACTGGATGGAGGCATGAATACACAGAGGGGTAGATATGTAGGTAGATATATCACCTGAAGCAGGTAACTAAAAGAGCCAATGTGTATTGACATTGGTATTTGTTGATGGCGGTATTTACAAGGCAAATATACAGGGATGTTTATTTGTTTGAATATTAGAGCGAAACAAGTTTATTTGTGCTAAACATTGGTGCATTCTTTCTCAGGGAAAACAATTGTAATTCTAGTTGTCTGGGGGTAATAGTCTTGTTGCATGTTGTTTGTATTTATTTTCACTTTTTTATTTATTTATTTATCAATGCCCTGCTTGGTTTCCCCTATGGATCAGGTTTTCAGAAAATGTACAATTGGCAGCTCTACATATTTAGTAATTTCTGCTAAATTCTGCTTTAAAAAATGATAAATTTTGGGTATATCTGAGTACCGGTATATTTGGTATCACATTGATTTAAAGTATCAGTTCTATTATGTTAAACAGCATTTTGGACCTCATTTCTGTTTTAAATGTGGGTTATTTGAGAGGATTGGTGAAGGGGAATTGTACATTTTCTGAAAATCTGACCCATATGTCCTTGACTCTATAATGGCTCTATTTTTTAACAATTACAACTGATGGCTTGGCATAAATAGTTCTGTCCCCAGGCTGAACATAATGGCCAAGTCAGCACCATGTTTACTGCATTATGAGTGTGGCAGTCTAGGCCCAAAGTTGAGAGAGCCCCTTCAAACGGAGGGAAAGCCTTTCGCCTCAAACTGTAAAGTGCCATTATAATTCCATTAAGACCGCAGAATGTCATTATAATCCCTGGACTGGCTGTATATTTGAAGAATTTTTTGTTTTATTTATATTTTATCTCTCTAACACCACAACGATACCTTTTACCTCTGTTGTTGCCATTACTAATAAGAAATAGGAAAATAAACTCATAATGGAATGAAAATGAAATGAAATTAAAAAAATAAAAATAAAAATAAATCATAAGGAAAATTGCCTACCTGGGGCTTCCCAGAATTCAACAGAGATCATGAATTTTTCTATCGTCCAATCACGACTCTGAATAAAATGGTCACAATCCCACAAAGCCACGTGACCACTGGCATGGGAGTCCTGGTAACTGACCAGTCTCACTATGCCCTTTTTGCCCTTGAAAGGATCCATAGTCTTTGTATGATCCTCCGGGTTGGGCTTTGCCACCTCAGGGTTGCCATACTTGGCCGCCAAAAAGGGCCCGAAAGCTGTATTCCTGAAGATATACTCCTGGCCGTCTTTGCCCGTATAACTGTCATTTCCATGCTTTGAAAGGCTGATCCTAGTCTTGCCTATGGCATGGGCACCTCCGTGTCGGTTGAGCATCCAGGAGAGCCGGACGGAGGCGGTGTTGTGGGTGTGGGAGCTGAACTGTCCCCCGATCATCTGGATGATGTCCTTGTCCCGGTAGCGTCCGCCGTGGAGGTAGTATCCAGGGTAGAGTAAGAGCATCTGACTGAACTTTGGTAGCTCCGGCTGTAAGTGAAAGGAGAGAAATTGTGAATTAGTTTATAGGCTCAAAGTTTGAAAGAGTGTGAATTAGTTTATAGGCTCAAAGTTTGAAAGAGTGTGAATTAGTTTATAGGCTCAAACTTTGAAAGAGTCCCTTTAAACCGAGGGAAAAGTCTCTGGGTCCAGACTGGAAAATGTCATTGTAATCCCATTAGAAAAAAATGGAAAACAATAATAATCCCATTAGAACGCCTTGTCCTGGGCCAGAAACCATAGGCGCAGTAGGCGTCCAATCACTGAATACCATTCAAATAAATAGAAATTGAATTGAAAAATACTTTATCTGTCTGAAGTTTTACAAGTATGAGTGGACAAATGGGTGACCAGGCTTCTGGATAAAATCCAGATCTTCCAGCCGTTACCTTTATGGCAAGAAGATTGCTATATTATGAGAGTGACTATCTAATAGGTACATGATATGACATAAAATATAATAAGACATAAAACAAGTTATAAAACAGATAATAACAAACTCACTGATATCATCATTCATGATAACAAGATATAAGATCCTGAGTCTTTTTTATTAAGAGGCCTTTTTAAAGGCAGTTGGCATGGGATATTTTAAAGAAGACTGACTGTGTTTTAGATGGTTTAAACTTAAGAATTTTGTGGAAGAAAGAAAGAAATTGCTTTAAAACTACACCTTTTATTAAGGATCTTGTGAATAAGAGTAAGACATGAAAGATTTATCTTAATTTAATTATATACCTACTTGAGTGTCTTCTACACTATACTAGGCATACTAATAAACTTAAATCACTATTATATTTTAAACCAAGAGGACCCCAAACTATAACAGTTAAGTCAGAGGAGGTATAAATAGCATACATCTTCACCTGAACTGACTTCATTTTCTAGAGATTAATCTCTTTTTACAATTTTGATGGAGCTCAACAATGTAAGTTAACACCACGGTACATACAAGTTGTATGGGCTCAAAAAGTGTCAGATGTTTTCTTCGCACTTCCTCACCTAATTGTGAAGGGCATTTGTTGGCCATCAGGACTGCCATCGTTTAGACATTTGTTATACTAGTGTCTACAACTTCTATTCATACAAATCTCCATCCATCAACCAAATACCCTCCTGTCCCTTGCGCCAGTGATTCGTGTGGGGGAGGGGGGGGGGGGGTGCGGGGGGGGGGGTCTACCCCCCGAGACTCAAAAGGGCGCCTTGATTGACTCTAGCTAAGCTAGGCCAAAAAAATAGATGTTTCCGACTCCCCCCCCCCCACACACACACACACCTAGAAAAAACCTCCCCCCACGCAATAAGAAATTTGATCATGTCTGACTTTTTGGATTATTTTTTTTACAAAAAAAAAAAGCTAATAAGAAAGCTAACCACGAACAGTCAAATAGCACATTTCCCTTGTTTGTAACAACTATTGTTATAAAATTGACATTGTTTTCAGTTCCTGGAAGGTGGTTTTCTAAAGAAAAAGGAAAAATAAGTTACCAACCCCCTACCTATAGTTTTCAGCCAGATAAATCGGAAACACCTATTTTCTTGTTTTGCCTAAAGGTATAGCGGGTTGTGAGAGGCCACAATGAACCCTTCTCAGGCCTAATTAAACAGAGCAGGCAATGTTGACTGTCTGTCACCATTTGTTTACTGACGAGCGACCATGCACGTGGACATTTAGTCTTGGGTTCGCTACTTTAAAGTTTATAGTTTATATTTTAGTTATATACTGAAGCTATCAGAAATTTATTAACGAATATTTCATCAAATATAAACGACTAAGCATCATCTTCATGATCTCTGTTTTCTGAATCACACCGTAACTTCTGTTCCAATGCGAAAACAGCTCAACATTGTTATATACTATGTTCCGCTTATAAGCTGAACTCAGGTTATAACCTGAACTCAGTTTACCGGAATTTTCAGTTAAGCTGAACCTTTTCTTATTTCCCTTGGTCATCTAAGGGTGCCACAGGGTATTTTAATTGCCCCTGCGTGTTCTTGGCATTTTCTATATTAATTTTATTTTAATTTGGAGAATAATGGCAATGTCAGTCCAGGCCCAAAACACTCAGATCAGATAAGAATGGTATGTCAGTGATTGGACGCCTACTTCGCTAATCGGTTTCGCAGCCTAGAACTAGGCGTTCTAATGGGATTATAATGACATTGTGCGGTCTTAATGGAATTATAATGGCGGTTTGAGGCGAGGCTTTCCCTCCGTTTGAAGGGACTCTCTCATCTTTGGGCCTAGACTGAATGTCATGATTAAATAAGGCAAAGTCTATAGTATTTAACAAGCTGCTATTTTAAGTGCAGTTCTCCAACAGCGATCAGTTTAGTCGCCCTGTGGGATGGGCTCCCTGAAGGTGAGATATACATGGAGTAGGGGTCAGATTGGACACACTTGGTCACTTCAGAGGAGAGCCGGACAGTTGACCACAGCCTTTGTAAAGCTGGGGATGACACTCCTAGCTCACCTGAAGTGCCATCGCTTCTAGGCCCTCAGGCGCAAAGGTCATGTTCACAAGGTCAGGGGGCTTCACCCCCGTCTCGTCGCGAGGGCCTAAAGCTGTTGGGTCCCTATGAAGCCCCGAATCTACTTTTGACCCAAAGGTCATTTGAAACACCAGGCGGGAAATTATACTTTGTTGACTCTTAGTATTTATATATAGGCTAGGAGTCATTTTGTAGTTATTTTTCAGTCAGGCCCAGACGGACACATTCCTCGATTCCACATCCAGCGATAAGCTTAACCACAAGGCTAAGACTAAGGCTAAAAGTGTTAATGACCCCTAAAACTTAGGGGTCCAAAACTGCCTTCTGAACCTGACTGTTTTATAGTTTTACGCGCTGGGACGATTTTTCTTCCTTTGAAAAGTATTATTGTTTTGCTGTGTTTTTCAGTTAATTTCCCGTGTCGCTTGGTCTTTGAAGCAGTAGTAGGACACTGGGAATATTTCCTCTCCTCGATTGTTTTCCGAACATACTTAGTTATTCTGACAAACTGCCATAGATTCAAGCGCTGAGCCTCTTGCTATATGGTAAATGCATCTACAGAGTCTAGGCCCAAAGATGAGAGAGTCCCTTCAAACGGAGGGAAAGCCTCTCACCTCAAACCGCAAAGTGCCATAATAATTCCTTTAAGACTGCAAAACGTCATTATAATCCCGCCGAGTCCTAGGCCAGGAAACTGATCAGCGAAGTAGGGGTCCAATCACTGAGATACCATTCTTATCTGATCTGAGGGTTTGTACCTGAACTGTCTAACATCACCTGCTAATCAATTTGCTGTGACGTTTAATCAATCACATACAGTTTTCCCCATTAACTGAAATTCTTGCCTCTGAAAGAAAAGCAGTTACTTCCCAGCCTTTCTGCCCCAGCCCCTGTCAGACTAATTCCCACTCTCACCACCCTCTCCATTGTTCCCCGGACAGTGTATTAGGGAAGGTAGGGCTGGGGTATAAAGGGATGGGGGTGGGGGCGGGGCCGGAAGGTACCGTCAGCACGATCGTCAGATTTTCAGAAAATGTACAATTCACCTTCAACGATCCTCTCAAATAACTCACATTTAAGACAAAAATACGGTTCAAAATACAGTTTAACATAGCAGAACTGATATATTAAACCAACACAAAACCAAATATACTCAGATATACTCGGTGTTCATCATTTTTCAGCCTAATTTATCAGAATATACTAAATGTATAGAGCTGCCAATTATACATTTTCTGAAAATCTGACCCACGATCGTCATCAGTTCCACCAGCGTCCCATCCTCCCTCTGGAATGTCGGGAGGAGTTGTATTTTGTCGCGCATCACAGCGAAACTAATTATGTGAGCGAAGTGGTGTGAAAATGTACAATTCGCCTGCACCAATCCTCTCACATAACGGTTTAGCGGGTTAACCCAAATTTAAGATAAAAATTATGTTTAATATGTAGTTCAACATAACTGAACAGATTGTTTGAATTAACGTAATAGCAAATATACTCAGATATACCTTTGTATTTATCTTTTTTTTCAGTCTAATTTAGCAGAATTCGCTAAATGTATAGAGCTGGCAATTGTACATTTTCTGATTTATCTGACCCTTCATGATGAACACTTTCTCTCTCTCTCCCTCCCCTTGGCGAAATTTTTTTCTGAAGATTTTTCCCAATGTCGCCAACACTCGTATAAATTATAATCAGAGGGGGGTTTGGTTAAGGACCCTCTTGTTTCCATGCTTGTGTGATTCCTGTCAGTGAGTGTTATAAATGGAGCAATGGTATATAGGACTTGATCTCAGACACATGCTGGGGGATCTTATATATATGCGGCTTTTGTTGTAACGGGTATTTGATGGGGGTGAGGGTGAGCAGAGATTGTGCAGCACGGGCTGGGCGGGGAGAGAAGCGTACGGGGGCCCGTGACAAGCTAGCAGCACTGGGGCCATATGTGTCTCTGTATTTATTCTGGTATTTTAGATTCCAATTCTTCCTTTAGTTCCAATTCGTGAAAACCTAACTTTTTCGGGTTTATTTTTGTGTTAGTATAAACTCGTTGTTTAAATAGAAGGCTATTCGATTTTTTTATTTCTATATCGAAATGATCCCCTGTGATTAGTTTTAGTGATGCTTGAGATGATTCCCTTGCATGTGAACATTAACTGTATCGACTCATAGTTGAACATACATTGTACTTGGGATGGGTCTAAGCATAGAACTAGCTATTTCTATGGTCTAAGCTTAGGTCTATATTCTTTTAGATTTCACAGAAGGGTGAATCTTTCCTCACATCCTGCATTCCAGAGGTGAGCCTCATAGCCATTGATGAATAGCAATGTTACTAGAATATTAATGTGTGGCCGTTAGTGGAGGATGTGGTTGTGCTGGCCTTGTTAGCACAAAACATGCATACCATGGTTCAAATCATCAGAAAATGGACAATCGCCAGCTCTACACATTGAGTAAATTCTTTTAATTTAGGCTGAAAAATGATGAATACCGGGTATATCTGAGTATATTTGGTATCACATTGATTTAAAGTATCGGTTCTGTTATGTTAAACATCATTTTGAAGCTCATTTCTGTCTTAAATGTGAGTTATTTGAGAGGATTGGTGAAGTTGAATTGTACATTTTCTGACAATCTGTCCCTTATATGTACGCTCTACTTGTATGCTAATTGAAATCACTCGAGGCAGACGTCTTTTGTCGCCTTGATTCAACACTCCCAAAGCTCTGCCTTTCTTTACTTTCACCCCCTTTTGTGTTAAACAAGATAAATTGAGGGGAGAAAAATCAACCTGGTGTTTTGTTAATGGCATCATTTTTTTTGTGATGACATTAAAAATTCAGGGGTTTATTAGGGAAAATTATTGTTGGTCATTGGAGATCAGTCAAGCCACTAAGCTGTGGGTTGTTAGTAGTATAATAATTATTGTATTCAGACTATAGAAGATTCCCCAATGGCGCTAATGAAGCTTGCATTGAGAAAGCAAAAGCTTTGAAATTGTTACAGAGCTTGGTTTTAGTCTTCCCATACCGCGCACAGGTGTTGAGATGTAAAAAACACATGTCTCTCTCACCCGGAGAAAAAACTCTTCGCATCCCTCCTAGGGTTTACACGTTTTTTGTTCATTAAAAGAGAGTAAATTTGGCAACATATTCTTCACTCATAAAGAACCTTTTCGTGCGCGTGATTACACAGCGTTAAGCGTGGTAAAGGTGATGAGTGGGGGGAGGTGGGGTTGGGGAAGGGGGACTTGATTTATCTCTTTAATGTGAATAGAAGTTTTTACGTCTGGGATAAAAAGACTTTGGTTGGAATGTTGGCACACGATATTTTGGTCCGTCCAACGAGAGTGGAAAGTTGGTCCGTCCGACCAGGGAGGTGGGAAAGAAGTGCACACACAGTCTAGATCCACAGATGGGAGAGTCCCTTCAAACGAAGGGAAAGCCTCTCGTCTCAAATCACAAAGTGCCATCATAATTCCATTAAAACCGCAAAATGTCATTTTATTCCCATTAAAACGAGTCTTAGGCGAGGAGACCGATTAGCGAAGCAGACACAGTCTACACTCTATACTCGTCCTGTAGGCAGCGGCGTGCCATAGAGTTAACCATAGCGGGCTTTGATGTTTACTGCCTACAGGACGAGTATAGAGTGTATAAGCGTCTCAGATCAGATAGAAATGGTATGTCAGTGATTGGACGCCTACTGCGCTAATGGATTTTCTGACCCAGGAGTAAGCATCCTAATGGGATTATAATGTCATTTTGTGGTATTAATGGGATTATAATGGCATTTTGCAGCGAGAGGCTTTCCCTCTGTTTGAAGGGATTGTCTTAACTTTGGGCCTAGACTGCTTAATTCGTCCACCCTCTAACTGCCCCATCCTCATGCTATCAAGTTAGCTGGAATGGACTATAAGACAACACCTGGATGAATGGGCTGCAGGTGTGAGGGGTAGTCACGGGACAGCAAGAGGGAGTCAGCAGCTACGATTCCACACTAAACAATAGAACCAAGTGGCTCAGATTGTCACAAAATGCACAGTTCACATTTAGAAACCCTTCCAAATAACCCGAGTTTAATACAAAAATGAGACTCAAAACACAATTCAACATAACCAAACACATCCTTTGAATCAACTCAATATCAAATATACTCAGATATAGCTAGTATTTATCATTTTTCAGTCGGATTTAGCAGAATTTCATAAATGTGTAGAGCTGGCGATTGTACATTTTCTGACAATCTGACCCAAGTACCCCCAATGAGACGCAATGGCGTACTATGGCCGACTCCCCACCGTGAAGATGATATATTTCAAACCCTTTGATGAGTAGGGTCGTAGATGGGTCAGATTTTCAGAAAATGTACATTTGGCAGCTGTACACATTTAGGAAATACTGTTAAATTAGGCTGCAATTTGGTCAATACTATGTAAATTCGAGTATATTCCGGATTGCATTGATTCTAGCAATCTGTTTGGTTTGGTTGAACTGTATTTTGAACTTTATTTCCGTCTGAAATTTGGGTTATTTGAGAGGATTGGTGAAGGTGAATTGTACATTTTCTGCAAATCTGACCCAGTTAGAATGGGCCCAGGTAGGAGATGATTGAATGGCAGATTGACGACTGCCGTTAAAGTATATTCTCCTGATCCATGGGTACAGGGCAAATCAATCTTCATTTGTTTCAATAATTGGCTTTTGAAGATCGGTCTATTGAAACGCGATACCCAGCCTACCGCCCACTGGAAAATGGTCTATATGTAAGTGCTGAATGCAGTTATCATGGTTAAACCCAGTGATTAGTTCAGAGTTAACTGGATAAAATGGTTAATCATTGAGGCGAAAGTGGATAAGGCGAAAATTCGCAAAGGCTGTGTCCGTCACAGTTCGTACTTAGTTTGTCAGCTTCAAGATTTGAGAGCAAAATTCAGACTTTCAAATTCAAATTTTAGAAAATGTACAATTGGCAGCTGTACTCATTTAGTAAATTCTGCAAAATTAGGCTGCAATTTGGTCAGTACTAGGTAAATTCGAGTATATTCGGTATTGCATTGTTTCTAGCAATCTGTTTGGTTAGGTTGAACTGAATTTTGAACTTTATTTTCGTCTGAAATATGGGTTATTTGAGAAGATTAGTGAAGTTGAATTGTACATTTTCTGAAAATCTGACCCATATACCATTCTTATCTGATCTGAGTGTTTGGACCTTGACTGACTGAGTGCTTCTTCTAACAAGATCAGAGTGAGTACACACATAGCGTGTGTACAACGAGTACAAGAGAGGGACAGGTGGTTTCCCGTCTCCGCGTTGTGTGACTGCTATGAATTAGGTATTGAATCTGGAAAGCTCGGGAGTATTTTCCTGTCCACTTGTACTTGGAGAAAGTCCACCGAGTCTTCCTTAATTATACATGTCAAGGAGCTGTCACAAGTCAAGGTTGAGGCGTCTGCCAAAAGGCGCCAAAATGGATCTTTCTAGTTTTTCCAAAATGGAGATTAATGACCATCTGCAGCAATTATTTTTGACTTGTTAACGGGAATTTTTCTAAGCATTATTTGTAATGTAGATAACGGGAATTTTGGAAGCATTATTTGTAATGTAGATTCAAGATAAACGTAACGTATTATAGTTAAAGAATCCAGTAAAAAAATTTAAACAAAAATATATTTTGTATATAAGAGCTTGGCTTTAGTCTACCCACACAGCCTCACAGGTGTTGAGATGTAAAAAACATATGGCCGTCATATCACTAGTATAGTTTCAAAAACTTTCAAGATTTCAAAAGCAACTTGACATATATTTCATTTCTTTTGATTTTCTACTTATAAACTGAACTACCAGTGAGTACTACAAGGCAAACACTTGGTATCACCACACATGTGGGACAGATTTTCAGAAAATGTACAATTCCCCTTCACCAATCCTCTCAAATAACCCACATTTAAGACAGAAATGAGCTTCAAAATGCAGTTTAACATAACAGAACTGATACTTTAAATCAATGTGATACCAAATATACTCAGATAGACCCAAAATGTATCATTTTTTTAGCAGAACTTAGCAGAAATGACTAAATATGTAGAGCTGCCAATTGTATATTTTCTGACAACCTGACCCATGTATTAAAGTGTTAGATCGTGTGATGATGGTCCCAATACCACACAGATCACCCAGAGACAATCCCACCCACCCACAGTAAGAGACAGACGTTATCCCAAAGTACCATATGTATCACGCGCGCCTTGAGCTAACGGACAAAGATCCTCAGCAATGATTCAGAGATTGAGGTTTTTAGAGCCACGGTGTGTGTGTAACCTTGCTGGAGAGGGTCCAGGAGAGCCAGGTGTTTTAGTTCACCTTGTCTTTGATCCCGGGCCGGTGGGCAGGTGCGGCCTGCCTCACTATCTCACGCTACAGGTGTGCTTATCTATGGTAGGGTGCGGCTATAGGGAGGTAACGCACGGATGTTGCGCAATAACATAACCACCCACCCAGTTTTAGGCCCGAAGATGAGAGAGTCACTTCAAACGGAGGGAAGGCCTCTTGCCTTAATCCGCAAAGTGCCATTATAATTCCATTAAGACCGGAAAATGTCACTATATTGCCATTAGAACGCCTAGTCCTAGGCCAGGAAACCGAATAGCGAAGTAGGCGTCTAATCACTAACATAACCATTCTTATCTGATCTGAGGGTTTGGGCCTGAGGGTTTGGGCCTAGACTGCACTCCCTTCAAACACCCACCCATCCTCAAACACACTCCATTGTATGAATGTAGTACTCTGTGAAATTTATAAACTAATCCACATTCAGTAATGTATTGTAAAATAATGGGCCCAAAATGATTCACAATCTATGTCTGAAAATCTAATGTATTTCAGTGATTCCCTACTTTCCTATTATAAACTATTAAAGTGAGGTAAGGGATGTATATTTGCACTCGGAATATTCGCACTTAGAATCATCCAGATTTCACGAGGATTAAGTGATATATTTTTCATACGGTTATGGATTTAATGTTATTTAAAAGTAAACTTTGTGCTTAGAAATAAGATCAGAATGATACATAAACAATCGTGATAGGAAAAAGTGATAGGAAAATGATAAAGGTTGTCGTCGAGTGATGACAAGTGATGAGAGGCTATCATTCCATCAATACACACTATTGCTATTTCTACATTTGATACCATTGTTATAATGTATTGTAACATATGCCCTTGATACACAGAATTTTCATTTTTCCTCTCTGTTATATCTTCAACATCAATATATTTCTTCATCTCCTGAATAGTGTTACACCAAGTATAACACCATCGAACAGAATGTGGTGAAAGGCACATAAAGTGGAATTTCAATAATATTTCAAGTTAATTATCATGATTTACTACCAATAATCGTATACCAGACAGCATCAATAGAAGATAACCATCCACAAATACTCGTGCCAAGTATAGACACTGTAGGAAATATGAGAGGAGATATGTTATCTGGGTCAGATTTTTAGAAAATGTACAATTGGCAGATCAACACATTTAGGAAAGTCTCCTAATTTAGGCTGAAATATGATGAATACCGGGTATATCTGAGTATATTTGGTATCGCGTTGATTTAAAGTATCAGTTCTGTTATGTTAAACTGCATTTTGAAGCTCATTTCTGTCTTAAATGTGGGTTATTTGAAAGGGTTGGTGAAGGAAAATTGTACATTTTATGAAGATCTGACCCATCTATGTTTTTAGTTGATTCTATGCGATGAAAATTGATATTCGCAATCATATCCTCTAAATCGAAGAGAGTATAATTCATGTCATGTAAATGTCCAGGTTCTGAGATTCTTTTGAGGAGGAATTCTAATCAACACAGAAGATGAACGCCATCGTATTCAATACAAACTTTAGTAATGGTCACTCGATATTTAACTGGAAAAACTCTAGTCAAAAGTCATGTTTTCCATCGGCAGACAGCCATGGAAATATGATCCGAGAGTGCATTATACCTTTCTGAACGTGGCTAGACTTCGTATCAAACTTATTTCAATGCATATTCTAAAGCCAGGTGAAAAATGATGGACGCATCTTGTCGTTCTAGCCCCTTGGGGCTTTCTGAACTCGACGTGTGACTGGAAATGAAGCTCAAAAAGAGCCGGGCACGCTTCTAAGCGATGATAACATAATTTACATTCACATCCTATAGTAGAGCTGTCAGTTTTTTTAAATGCTGAGCCTCCATATATTGATATATGCCTTTCAGAATCTTCAGGGAATTTGTCAGTATTAGGTTCCGATTGGTAAGTCTATGGTTCTTGCGTGAAGGCAACAGGGGAATTACAGGGTCAGATTTTCAGAAAATGTACAATTCAACTTCGCCAATTCTCTCAAATAATCTAAATTTCAGACGGAAATAAAGGTCAAAATACAGTTCAACCTAACCAAAGAGATTGCAAGAGTCAATGCAATGCCGAATATACTTGAATTGACCTGGCATTGGGAAATTTCAGCCTAATTTAGAAGAATTTCCTAAATGTATACGGCAGCTAATTGTACATTTTCTGAAAATCTTATACACTAATGGGATTATAATGAAATTTTGCTGGCTTAATAGAATTATAATGTCGCTTTGCGGTTGTAGGTGTGTGTGTGTGGGGGGGGGGAGGGTTAAATCGGAAACACCTTTTTTTTTTTGGGGGGGGAAGGGGGGGGGGGCGGGGGCTAGGCCTACTGTTGTCCTGTTAGGCTGTATGTAATTCACCCTGTCTAACTAGGGTCTAACTGTACAAGAGAATTACATGTTACGATGTACGTACACTGATACAATCCCTCAACTATCATCTCTCTCTGTGGGAGAAAGGATAAGGAGGAGAAAACTTGACATGCACGCGAACATAGTTTGTATTCCCCTGCCTGAAATCAGACCGTCTCTATCATGAGTCCTGTCACACCCTTGTCACAACTCTGCATCGTATACATGGGTCAGATTTTCAGAAAATGTACAATTGGCAGCTGTACACATTTAGTAAATTCTTCAAAATTACCCTGCAATTTGATCAATACTAGGTAAATTCGAGTATATCCGGCATTGCATTGATTCTAGTAATCTGTTTGGTTAGGTTGAACTGTATTTTGAACTTTAGTTTCGTCTGAAATTTGGGTTATTTGAGCAGATTGGCGAAGTTGAATTGTACATTTTCTGAAAATCTGACCCGTATATTTACTTTACTCAAATGCTTCCGATTGCTCCCCATTTAGCCTGGCTGTGTATAGCGATCGGACATCGGGGTTAATTTTAAGCACTCACTTAAGCAAATCAGTGTCATGAGCTAGTACTACACCCTATAGTACAAGGGTCAGATTTTCAGAAAATGTACAATTCAACTTCACCAATCTGTTGAAATAACCCTAATTTCAGACGAAAATAAAGTTCAAAATACAGTACAACCTAGCCAAACAGATTGCTATATCAATGCTAGCCGAACATACCCGAATTTACCTAGTATTGACCAAATTATAGCCTAATTTAGCAGAATTTACTCAATGTGTACAGCTGCCAATTGTACATTTTCTGAAAATCTGACCCTTATAGTACACGATCTCAATGGTCGGTCATGTCACGATGTTATTAGTTCTCAACACGAACTAACTGATTGACATGCTGATTGACATGCTGATTGACATGCAAGTCATACACAAAGACATTTCCGTGTGTCACGCACCATTTCAGTACTCGAGGAATCAATATCTTGAAGTTGTATTTCTTGTTTCTTTCAGAATCGATTTAGGTTTTTGTGTAGTTTGTGTTGTTCTGTGTTCAAAAGTCTAACCTGTCCTATATGGGCTAGATCGTAAAAATAAATGTACAATTCGCCTTCACTAGTCCTCTCAAATAACACACATATACTCAGATATACCTATATATAGTTTTCATATTTTTTTTGTGCCTAATTTAACAGATTATATCAAATGTGTGGATTGTACATTTTATGACCTTCTGACCCTTTTGTATATTATATTCGAAAAAGGCGATGAGGCCAAATTTAATGGCTCATTTATTTTTTAGGCACTTTATAATGTGTTGGATGCTTTGCAAAAAAAAAAAAAAAAGACTTTGTGCATGGAAATCCGTCCGGATCGGACAGTGTACATGTAGATGGCAAGAAATCTAGGGAGCACGAGACGAGAGACCTGGTAATCTATTTCCCTGTGCCAGACTGGAGTTCAGCCTCAATCGTCCATTTTTCAGCCAACATAAATGGGTGAAATCGCCAGAAAATGTACAATTCTCCTTCACCAATCCTCTCAAATAACCCAAATTTAACACAAAAATAAGGTTCAAAATTCAGTCCAACATAACCAAACAGATTACTAAAATCAATACAATATCATATATACTCAGATATACCCAGTATTGACCATTTCTCAGTCGAATTTAACAGTATTTACTTAATAAGTAGATATGCGAATTGTCCATTTTCTGTAAATCTGACCCATATGGGTTGTTTACCACGAGGTGGTTATCGGAAAGGTTACTACGTCTTACGTTGCCCTCACTAGTCCGTATAACTACAGGAATCCATCGTACACTCTCCTTGTTATAAATAAATTAGACCGGGCTGTGGAATCTATCTAGCGCTTCCCATTTTTCTACTCATCAATCTTCTTCTAGGTGGAATATAGGAGTGATGGATAAAGTTACAGGTTCTTATTGCCAATTCCCAGCTTAATTCTGATAGCATTTGTAAGTTTGTTTTTATTATATAACCCACGCATCTGAATCGGAAGGTCCGCGCTGAATCCACATCCACATATACTTATTCCCTTTGAAGAATGCAGTGCATAAAATGGGATTCTTTTCAAGGTACGCTTCTGTGCGAGTCTTGAATAGGTTTCCCGAAATTAATGGCGGTTTTATGCGGTTGTGATCTTTGCAGAGGTAGGTAACCTACTCTATCTCATCCTATTTCCATTTTCTCTGGTATTGCTAGCCTTTGTGTAGTGCAATGTTTATGGATATTTGGTATTTCTATAGGGGAGGGGTGGGGGTGGGGGGATTAGGCTTGTCTATCTGCACCTGTTCGTATGGAGAAGTTCTTAGAGAAGGGCAGAAGTATTTCTCCCCCTCCTGGTGCTTTCATCATCGTCTCACCCATTCTCTCTCTCCTCACTGGAGGAAGGTATATTGGTAAGATTTTCAGAAAATGTACAATTCGCCTTCACCAATCCTCTCAAATAACCCACATTTAAGGCAGAAATGAGATTGAAAATGCTGTTTAACATAACATAACTGATACTTTAAATCAATGCCATACCAAATATACCCAGATATACCCCAAATTTATCATTTTTTAGCAGAATTTAGCAGAAATTACTAAATATGTAGAGCAGCCAATTGTACATTTTCTGAAAATCTGACCCATATAGTGGTGGCTATATCACTGGAGGAGGTGTTTAATATTTCACCTGCTGCTGGAGGAGTAGGGTACCTGTTTGTACACATGCATACCTCCTCCAGGGTGGGGTGTTGGCAGGCCCCACAGGTGAAGGGTTTAACGAGGAGAGAAGGTGACTAACAGGCTGTGAGATAGTAGTGGTGGGGTGGAGGGATGGGAAAGTGTTTTGGGGGGGGGGGGGGGGGAGGGGGACTGAGAGAGAAAAAGGGAGAGATGAGAGAGAGAGACACACACACAGGGAGATAGAGAGAGAGGAGAGTGGGGAGACAGGGAGAAAGAGAGAGAGAGAGAGAGAGAGAGAGAGAGAGAGAGGGAGAGAAAGCGAGAGAGGGAGAAAAAGAGAGGAATGAGAGAGAGGGGAGGGAGAGAGAGAAAGAGGGAGGGAGAGAGAGAAAGAGGGAGACGGAGAAAAGAGAGAGAGAGAGAGAGAGAGCGAGTGGAGGGAAAAGGAAAGGGAGAAAGAGAGAGAGGAAGAGAGAAAAGGAGAGAGACAGAGAGAGTGGAGGAGAGGGAGATGCGAGAGAGAGACATACATACAGAGAAAGAAGGAGAGAGACAGAGACAGGGGAGGAGAATAAAAAGAGAAATGAAGATAAGTAGGGAGGGGGAGGGAGGGAAATGGCCTACCTTCTGGACTCTATCTACCCCCCCACCCCCATTGCTACATATCCCATGGTCAAACACTCAGAAGGATATATCATATTAGTGATGACCTCTTAATTGAGTTAAATATGTCATGATAACAGCCTTCAGAATGCAAATGAAGTGTTGAAACGCTTCTGCACAAGCATTCATGTTTTTATCTCCGTCTCAGTGATTGATATCCACACAAAGTACACGCTCTAAATGATGGTTAGTTGGGAGATGCTATCATAAACAGGTATGTTTCAAATATATTGCCCTTTTTGCCATACTTCCACTGCAGCGAAAGTGATCGTGTCGGGTTGGATTGAAGTCATGAATGGGTCATATTTTCAGAAAATGTACAATTCACCTTCACCGATCCTCTCAAATAACCCACATTTAAGACACAAATGAGCTTCAAAATGCAGTTAAACATAACAGAACTGATACTTTAAATCAATGCGAAACCAAATATACTCATATATACCCGGTATTCATCATTTTTCAGCCTAATTTAGGAGAATTTCCTAAATGTGTAGAGCTGCCAATTGTACATTTTCTGGGTGCTCTGATCCGTATGTATTATGTATGGGAGACCAGCTCGTCTGTTGACAAACCAGTTCGTTTCTTTAAAGCTGCATTCCCAGCTATTGGGGCAAACAAAATCGTGGTCCTGGGTATGACCATAAAAGTGCCTTTCTGTCTCTTTTTTCTCTGTCTCTCTCTCCCTTCAGTTCCCTTCTCTTCTAGCTCTTTTTCCTGGGTAAGACCATAAACTGCCTCCCTCTCAGCTCTCCCGCCCTTGATATAACCATCTTAAATGCGTTAATAAGGGCGTAAAGCAACCCATCTCACTCACTCACTTCCCTCTCAGCTCTCCCGCCCTTGATATAACCATATTAAATGCGTTGATAAGGGGCGTAAAGCAACCAATCTCACTCCACTCACTCCCTCTCAGCTCTCCCCGCCCTTGATATAACCATATTAAATGCGTTGATAAGGGCGTAAAGCAACCAATCTCACTCACTCAAACAAACAAACAAAATCTTACCAAATTTAGCCATGTTATGATTTATAGAGAGAAAAACTGCCGCCGGCGAGCGATAATCAGGACAATCTTAGCAGGAAAGCATTCCGGCAGGTCTTCAAATACAAATGAAAGACATTAATAAAAGACGTTTTAGAAGCCCCGTAGCAGAAACATCTGGACAAAATCCCTCAGAATTTTGGTCAAATGACTTATAAAATGGAACGAAAAAGTAGAAAATCTTCAGTCTAGGCCCAAATCCTCTGGAATGTCAGTGATTGGACGCCTACTGCGCTAATGATTTTTCTGACCCAGGAGTAGGCGTCGTAATGAGATTATAATGGTATTTTGCGGCCCTAATGTGATTATAATGGCATTTTGCGGTTTGGAGCGAGAGGCTTTCCCTCAGTTGGAAGGGACTCACTAAGCTTTGAGCCCAGACTGTCTTGCGTTTTGACCGACGTTAGCTGAGAGTGCAACTTTAATTGGTACCTAACGTCTATTTCTGGTATTGGTAAAAACGGTAAAAAACGTGTGCTCGTGCCGTGCTTGTGATATGAGGGGAAAGATGTCTATCTTGTGTAAATTAGAACTTTTTAAAATCCAAAGGTTATTTTTGTAATGAAAAGTTCAAAACTTTCCCCACTACAGGCACAGTGGGGATGACAACACTGCCATACATCACCGTTGAACAATCTCTGGTGATGCTACATTTTAAAAAATATTATTTTCTATTTAATCTTTTTATTTGGGATGTTACTTTAACATCGGATCTCGCCATGATGCAGATCATTTGCACACTCCAAGTTTTGGAATTATTTTTAACCATGGATTTTTGATCACACGAAATAACATCTACTTGTTGACCGTGAAAGTGTTGACTAAAAATACAATGTATTGCTCTAATAGACTTCATAAAACACTTCTTTCTCATGATTGCAGACACTAAATCATTAACGTTTTTTACACCAGGGCTTGTATCAAACATCCCGGTGCATGTGTATTTATAAGCAGACAAGTAGGCCATCTTGTACGTTAAATACAACCGAATTCTTGTATTTTACATTAGGCTTGGCACCAAAGGTCTCTCTGTCGGTAGTCTAGGCCCAAAGATGAGAGAGTCCCTTCAAACGGAGGGAAAGCCTCCGAGTCTCGCCTCAAACCGCAAGAAGCCCTTATAAATTCACTAAGACCGCAAAATGGCATTATAATCCATTAAGAACGCCTAGTTCTACGCTAAGAAACCGATTAGTGAAGTAGGTGTCCAATCAAAGACATACCTCTCAGCTTATTATTAAATGTGTTGATAAGGGCGTAAAGCAACCAATCTCACTCACTCTTATCTGATCTGAGGGTTTGGGCCTAGACTGTACTGGTATCGGGTATGCATTTAATACACACATCCAGGTTCGAATCTATTCTTTTTCCCCTGTTTTCTTTTACAAGAAAATATTTCAGAATTGAGATAATGACCCTGAATTCTTGGTCAGATATTTCGAGGATGGCTGGGGTAAGAAAGCATGATCCTCTTATTCCGACTGAGAGATTTAGGTGAAGGGACGCTTTTGTGAATGGGAGGTCTGAGAGTGGAGTGGGCCTTGTTGGCTTTCTTCGCTTAGTTCCAGGCTGATAATGCTTCAGAATAGAAGTTGTGTTAAAAAATGAGCAATTTACTTATTTCCATTGAAAAATGCATAGTTTGCTTCATCGCCTTTGCCTGAAGTGAGATTCTATGGCTGGACTCGGTCTAGGCCCAAAGATGAGAGAGTCCCTTCAAACGAAGGGAAAGCCTCTCGAGAGCCTCAAACCGCAACGTGCCATTATAATTCCATTAAACCCGCAAAATGTCATTATATTCCCATTAAAACGTCAAGGAAACCGATTAGTGAAGTAGGTTGACATACCATTCTCATCTGATATGAGGGTTTGGACCTAGAGTGGGACCTTCACGAACAAATATTCGAACAGAGCAGAACTTTCAATCGCCCCTTTCTCCGGACAAATGCCCCTAGATCCTAGAAATAGCTTTTACCCATTTGGGGGATTTTATCGTATGAAAGGGCAAGTCATTTTACCCTATTGGTTATTAGTATGGATGGGATAAGCCATCAAAAGTGGATCCGCCCTGTTATTATCTACCCTAGGTAGTCATAAATCGGTTTGTTAAGTAAAGCTATATGCTTGAACGTTGGACCGGGGGCGGTTTGCTATTGACTTTCAGTACCGTATCACCTTGAATAAAAGCCCAGGCTTCTATTTCATTCAGACTCTCGCATACATGTATATGTATGGGATAGGCCTCAAATTCAAATCTTTATCATTTCGTTGGTAATTTGTTAGCGTATGTGTTGTCATTGTGCTGGTTCTGCAGGTGGAGAGGGGTGGTGAGGTCCTCCCTACATGGTTCTGCAGGTGGAGAGGGGTGGTGAGGTCCTCCCTACATGGTTCTGCAGGTGGAGAGGGGTGGTGAGGTCCTCCCTATATGGTTCTGCAGGTGGAGAGGGGTGGTGAGGTCCTCCCTATATGGTTCTGCAGGTGGAGAGGGGTGGTGAGGTCCTCCCTACATGGTTCTGCAGGTGGAGAGGGGTGGTGAGGTCCTCCCTACATGGTTCTGCAGGTGGAGAGGGGTGGGGGGGGGGGGGCGGGGAGGTCCTCCCTACATGGTTCACTTGCCTATTGATTTGGTTAGACTTTAATAGAACCTGAATTTTGGAAAAAAAGTAAAAGTAGAGAGGGAGGAGGAGGTGTTTTAAAATGGTTATGTGGACAGATTCATGACCCTATATGTCTATAGCTGTCAGGGTGACCTGTGCCAATACCATATTTGACCTTCTATAGGATTACAATTATTTTTATTCCTCGCCACTTTGCCAGGCATAAACAAGAACAATCCTCCCTTCTTCAGTCTATAGGCTCACAGACTCTCAGATCAGATACGAATAGTATACCAGTGATGTCCAAATGGGATTCGAATGGCATTTTGCGGTCAGGTCGCAGAGGCTTTCCCTCAGTTTGGAGGGACTCTTGTCAACTCTGAGCCTAGACTTATTTTGCGGTCAGGTGCCAGATGCTTTCCCTCAGTTTGGAGGGACTCTTGTCAACTCTGAGCCTAGACTGTATTCAACTAAAGGGCCTTGTCCACTAAGCTAATTCTCATGCGATTCTCACAGAATTTAGTGCAAAAGAGTCCTCTGCGGCGCAAAATCGCATGAGAATCCGCTTGGTGGACTAGGCCCTTTAGACCATCAAGGGGTACCCACACAGAGCTCATTCTACGGCCGATTTGGGCTTAAGATTATGTCTACGATTTATTTCCAACCCCCGATTAGTCGTAGGATCCTAAGACTAATCGTAGGACCAATCGTGCTACTATTTGTTCCCCGATTTGGAGGTCACAGGTCCGATTTCACCACTGATTCACTGATATTTAGTCGTACGATTTGGATTTGGATTTGGATTTTTTTAGAGTGAATGCGGTAGTGACGGGTTGTGTAAGTAAGTCCTGGTGGATCATGTTGATTCTGTCCCTGCGTTGCCCTAGCGTTCCCCTCAGCCCACTTGGGAGGAGGAGGGAGTGTGTCCACAAATCTTGACATAGAATCTGGGTCTGGGGCTTCGCTCCACTACCCTGGTACAATCGCCATCATTGGCTAAAAACTGTATTTGATATCTGTCTGCTGCGGACTGAGGGTAATTTCAATTCTTTTTTTTTATCAATGTACCCTCATGGCGACAATCCCTCCACGACGGTTTGGGGAAACGTGTGTAAATATGATCATATATATGGTCGTTTCACTACAAGTCGTCCCTGGGCTGAGCAGTGTGGGGATATGATGTTGTTATACAGTCTAGGCCCAAAGTTGAGAGAGTCCCTTCAAATGAAGGCAAAGCCTCTCGCCTCAAACCGCAAAGAGTCATTATAATTCCATTAAGACCGCAAAATCTCATTATATTCGCATTAAAACACTGAGTTCTAGGACAAGAAACCGATTAGTGAGGTAGGCTGACGTACCATTCTGATCTAATCTGAGGGTTTGGATCTAGAGTGTATATATACTCTGTTTTCAAATTAAATAATTAACCCCCCAAAAACATAAATATATGTGTTCAAATTGAAAGCCAAGAAACATTCCAGTTCTTTACTGTCACTAAATTATACAAAAAAATACTATCGTCTCTAGATCTTGGAATAATTTACCATAAAATATCTTGTGATTTTGTAAAGCTATTTTACAACTGTCAACAACTGTGCCACTGCAGTTAAAACTTCGTACTACATTTACATGGTCCGCGTCCTAACATGATTGTTAGCTGAACTGAAAGTTTTACCCCAAACATGTAATTAAAGTTAGACAGATCCATTTATAATGAGATGTTCGTACTTTACTTAGCTGTAGTTAGTGGTTTTGTCCTTTTAAACTATAATATTTACCTTCCATTGGTAAATTATAGAGTGAATTGTTCCGCATTATAGCAAAACATACAGGGACATGTTTTGAAAATGATAGTTTTAGTTTGAAAGTTTGATGGGTGGAATGGTCCTGGGTAAGACCTTAAAGTGCCTTTCTGTCTCTTTTTCTCTGTCTCTCTCTCCCTTCTTCTCTATCTCTATTTCCTGGGTAAGATCATAAACTGCCTCCCTCTCAGCTCTCCCGCCCTTGATATAACCATCTTAAATGTGTTGATAAGGGGATAAAGCAACCAATCTCACTCATTCACCTTGATGGGTGGAGTGAGTGGAGGAGGATGGGGGCGAGGTAGTGAAACGTGCCCGGCTGGATCCACGAGCCCGTCTCACGCTCACCTGGCTGCCCACGTGGGTGACGTACGTTTGGAGGAGGACGCGAGGCGGCGCTAGTCACGAGTCTGTGGTCGGGGAGGGGAGGGGAGGGGGGCCGGGAGAGGGGGATTTAAACTGCAGGAGGGTATATAGCCTATACAAGGGTCAGGTTTTCAAAAGAATGTACAATTCGTCACCACATATAGCTATTAGAGAACACAAATTTAATACAAAAATCAGGTTTAAAATATAGTTCTAAATAACCAAAATGGAAAGTCTAGAGAAAGGAAAAGAGACATTTTAGAGCTGGGGAAACATGTCAATTTAAGAGTCGGGCAAAGATTGGGGGAAAAGACTTCAAGGTAGATATTCAAATTTAAAGGTAAAAAACCGGATTTCGTTTGAGAGGGGGTGCGCGGAAAATTACATATGGGGGATTTAAATCATAAAGTCAGCGGGGTTGTATTTGGGGGGGGGGGGGGGGGGCACTCCCAGGACTTTTTTTTCCTTTTTCCATTTGGTTGGGAGTAAATAGAGAGAATGAACCGACGACGAGGCCACTTACTGCTGTGTGTATTAACTGTCAGTGTGCGTCCATGTGTTTACAAGTTTTTTATTTTTATGTTCCATTTATGAATAGCTAGGTTCTGATGTATAGCAAGGAGCTGCCGCAAGGCTCTACTTTGCCATTCCACCTTTGAAATAGAACTATAACATTTGGCTTTCTGGCGGATTGGCCCTTTCCCAGTTTTTCTCCTCGATTGAGATATATATGCACTTGCTGCGATATATTGATAATAAAAACGTATTTTTTGTAAAAACAAGCTTTCTAAATTGGTCAAGATATCGATGTCCATTTGTTCATTTCCATATAAAATTCTGTTTGTAATGCGTGGATCCTCTGCCATGTTGATGTTTATTTGAAAAGGGGTTCTAAAAATATTGTTATCTTTAGGGGAAAGAGTTTACTTAGCGTTGTACGTTTTACCATGGTATACATTGATGAGTGCACTTCTCCCACGGTGGGCTTGTGATTCTGCGGTATGAGGTCAGAAAGAATAGAGAAAAAATATTTCCCATGAGATGTACGAGTAAATATCCCCGTGCATATCATCCCACACATTCTACTGATAACATAAGAGTAAAAACTAGAAACCCTCTATGCCACATCCATCACTTTATATATAGTTTATGACAGGTTAATTAGACACCGGTGTTTTCTCTCTGATCTCGAGGAGTGGAAGAGGGAATGACCATTAGTTCTTGTTAATCTGTTAAAACCCTCATAAAAGAACAGCTGGGCCATGGCATGGCTCTGCCCCCTTGACCAAATTTTTATGATAGTTCCTCCTGTCTTAGCAGTAATAGGAGATCAGATCTCTAATCCCGTTCTGGTCTATCGGCAGAGGCAGTGGACGGTGACATTAAATGGTCAATACATGTGGTCTGTCCTCCAATTCCTACCCCCTTTACTCTCAAGGAATAGAGCAACATTGTCCTTCACCTGTTTCCCATGTAGCTAGAATTAACCAGCTTGGTAGTTATTCACAGTCTAGGCCCAAAGTCGAGAGAGTCCCTTCAAACGAAGGGAAAGTCTCTCGCCTCAACCCGCAAAGTGCCATTATAATTCCATTAAGTCCGCAAAATGTCATTATATTCCCAATAAAACGCTGAGTACTAGGCCAGGAAACTGATTAGCGAAGCAGGCTGACGTACCATTCTTATCTGATCTGAGGGTTTGGACCTAGAGTGTAGCCAGAATTAACCAGCTTGGTAGTTATCCACCTGAATCTTTCTAATAAGCCGACAGTCCAAAAGCACAACACGTAAAATGGATAACACAAAACGTTTTAGGTGATACTGAACATTAAACTTGCAATCACAGTTGAGAGAGTCCCTTCAAACGAAGGGAAAGCCTCTTGCCTCCAACCGCAAAGTGCCATTATAATTCCATTAATACTGCAAAATGTCATTATAATCCCGTTAGAACGCCGAGTCATATGCCAGGAAACCGATTAGTGAAGTAGGCTGACATAACATTCTTATCTGATCTGAGGGTTTAGACCTAGAGTGTACAAACCATTCCTTTTCCTACATCGAAACATCCTAACGATGGACATGTAGCCTATACAAAGGAACATTTACTACTATTTATTCTATATTCATAGTCGAATTTGGGCTGGCTCTCAAAAGTCAATGGAACATTTGGGCTTTAAGTATATTTCCTATGCTTCGGTATAGAAAATATTGATGTCAGTGCACCCTGCAGTCAAATATATGACTTTTGTCAAGTTCATGTTTATCGGTATAGCATGGAATTCTAAGTCTATTCAAACAATTCTCCCTTGCGATCTCCCCACTTCCCCCTCCCCTCTCCCCCAGATCTCACGTATAGGGTTTCAACATGCGGGTCAGATTGTCAGAAAATGTACAATTCAACTTCACCAATCCTCTCAAATATCCCAAATTCAAGCCAGAAATGAGGTCCAAAATACAGTTTTACATAACCAAACAGATTATTTGAATCCAAACCATACCATATCTACTCAGATTGACCTTGTATTTACCACATTTCAACCTAAATTAGAAGAATTAACTAAATGTGTAGAGCTGGCGATTGTACATTTTCTGAAAATCTGACCCATATAAGGTTAAGACCAAGAGTTTAAAGAGAAAGCATGTGCATCTGATTGTCCTTTGGCTGAACTGGTTGTCCCGGCTCCCATTGCCACAATAATAAGCTCCACTTTCCAAGGATCCCAATTGTTAAAGGCTAACATCAAAAGAGTCCGAACAGCGGATCTGTCAACGTTTGATATCAAAATAGTCCGAAGAGGGAATAGGAACTGAAGCATGGCTTGTAGAATTGTGTATAGGACGATATCTCCCCCACCCAATGCACAAAGACAGCACGCATACCAATTGTAGGGAAAGAGAGAGTGGCAGTCAATTGAACAGGAACAAAAATATACCACGATGAAAGTTTTTAGTGCGTGCAATCCACAGTCAAATTGGAGAGAGTTTGATGTACATATATATCCCCTTCCTAATCAAACTAGCAGGTGACTGCTCTTTTTTGCCTTTTGCTTTGCTGATTCCCAACCGTCAACATTGTTGGGCTTGTTAGAAAGGTTCAGCTGGATAACTATATCAAGCTGACTAATTCTGGTTACAGTCTAGGCCCAAAGTTGAGAGAGTTCCTTAAAACTGAGGGAAAGCCTCTCGCTCCGAACCGCAAAGTGCCATTAATTAACATACCGCAAAATGTCATTATAATCCCATAAGGACGCCTTAGTCCTAGGCGAGGAAACCGATTAGCGCAGTAGGCGTCCAATCACTGACATCCCATTCTTATCTGATCTGAGAGACTTTGGGCCTAGACTGAATACACAGTCAGGTTCAGAAGGCAGATTTGGACCCCTGAGTCTCAGGGGGTCATTAACACTTTAGCCTTAGTCTTAGCCTTGTGGTTAAGCTTATCGCTGGATGTGGAATCGAGGAATGTGGGTGTCTGGATAGGACTGTACAAGTTTATCAAATCAAGTACAATGTGAGTGACCCCTTAGTGGTCCAATGAACTATAACTCCCGTTAATAATGACCATATTGTCTGTAATTATATTATGCTAATATCTATTTGCATAGGTAGCCTACGGGCTATCAGACCATGAAAGATGTAATCTCCGCCTATATATTTCACGGTAATTTCGCTGCGGTCATTATGATAAAAATGCTGGCTAGCAGATTGAAATCTTGGTTGGGGGAAATGCATGCCACATGCAAAAAGGAGGTTGTAGGTCAGATTTTCAGAAAATGTACAATTGGCAGGTGTACACATTTAGTAAATTCTGCTAAATTAGGCTACAATTTGGTCAATAGTTAGGTAAATTTGAGTATATTCGGCATTGCATTGATTCTAGCAATCTGTTTGGTTAGGTTGAACTGTATTTTGAACTTTATTTTCGTCTGAAATGTTGGTTATTTGAGAAGATTGGCGAAGTTGAATTGTATATTTTCTGAAAATCTGACCCTTGTATTGAGCACACAATGGTTCTAATGATTATTGTGTGGTGGTAACAATTATGGTTTGATTGATGTCTCATTATTCTGTGTTCATTTGGCTTTATCAAATAAAGGTGCATTGCTAAATGAGGTACAGTTATACCACCCTTATACTGTGACGGCACGATACTATTACTACCATATGGGTGAAATCGCCAGAAAATAAAGCAATATTATGCAAATTTAAGACAAAAATAAGGTTCAAAATTCAGTCTAACATAACCTAACAGATTGTTTGAATCAAGGCACTATCAAATATACTCATATATCCCTAGTATTGACCATTTCTCAGTCTTAATTTAACAAAATTGACTAAATATGTAGATCTGCTGATTGTACATTTTTTTGAAGAGCTGGACCATATAATCTAGCACCGTGAGGTGAACACACCACGATGTTCCAAATTCACTTTTTTTCATGAGAATGGTGTTTTCTGTTTTCTTCCAATTCCAAATATATCTAAATATTCCCAATTTGTCAGATCATCAAAAATTCTTACAAATTTCCGACGATCCTGATTATATACATAACATAGATATTATTATACCTTATGGTTTTAAATTTGCATTATATTGCTTTATTTTCTGGCGATTTCACCCATATGGTAATAGTATCGATCAATTTGAGTTACACTACGTATAACACTATCTATTTCATCATTCATAATTCATAAAGTAGTTGATATCTAGATCAAAAATAAAAACCTACTCTTCACTAATGCCTTTAAATTATGAATATAATATCAAAAGGTAAGCTCCCTTTGATGTGATATACTACATTTATAATATATTAAATATAGGATATTAATATATCGGGCCTTAAATTCCACGTAAGAAGATTACAGTAATTTAAGTAAAGATCCAGGTATGTACGTTGGTACATGCGACCCTTGGCGACCGATTTCCCACGCAAGGGGCATGTATTAGAGAGTTAATTGTCTAGCTGGGTCTGTTAATTAGTTCCTGGTGTCGGCTAATTACTACCACAGGACATGATCATACAAGATGATCGAGACAAGATTTCCTGTCTCGTGAAGGCTCTGTCGTGAGAATTTCTTTTATACCAATGAAATATTGGATTGCCCCTAGTGAATCTTTTCTTTTTTTTTGACTCAGTGAAAGTTTTTATTTTAAAATAGGAGACTCGTTATAATAGTGTTTTTAATTGTTTGGCCTTTATTTAGAGTATGGGTAACTGAGAATAATAATGTCCATGTGACATAATTTTTTTCGCAGAATAAAATATTTAAAACAAACATGATACTCCTCACATACATTATATGTTTGTTTGTGTGCATGTCGGAAAATGTGTATTGATGTATGTGGGTCAGATTTTCAGAAAATTTACAATTCGCCTTCACCAATCCTCTCAAATAACCCCCATTTAAGACAGAAATGAGCTTCAAAATGCAGTTTAATATAACAGAACTGATACTTTAAATCAATGGGATACCAAATATACTCAGATATACCCAGTATTCATCATTTTTCAGCCTAATTTAAGAGGATTTACTAAATGTGTAAAGCTGGCAATTGTACATTTTCTGAAAATCTGACCCATGTGTGCGTATGCTTGTGTTAATTTCTTTAAAAAAAAAATCTGCATTCACCAAGGTATCTCCATGTTGCCTCCCAACTTAAAAAAAATCTTGTGTTCCTTTATTCCTTTATTCGTTTCATTTCCTGACTGGGGACAAAAGTTTGACTTGTATGCCATTATATACCTACCATTGCCCGTGCCGAGAGGAAACAGGCACATATAAACAGCACGATTAATTCCATGGTATAGTAGTAGGCCGCCATCCTGGGTAAAATCCCAAAAGCGATTGTTGACTAGAAAGGTTGAAAAGGTCGCTAATCTGCCGGTAACTTTCCTTGGTGTTGAAGCTTCAGTATCAGTAGAACTGAATGATATAATAATATTCTCCAACTGGCTCCTATTGTGGTGGTGGGAAGTAGTAGTAATTCCAATGTAACACCACAATCGAAGGAGATTTCTTTCTTTCTTTCTGTTTGTTCAATTGGGAAGTGTTTTATTCCCTTTATCTAGAAAATATCCTTACAATATGTTAATATATTGTAGAAAATATCCTTACAATCTGTAGTTGATATATTGATACAAGTCACTTGTATAAAGCTCCTCTATAGTTATAAGCCTAGAACAAAGGCTAACAAGGGGACTCCAAGGTATTGTTATGTGCTCCCCTAACCTGAGACGCTGGGGAGACGCTGCTGGAACTGTCTCCTCCTGTTGATGGACTGGAGGAGGTTTGCTGCTGCTGCTAGTGCTCCTCCAGTAAGCAACTATCTACCTGTCTATGCATCCATCCACCATGGAGGAGGAATACACCTGGAGGCTGGTGACCAGTAAGTAGTAGTGGGTTACTTCTCCTCCAGTGAGTGAATCACGGCGCGCGTTCCTGATCAAATGAAGAGGAACCAGGAGGAGCTGAGGTGTTATTATAGCGGTAGACGCTGGAGGACGGCGTCTCACTGGAGTAGGATCATTCACACCTGGAGCAGAAGTCCCTCTCTCACAGACACTGGAGAGACTGATGCTATAGAGTGATGGGGCAGGAGCACGAGGAGGTGATGGTTGTGGCGGTGGTAGTATATATAGTAGTACTAGATCCACACATAAAGATCCCACTTTTAGACAGCAGAGTAAAGTTATCAAGTTCACAATACCGGTAACGATCCACCAGCCCAAGCAAGCGTCAGTCAGCGATAATCATTCAAAACTTTGCATCCTCAATAATAGTATATATACTTTATCACTGACATGGAGTCGATAGCATGCGAACCTTATCTGGTTGTTTGATGGCCTTCTGCTGATATCACATAGTATGTTCTCGTGTGTATATACAGAAAGTTCTGTACAAAATCAAGACCACGTGTGGAACTGGTTAACCTATATCACCCAGCTCCAGGGTTGGTAGTTATCCAGTGTCAATATAACCCTAGAAATCGTCTTCCTCCTGTTGAAAAGGAGTAGATAATGATCCTCCTGTGGTGGTGGATATATAGGTACCGTGCAGTGGGTGAGGCTAGTGGTAATGGAAGAATGAATATAGTATATATATGACCATATATAATTATGTATCGTATCCCGAGAAGTCGTGTGGCTGGAAACACCTGCTTTGATCCAGATAACTTATTTGTTGATCCTCTGAGCTGATAAGAAGTGGAGTAAAACTTTTCACTGTGGAGGGAGGGAGGGAGGGGTAGAGGTGATAACGAGTGCAGCAGCAGTCTCTGTCTAATCAGTTTCAATAGCTCTTGTCAGTGTTTATGCAGGTCGCCATAGCAGATGTCCTCTGAGGGTCCTCCCAGGGGGAGGGGCTTGTCCTTGCAGGGGGAGGGGCTTGTTGCTCCCAGGGGGAGGGGCTTATTCTTCCAGGGGGAGGGGCTTGTCCTTCCAGGGGGAGGGGCTTGTCCTTCCTGAGGGAGGGGCTTGCTGCCGCTACCTACTAGGGCTAACTGTTGTTGATTACGATTTCCCATACAGCACACGTTGAATACGGCGTTGAATACGACCCTTGGAGTCCTTATCTAACTGTCTCCACCCAGATGAGGGCCCCTCAGTACAGCAGTCCTCTGCAGCAGATAATGATAACGAATATAGTGGTGGTGATATCAATGTAGTATCCATGGCTCACGTGTATGTGGGCATATTGATATTTTCATCATCCACCGCCGAGTGGTGCCTCATAATAACGATGCAGTCAGGTTCAGAAGGCAGTTTTGGACCCCTGAGTCTCAGGGGGTCATTAACACTTTAGCCTTAGTCTTAGCCTTGCGGTTGAGCTTATCGCTGGATGTGTAATCGAGGAATGTGGGTGTCTGGACCTAACTGGATGTGTTGAATACAGAGGTCGTTAGCTGCATGAGAGGCAGACAGATGCAGAGAGAGAAGAGAGAGAGAAGGAGGAGGAGGCAGAGGAGGTCTTAGCTTCTGAACCTAGCAGACGACAACTGTGCTCGAGGTGTTGGTGGTCTGTCGTTGCCTGGTTGACTGAAGCAGAAAGTTCTAACCCCCTTCACTCACTCTCACCCGCATTGTCGGCTGGTGGTGGTGTTCGGCAACTAGTAACTTCAAGATGCAGTCATGCTTGACTTATTTTATCTGTGTTTTATACATAGTATCTTCTCCTTTCCATTTTCGTAACTTTGTTTTACCTTATTTTGAATGGATTTTCAAATTGGGATTTTCGTAAAAGGTTTCACTATGAACTTCGAAGTTTTGGTATGATTATATCTATGAATATACATAATTTGGTAGATGTGTAAGATATTCGAATGCATCCGATATTTTTTTGAATGAAGAGTTCTTATTCTCGTCACGGGTTTGTAACCCAGGCTCCACCCCTAAGAAGAATGATTGACAGTTAAGTCGATCAGATTGCATCCCACGATTCTTCACGATAGGCAATATGAGATGTTTTTACTCGTGCAAACAACACGAAGCATATGGGATATGACTTGGTTATTTTACTGGCACCCTTCTGCACTTTTTCGTCCAGGTATTGCCCTTTTTAGTCTTTCAAAGCACGAGTACACATCTTACCTGGAGACATGAACGCCAATATTGCCTTTTTGAAAAGCTCAGTTTGTTTTCAAATTGTAAATTCTTAAAAGCATGCCCTGAGATTGTAATTTATTAATCGAGAGATCTAGAGCAAGGACAGACGATCTTACTCTACTGTTAAACACTTTATAACGGGTCGAAATACTTTTATATATGAACTTAGTCGCACAAAGTTGACGGTTTTCAATTAAAATTTCTTTATATCTTTTCTTGGATGCTGAAGTCGTTGGTGATATCATTCTATTGTTATCTTGTCATTTTATCCTGTTTTTTTTTAAACAAAGGAACTCAAAACTCAAAGAAAGGCCACTTGAGCCCATCCTTAATAAGTCACGCGTCTGGCGTCTCGGGTTCCTAGCCCGCTGCTTCCCCCTAGTGTCCAAATCATAAACGAAATCTGGGAATTCTCCTCAAGGGAAGTGTCGTCTCAAACGAATCGAAAGACTTTTGACTAAAGCTTATTCAGTGGCTATTGCCAATGTTCCTTTTTGTCTGAGAGAAAGAACATTAAAAAAAGATTTAAAAAAAACAGAATGAGGGGAAATATATAAATAAATTTGCCTAGGCTAATACACTGATATCAACTTGTTTTCTTCTTAAAGTTGTCTCTAGGTTCTTATCATAGATCTATACGATTTTCCGTCCGGGCCTGGGAAGAATCTGTCGCAAATTTAACGGTGATTTCGATATAAAACCCTCCCATATATCATCATATTTTTGGGAGATTATTAAAAAAAATAGACGCTAATCAAGAAAAAATGGTAATTTAAGGGCGTTAGGCCTGACAAAGGACAGGATGGGAAAAAATTGTTAGGACATAAAGGGCCCGTAGCTTGTGTGTCCCTCTCTCGTCATCCTTGAATTGCTATTGTTAAATCCCACCACCTGTCTCTCTAGTTTTATTCTATGGTCTTTGAAAGCCATGTTCATTCATGCAAAAGACTCGATGTTTTGGGAAAATACACACAAGCCGACGCTATCGCATTAGTTTGATTAATAAATTGAAAGGTCAGCCACAGGCTATTTATATCATACATGGGTCAGATTTTCAGTAAATGTACAACTCGCCTTCACCAATTCTCTCAAATAACCCAAATTCAAGACGAAAATCAGGTTAAAAATACAGTTCAACAAAACCAAACAGATTTATTGAATGAATACAAAACAGAATATACTCAGATATACCTAGTATTCACCACTTTTCACTCTAATTTAGCAGAATTTGAGAGATGTGTAAAAGTGTAGATTGTACATTTTCTGAAAATCTGACCCACATAGCAGTGCGGTGGGTGCTATCAGTATTGCCAAAGACATTCTTCAGATGTGTCTTGAATTAAATATAGGGCTGTCATCATTGTTTGTTATTTTGTCTGTTGGATTTGGTGTAGGGTACTATATAGCAGACCTGTTATTATATGAGATGCGCAATCGGTTCCTTGTTCCATAACGCACCTAAAATTGGGTCAGATTGTCAGAAAATGTACAATTCAACTTCACCAATCCTCTCAAATATCCCAAATTCAAGATATAGATTAAATTCAAAATACAGTTTTACATAACCAAACAGATTATTTGAATCCAAGCCTTACCATATCTACTCAGATTGACCTTGTATTTGTCACTTTTCAACCTAAATTAGAAGAATTAACTAAATGTGTAGAGCTGGCGATTGGAAATTTTCTGAAAATCCGACCCAATTATGAACCCCTGGAATATGCTAGAAGAGCAACAGAGAGTTCATCTAGCCTCCTCAACATACTCATGACAGGTTAATTAAACAGCGGTGTTTTCTCTCTGATGTCGAGGAGTGGAGATAAGAATAAGAATGTTATGTTGGTGATTGGACGTCTACTGCGCTAATAGATTTTCTGGCCCAGGACTAGGCGTTCTAATGCAGTTATAATGAAATTTTGCAGTCCTAATGGGATTAAAATGGCATTTTGGGAGAGAGGCTTTCCCTCAGTTTAAAGGGTCTCTCTCACCTTTGAGCCTAGTCGCAACTACTGAAATGGGTGCAAAGAAATAAGCACTAATTCGTTCATTGCATTTATCCGTTTTGAGTCAGTGTCAGCTTCCAAAGAATAATATGGGTATTACTCTAAGGTGTCAGTTAGAAAATAAGAGATAAATCGTTACTTAAGGGCCTAGTCCACTAAGCCGATTCTCATGCGATTTTGCGCCGCAGAGGACTCTTTTCCACTAGATTCTGTGAGAATCGCATGAGAATCGGCCTAGTGGACAAGGTCCTTTAGTCATTGTTTTCTGGACTATTCGCTCGTCCGCATGTCATTATGTGAACTATATTTTGCTCACCTGTGCTTTCCAAACCCATAGCCTAGTATGATACATATATTAACACTAATTATAAACTCTATAGCAGTATTTTAATATGCATCATCCGTCAATTAATGCGGATGGTAAAAGCAGTGTAAACAATTACTTGAGATAGGGTTTGGCTATGTGGGTCAGATTTTCAGAAAATGTACAATTGGCAGCTGTACACATTTAGTAAATTCTGCAAAATTAGGCTGCAATTTGGTCAATGCTAGGTAAATTCGAGTATATTCGGCATTGCATTGATTCTAGCAATCTGTTTGGTTAGGTTGAACTGTATTTTGAACTTTATTTTCGTCTGAAATTTGGGTTATTTGAGAAGATTGGTGAAGGTGAATTGTACATTTTCTGAAAATCTGACCCATGTAAAGCACTATATATATATACATTTACCCCCGGAGGGGTGCACTTAGCCACCCCTTACCCCCATCTGTAGAATCCCCAGGCTTGTCACGAGCGATTGGTCAGCTGAGAGTGACCACTGGTCACCCCTGTAGTGATGAAAAGGACATGCTCGTGGGAAGGCGAATCCTAGTGCTTTTATCTTATAATCGCTCGTCTGAAAGGGAATTATGGAGACTTAATAAGAGGCATAATTATCCACTTTGTACCCGAACCCTCCGTTAACCTTCAGGTCTTTTGTGCAAGGGTTTGTTAGTTTGGTCTCAGAGCAAAAGCAAAGCTCGGGGGAATTTTTTGTTGTGTGGGTCAGATTTCCAGAAAATGTACAATTCGCCTTCACCAATCCTCTCAAATAACCCACATTAAAGACGAAAATGAGCTTCAAAATGCAGTTTAACATAACATAACTGATACTTTAAATCAATGCGATACCAAATATACTCAGATATACGCGGTATTCTTCATTTTTCAGCCAAATTTAGGAGTATTTTCCAAATGTGTAGAGCTGCTAGTTGTACATTTTCTGAACATCTGACCCGTTTGTTGTGGCTGTAGTAACAGTGATTGTCTCTGGGTGTAATGGTTAACGTATTTTAAGACAATTTTATTGATTGATGTTTGTTCTTAGTTTCTTTTCTTTTCTTCGTGCAATTTGATCTAGCGACCGACTAAAATTAAAAAGCAGCCTAGTCAAATATGAAAAGGGAAAATGTTCCTAATTGAATACTGATTAATTGAATGTACACAACTTGGTATCTTGGTATTGATAATGATGTATTCTTTCTGTTGTGGCTCAAATGTACATGTATATTAGGAATACGTATTGTAATCTCGTCGATCAGGTTGGATCATAATTTAAAACACCTCGTTTTGTCATAATATTTTTTTGTAATATTTGTATCGAGGACAATGTTTTGCAGCATATTCATTCTCTGTTAAGGACGTTATGTTGCATGGGTCTAAGTCCAGGCCCAAACCCTCAGATCAGATAAGAATGGTATGTCAGTGATAAGACGCCTACTGCGCTAATCGGTTTCCTAGCCTATGACTAGACGTTCTAATGGGATTATAATGTCATTTTGCGGTCTCAATGGAATTATAATGGCACTTTGCGATTTCAGGCGAGAGGCTTTCCCTCCATTTGAAGGGACTCTCTCAAATTTTGACCTAGTCTGTCATCTTGACAAATTCTACCATCACTTCTCATACTCCCACACGATTAGTCACTCATATAGCACTGAGTAAGGCAAAGTGCATGCCATGCTAGACAAAGTCCTTTATGTGGAAAAAGAAGTTAATCTTTTTGTCACATGCACATCAAAGTGTCCACTTTTACCAGATTAAGTGGATTTGCACTGAGTCGTGGGAACCCTTAAGGTACAGGTGCTATACATGTGTCAGATTTTCAGAAAATGTACAATTCAACTTCGCCAATCTTCTCAAATAACCCATATTTCAGACGAAAATAAAGTTCAAAACACAGTTCAACCTAACTATACAGATTGCTAGAATCAATACAATGCCAAATATACTCGAATTTATCAAGTATTGACCAAATTGCAGCCTAATTTACAGAATTTACTAAATGTGCACAGCTGCCAATTGTACATTTTCTGAAAATCTGACCCACATGTGAACATGCTTTATGCCTCTTGGCTCTTTGGCTTTGCCTATAGCATTTCTTAGCAATAGGGATACGTATATGTTCGGGTATTCTTGATTTACAAGTTGGTGTAGCTTACATTTTATTGTATTTGACAGGGGTGAATTTAATAGAAGTACCAAAAATTTAGCAATTTGATTAAATTTGTATTAAATTGAAAACCTTTTAAAAATATCTTCCATCAATGGGTTATAACGATAATGGAAATTATCCGTTTGTAAACATTTTTTTGCCAGTCCTCAATACATTTCAATTAATCGGATAATCTACAAATGCTGCAGGTAAAATCCATTAAACAAACTAGAACAGGGAGGAAAGTATTTCTACTGAAATCAGTCATTTTTAAAGTTTTCAACAACAAAATTCTTAAATTTTCAGAAACATTTAAGAAAAGTCTATTTAGCAATTTAGACGGAACTTTCAAAGATTAATATCATCAAAAACACCTTTCAATTTCCCCCTGCTTTTCCCCTTGCCAGAAATATTTCAGTTTTTTTGCCATGGTCCCACTTTCATCCCTGATATAAAAGTTGTGAAATCTTAAATTATTTATCTATAAGGTGTAAATATTGGTACCTAGATACGCGACAAAAGTAAGTCTACTTTGTATAGGGGTCAGATTTTCAGAAAATGTACAATCGCCAGCTCTACACATTTAGTTAGTTCTTCCAATTTAGGTTAAAAAGTGACAAATACAAGGTCAATCTGAGTAGATATGGTAAGGCTTAGATTCAAATAATCTGTTTGGTTATGTTAAACTGTATTTCAGACCTCATTTTTACCGTAAACTTGGGTTATTTGAGAGGTTTGGTGAAGGTTGAATTGTACATTTTCTGACAATCGGACCCATAGAGACACAAAGGTATAGCGTGCATCCTACAGACTCTTCAGCTGGTTTCAAGTAGAGTACGGCACGACTGACAAGAGCTCTTCTCAAGCTCAGTGTCCATGCATCCCTCACTTGTGCCTCAAATCAAGCCCGGACTAACCCCCGCTGGCCAAATTTACCCAGTCGACCATAAAACACAAGTGGACAAATCCTGGATTCTGGCTAATGCCATGAAGGGCCCTTTTTTCCTCTCAGAGCTCAAAGCCCTTCCTTCCAAGGGCTCAGAAACCGAGTGAGAGAGAGGAGAAGCAGGCGGTTGCCTCCCCTTTGTAGTCTGAGATCGGCTTTCGTGATGTCTGGAAACTGGAAGAGTTTTTTTGTTTTTTGTTTTGTGATCGAGAAGGATTCATATCATTGCATGCTACGAGCAGGTTGCCTTTATGAATCCTGTCTATGTCGCCCTGTCTCGCTTCCTTCTTCTTCTTTGTCGCTTCAGGAATATCTTTTACATGTGGGATGGATTTTTATGTCTGTTTTGGTTGTTGTTGGTTATATATATGAGTGAAATGGGACATTTCCAGGCAAACATCTATTATATGCTTTCTATCTAGAGATATCTAGGGTCCTTGTGGTGGACAATACTCTCTTTCAGATCCTGGTTGCATTCTTTATGTGTTTATGATTGAGTGGAAAACATATCTCTTAACCGATGATTTTAATCTCCTGTTGAGTAATTACTCAACCTGCTTCTAAACTAAATTTTCTTTAATATTAGCGATCCAAATTTATTGAGACTACTCTTTTCTCAATCTTTCTTAGTTTTTAACTATTTTACAAGTTTAACTATAGTATTAAATCCCATTTAAATATATTCGTGTATGTTCTCGCTAAATGTCGTATCAAATTACTGATTTCCTCGTAATTATACCTCGATTGGGAGATTTATCTGAAGTTTTTTGTCCTTTAATTAATTGCAATATAATTTCTACACCTCCCCGCTTTAGCTGAGAGACATTTTTGAAGTTTTATATGCTTCGATTGAGCATATTCTGTTTATTTTGATCTTGATGATATTCCAATAACGACTCTATTATTCATTACACCTGGTTAGTGTGTGTGTGTGGAAAGTGTGTGTGTGGGGGGGCTAACAATTCACTCTAGGTCCAAACACTCAGATCAGATAAGAATGGTATGTCAGCTTACTTCGCTAATCGGTTTTCTGGCAAGAACTCGGCGTTTTAATGGGAATATAAAGACATTTTGCGGTCTCAATGGAATTATAATGGCACTTTGCGGTCTGAAGCGAGAGGCTTTGCCTTTGTTTGAAGGGACTCACTCAACTTTGGGCCTAGACTGAATCATTTATAACGGACACAAGTGGGAGCTTCACCATAAGCCACCCTTTCCATAGCTCCGTGCACTCACCTGACAGAATTATTTCTGATATAAAATCCCAGGTGAAAATTTATTAGCCTTTGACCTTTGTGTCACGGGTGTGTTTTCTCAGCTGGGGGCTACAATAGCTTGAGAGTGGACACGTGAGGAACCATTGTCCAGGGTCAAGAGTCCCAGCTATAGGGGATTTGCATGTTTGCAATATTGCTTTATTGAGCTTAAAGAAAGTATCTGATACTGTTCATTTCTTCCCTAAAAGCCTGGATGATTAAGGTTAAATCGTACATGTTCAAATTAAAAAATTGAGGAAATATCTCTATGCGAAACATACAGTTTCTATATAACAATATCAATGTGTTTTTAAATATTTACTTGTATCACATGAGAATATCGGGACTTGTCCAAGAAATTATATGCAATAAAAACCTATAAAAAAAATATGTGCCACTGCGCATCCTGGGATACATCCTGATGATTTATACAAATATTTAGCAACATTTTTATCGAAAATTTGCAAGAACGTTTTCACCAATATCATTGCTTGTATAGATGATCTATGAAAACCAAATGCATGATGGGAAAGATAGAGGCTTGTGTTATTATATGGAAACATGTATAACACATGGATATTGACATTAGAGCACTGATAAATAGTCCATGCTGAACATGGCATGTTTTTTTTATAGATTTTACACTGTACCATTAGTCCCATGATTCCAAGATTCAAAATGGCGGCTATGCAAATCCCCTATTGTCCATTGTCCCGGGTCAAGAGTCCGGGCTATTCTCCCCCTCTCAGCCTCTGTGTGTTGGATACAGTGGGACCAGGGGCTAGTGTTGGTCTTGGACAATCCATTAAATTGCTACATTCCCAGCTCAGTGTTGGAGTGATGGTTGCTTGTGTGGAAGTGCTAACAGTAACGGTGTTGCTCAAGGGGTCGCGTTACTCGCCCAATTTCCTTTTCAATAGAGCCAGTTGGTCTTTCTTGATGTAATCAATCGATTGTACTGCCTATGTTACCTAGTTGATCTGTATACATCAATCTCTAGACTACTAGTGTACAAAATGTTTAAATGAATTCAAGATGAAGTTAAGGAGTGCTTAAATATACAGTCTAGGCTCAAAGCTGAGGGAGTCCCTTCAACCTGAGGGAAAGCCTCTCGCTCCAAACCGCAAAACGCCATTAGGGCCGCAAGGAAGCCTACTCCTGGGTCAGAAAAAACATTAGCGCAGTAGGCTTCCAATCACTGACAATCCATTCTTATCTAATCTGAGAGGTTTTGGGCCTGGACTGTACACATCGTTGCTATGCTAGGTTTCCTAGTTACCCAACCTTCAATGTGTCTGGTAATTGAACATTTAAAAAAAAAACTATTCTGGGGGAATGAAAGGATGCCACGCCCGTGCAATCGGATGCTGTACAAATAAATCTTTTTATCCATGTTCTCAGTGGGTTAAGTGTCTTGAGTCTATCAAATGCTGCATTTTTTCTCGCTATTTTATTGTGTCGAAAATGTGGCCCAGAGGAAAAAACCTGCATTTGCCCACAGTGGTATTGTGGCGAGAGAGGAAGCACCTGGACGGCTGTCTACGTATAGGAAACAATTGCTGAATCGTGCAGCTGCTCACCTGGTTGCCCTGGCCACGCGTCTGACGTAGCAGACGACATTTCTCTGTAACGCAGACGACCGGGCTCTGTAACGTGACACTACCATCCATGCCTCTTGAGCCGGGAAACATTGAACCAATTTAAACAAAATGTACCCACTGTTGAAATCTCAGGTACTGACGGGAGTTCTGACGAAGCGGGGAATGTAATGTTTAAATAAGGGGTATCACTTCTAAAAGGTTTTCATCATCTGAATTAAGGAGGACATGAGGAGTGTGATTAAACAAAGAATCTTTAATCTTTTTTTTGAAGATTTTATTTCCACTGGGTTAGCATTATCCCAGATGGCTGGGTTCTTCTAATGCGCCCAGTTTACACAAGATAAAGCCAAGATTACATATTATACACAAATGGAAAAGTAAATTTTTGCAGTAACAGTTCAGAAGTGCTAATTATTGAGTGGTATGCCCACTTATATACATAGAATAGAAATGATTTCTGGAGCAGGGGTCGCACTACAAACTGGTCTTTGCCCGGTCGGTTGGTCGATGTGAATGCGAAGAAGGCAACAAATACATGTGTGGTGGTTTTATTCAATATAGTGGCACAATTACAAAAGAATTTTAAAATTTTAAATTTAAATTTGCGGGTATCATTCCTGGTCACGGTAAGGCGAGTCAGCAGTTATTCGCCAAATTATCCATTTTAATATCTAACGGATCTTAGTATGTGTCTAATTATAATATGTTAATTTGATTTAGTAGTAGGGATCCCCTGGAAGAGCTATGATTGTCATAGAAGGGGGACACCCATTCCCAGGTCTACTATTAATTGTTGAAATTAAGTGAAATGAATCATGCAAAAACTGGAAATTAATATATTGTCTTTACAATATATATTCATACAATTTAGAAACAGACGTGGTCCTGGGTAAGACCATAAAATGCCTTTTCTGTCTCTTTTTCTCTGTCTCTGTCTCTCCCTTCTTCTCTATCTCTATTACCTGGGTATGATCATAAACTGTCTCCCTCTCAGCTCTCCTGCCCTTGATATAACCATATTAAATGTGTAACAGTGTTGATAAGGGCGTAAAGCAACCAATCTCACTAACTCACTCAAAAACAGACGATGTGTGTGGGGGAATGTGTTAATCCAGTTGCAGGCTGATATAGTTAGCTTTCATTTGAAACGCATTGCTACGTATACGTTCATCATTGGACATTCAATTCAATTCAATTCAATTCAATTAATTATTAATGGTACTTGTAACCAGGCAATACTATTGCGTTGGGACATAATAAAAGATACATCTACAGTCCTCTCTCTGATAAAAAAGTTCACGATCAATCAACCAGCATCGGTTTTCAACCGCCCAGTTATAGTCTTTTATAGTAGTTCGAGTTCCCTGCATTCAATTCAATTCAATTCAATTAAATAATTCTTTATTTTATTCAAAATACAAATAGGAAGTGAACCTATGAAAAGAAGAATTTGTATGTTCAGTACGTACCTCCAACATTAAACATAAAACTCAAGGAATTTTCTGAAAACCGTTAAAGGCTTTATTGAAATATTCCTTCTCTTGATCCTCTCCCAAGTCGCCATTCCGAATCTGAACTTTTTTTCTCTTTTATTCAAGTTTTTAAATTTCAATTTTGATAAAGATAAATATATAGTGTGACTGGGAACGCGTGGCGTAGTAAGTACACCTGCTGTTTTGAAGCGTGACCAAACAAGAGAAAGAGATCATTTGTAAGACCATAAGGATGAACTAGTACAAACTACAGGTGATTCCAGTGTGCTTTTTACCTAGCATAACAACCGTTAGATTTTCAGAAAATGTACAATTAGCAGCTCTACACATTCAGGAATTTTTGCTAAATTAAGCTGAGAAATTATGAATACTGGGTATATCTGAGTGTATTTGGTATCGCATTGGTTTAAAGTATCAGTTCTGTTATGTTAAACTGCATTTTGAAGCTCATTTTTGTCTTAAATGTGGGTTATTTGAGAGGATTAGTAAAGGCGAATTGTACATTTTCTGAAACTCTGACCCAACAACCGTTAGACTATATTATCTCTCAAGTAAAAAGCGTCCTTGTTGAGACTATATGTGCCTTTACAAGGACAGAAAGGACTGAAATATGGAAGAGAACATTTGAGACGCCACGAGTTCCTGTTGTCATACAAACACCTGCTAGTGGCGGCCTTATAGTGTTTATATACATACAGGTGATAAGAGACGAGTGGAACCATAAGCACATTTATCACTTTTTAAAAACTTAATGTACCTTCCTAGCGTTTAAATGTCATGGTCTTCTTCATTTTTATGATCCCTCCAATTCCACTTTGTGGTTGGATATTTATGTGGGGTGGAGAATATATATATTATAAAGAGGTGGAATAAGTGGATTTTCATTCGCGTAGTTAAGCTTTCGGTCGGAATCAGCTTGCTCGATTTAATTTACGCCCGTTGCATAGAATCCATAAGTTGGTTACTAAACTGAAACAATGCAAGCCATTGAAGGGAACTCGAAGTAATAACAAAACTGAAAAAGTAATGCGTTGTATTTGTTTGTTACATATAGCATCAGCGTTTCCCAGTTACAATAGGGGATCTGCATGTGCCACTGCGCATGTCTGTTATTAACTTATAGGACATCATGGGATGGATTCTGATGAAATGTGACATACAAATATTTGGCAATATTTTGATCGAAAATTGCAAGAATGTTTTCACCAATATCGCAGCTTGTATAAATGATCTATTTTAAACACAGAACTAGAATATATTCTAGTTCTGTGATGTTAAACAAATGCATGATGGGGACTTGTGTTATGGAAACATGTATAACACATAGATATTGACATTAGAGCATTGATAAATAGGCCATGCTGAACATGACAGGTTTGGTATAGATTTTAGACTATACCAAGGTTATCATAATTAAACTATTGTGTCAGACTTTCAGAAAATGTACAATTCAACTTCGCCAATCTTCTCAAATAATCCAAATTTCAAACGAAAATAAAGTTCAAAATACAGTTCAACCTAACCAAACAGATTGCTAGAATCAGTGCAAAGCAGAATATACTCGAATTTAGCTAGTATTGACCAAATTGCAGCCTTATTTTGCAGAATTTACTAAATGAGTACAGCTGCCAATTGTACATTTTCTGATAATCTGACCCTATTGTTTATCGCACTACAGGAACGAAATCAATGTCCGACAGGCTTTGGTCTTACTGGATGAACTACAACTGTACTACTATTGTGCATGAATTTATTCTTTTGTGTGCTTTATTAATACTACATAAAGTCGGTTGAATCCAAGTCTTTCTAGCGCAAATATTCTTATGGTATCGTGTAATAGCCACTCAACCAGATTTAACCGTTCAAATGGTTAAAACTGAGGCTCATTTCCTACCAATTATACACATGTCACTGTACTCTGCAAGAATAGATTGTATATCGTCATATTATTTTGTGTATCGATTAATAAACGTTTCTAATAAAAATAGATAAAAAATACATACAAACCCAAACCGATAAAGTTAAAAATATTGCCCTGGTGGTCGAAGCTCTTTTATGTGATAGAAAGATATTTTGATGGTTCTCTCTTTTGTTGTTTCAGCGAGAAGGCTCTCAAGATTAGAGACATTTCCTTCTACGATGCAGAGACACTGTCGATATTGCTGGAAGATCCTGAGGACGGCATGCCCATCCTGGTCCAACTCCCGCTGTCCGTGGCTGAATCACGCATGGTACAGGTGCCTAAAGATGCACTCCACTCCACATCAGAAGAACTCATCAAACACAAAACCATGTATGTAACTGTTATAACTTTAAAACAGGGAGGTATATATGGGTCAGATTTTCAGAAAATGTACAATTCAACTTCGCCAATCTTCTCAAATAACCCAAATTTCAAACGAAAATAAAGTTCAAAATACAGTTCAACCTAGCCAAACAGATTGCCAGAATCAATGCAATGCCGAATATACTCGAATTTACCTAGTATTGACCAAATTGCAGCCTTATTTTGCAGAATTTACTAAATGAGTACATCTGCTAATTGTACATTTTCTGAAAATCTCACCCATGTAACTGTTCTAACTTTAAAACAGGGAGGTATATATGGGCCAGGCTATAAGAATGACTTGTATTCTCAATTCTCAGAATTTTGCAAATTGTGGAAATTACAAAAATATCAAGAATATCTAGAGAAAACTGTTTTTGATCTTGTACAAACAAATATCGAGAATAACTTACTATATTTGATTTTGTATGTAAATTCAGGTCGTGATTTTCTAATTTTTAAAGTTTTATTTTTAAAAAGAATTGCAACACACTTTACTAAGTGTTTTTTTACCATTATTATGACGCCATAGTTCGTATATAGCAGGGTTAACATTGTGAATGTGAATAGCGAATATAATTGTAAAATAGAATAGATCAGGTCTCCTTTATCCAAAATTAAAAATGACAACTATTCTGAATGTTTGCCATTTTGAAAGGTTTAATTCACCATTTTGTAATATATTTTGGACTAGTTGCCAAGTCTATGGTTTCTGGTCCATGGGCATATAGATATAGAACAACTCAAGAGTACATGAGTATATATATATGCATTGACACCTGTAAACATATCATAGCTTTTCCTTGACAATTGCTACACATGTACATACGTTTCCATGGTGACGTGCTTATAACAACTGAACATGTTTATAATTTGCAGCAAAAAACTTCATGTGAATATACGGGACACGGAAGGACTCTTGATGAGGAAACTAGAGAATATGAAGTCGTCCATATTTGCTGTCTCTGGAACGAGAAAAGTGGCCTGCGTGGTGAGTACATTATCAAGAGAATTTGGGGTCAGGTTTCTCCCTTGTTCTTGTTCTTTTTTTTAATTTCGTTAAGGCCAATATAATACAAGAGAAAATGACTGAGGTTATTGAGATCTAATGCTATGATGTTTCGAATAGGAATAAGTACGATAGATAATCTAAGAGGTAATTTAGATACAGTTTTCTGTTTATTTCATTTCGAGAGGCAACGCCTGAGACCCATCCATGACGGACAGAGCGTATTTTTGTAATGTTTTAAATACATATTAAAAATTCTCTAGCATACATCCACAGCCTTATTTCATATCTATTTTATTTCCTGGCAAGTTCTCAATCAAGAATCCTAGAGCAGCAGTCATTAATGCTGCACTTAATTAGTATTCTGGTCAAAATATTTCTAAATTTGTTTGTGTTGTTAAAAAAAAATCCTTTATCTATTCTGGTGTTATACAAGGAGTATATGCCATTCCTCCTAATATTCCAGGGTGTGTAAATACCCCTGTCCCACACCTTGTAGTAACACAATATCAGAAATGTTAACTGTCTGCTCCAATGCAATGTACAATTACAATTTAAAGAATATAAACACAATTATACTTATTCTAATTTCTTTCCAACTCAAATAATCTATTTTAATAATTTATTGTTAGTAAAATCAGAGAAATAGAAATAGCCCCCCATGGAAGAATGGGGGCTATTTCTCTGGTAAAATATATAAGTTGTGACTACAGATACTTGTCTTGGGTGGCGGTAGTCAGAATAGTCTTCGTTTCTATGGCAATATATAGATGGCGCCACTGCACGGTCAATCTTACATTTCCCTTATTTACCTCCTCCGACAGGAGTTCTCTCTTTTCAACAATATATAGTAGCACTGTGTCAGTACCAGAATAAAATATCACACGCGGATTCCCCCATCACTCCATTTTATTTATTGTTCGCTATAAAAAAAATAATATCATATTTATCTTAATTTGTCATTGGTGGCTCCTTTTAAAAAACATTTGTGAACTCGTGCCTCTCTCATGCAGCTTGGGTGTATGCTGATATAATTTTTGTATTTAAATGTTTTTTTATTAAGCCAAAACATTATATGCATAGCACACTATTCTCAAATGAAGCTAAACAATGTGAAATAGAGATTTACATAAATCGACAGATGGTCTACTGTATAATCAACTAAGTAATACATTGAGTAAGAAGAAATATGAAATGAACACTCTAGGTCCAAACCCTCAGATCAGATAAGTATGGTATGTCAGCCTACTTCGCTTTTCAGTTTTCTAGCCTAAGACTGGGCGTTTTAATGTGAACATAATGACATTTTGCGGTCTTAATGGAATTATAATGGCAATTTGCGGTTTGAGGCGAGAGGCTTTCCCTTCGTTTGAAGGGACACACTCGGCTTCGGGCCTAGACTGTGAACATTTTAAAAACAAGTTCATATGCACATGGCATCAACATACCAAATCACAAAAAAGAGTTTCAGGCGCATAGAAATACAATTCCGTTATACAGCCCAAGTGCAATCCATTTCGTCAAAGCCACTTTTTCCCCTTTTCAGTTATTCTCTTCACGGAGGCGCGTCCGCCTGTTCATTATGGACGCCGAGGACGAGGAGGACGAGGACGAGGACGCTGAGGACACTGACGCTGACGTCAGTCAAGTCACGGCTGAGGACACGCCCCGATCTGATGACGATGAAGACAAAGAAAATAGTCGTGAATCCGGGGGCATGGACATGTGATCTAAACTCAATCAGTTCCCCAACCTGCTGATCATTTTTATATCATACTAAAACCATTCCCTTTGAAAGCTGCTTTCCCAACTATTTTCGGCAGGAAAAATATCACTAGCCTGATACGTACTTTTTCCTTACATAGCCTATATGACAAGTCTCTGGATGAATATTAAATTGAACGAATTTAATCCGGACTTTGCTTTGCAAAGCTGGAATGATGTTCCAGATGTTTCATTTCTTTGTACGCCAGAATCCCTAGTTTCTATAACGTTCCTATTTTTAATCTCAGAAGTAAAATTTAATATTGGAGGGGTTATCCCGACTAAGGAAAGAAATGCAATCTAGGAAGTCGCCAATTTAGAACGTGAATATTTAGAAATACAATTTTAATATGTCAATAAGTGTGATGAGGAAATAACTAAAGTATTCAAATTGCTTTATTAGAAAATACACGAATAAATTACTTTTCTCGTGGCTCTAGATGGAAATGAAGCTTAAAACGATGCCCTGGGATTCGGTAGACTGTGCATCCTATATTATATATTATAGTTTTTGCATCAGTCATAAGATATTGATATACATTGATACTGCCAATATTTGAATCTGTTTACAATAAATGCATTATTGTCTGAGTTATGTCATCAATATTCCGTATTAATTCTCGCTGGCTGATCATTCATTGTTTAAGTAAATATTGGTTTTATTTTACCTTTTGGTACACATACAAAAGGGAAAGCTTTAGAAAGCTCTAGCTGGACGTACAGTTAGTAGTAATATTACTACATTGCTATTTGTTTCGTCGATTCAAATAGATTGAATCTCAAACTTCTGTCAAGTTTCTATTTCAAATGAGACAATTGTATAGTACTGCCAAAAAACACCCATGTGCTTTGATAACAAATTGCTATGGATATTGGTACACAGTGTCTGTGCATACCAGTCTATCTCTATTATAGAATCATATTTGTGGAGACTCCATACATTGGATTTTACAGTGAACGAGTGAATACGTCATCTAATAAAAGCTAAATTGGAAAGTAGTATGTCTGTTGTTGTTTTCTTTGGTTATCTATGGCGATTTATCAAAATGTATGACACAAATTCCAACTAAGAATAATAAATCGGTAGAAAATACTATGGCTATTTGAATTAAGTCGGATATAGATTGGGTGATTTATTTTGTATTGCCCTATAATGTAAAAAGGGGGGGGGGGGGGGATACACATCTGACTATTTGTCAGTTTTTCCCGTCTGTGTTGAGAAAGTTTCAGTTATCAGAACATAATTAAAAGGCAGCAAGCAATCTGTAGTGTTGAGGGCCTTGTTGAACATCTCTGGAAAAATGTCAGTAACTTGAAAATCAGACAAATTTGTGGTTCTATCTATCTCCCGATTTCTGAACAAAAATCATTTTTATTTTATAAATAAGTCTAATATATAAAATAACCCAGCACAGTGGTTTTCTAATATAAAAATAATGAAATGCTTCATGGATTGGTTTATTCCCTTGTTAATCGCTTTGTACGAATTACGGCTCAGATTTCCTCCGCATATGTATAGTTTAGCGCTCCTTTCCTTTAGAGGAAAGTGGGAAGAGGTAGATGGAAGGGGAGGGAAGGCCATATATCCATTGGTCATTTAGGCGTCATTTTATGATTTTAAGTGCCATTAAAGGTCGCCTACTTGATATGTGCTATTATGACCTGGCTTAGAGGGAGAGGATTACATCTAAGACAGGAGGAACTTCCCCCCAAAATGGGTCGAGGGAGGCGAGCCCAGCTGTTGTTTATGGGGATGTGAACTGATTAAGAGGAACTAATGGAATATGCCTTCTTCTACACCTCGACATCAGAGAGAAATCCCCGCTCTATAATCGACCTGCCATAAACTATACGACCCAGGTATTCTAGAAGGAAGTTATATTTCAAGTTGGTTATTAAAATTATGAAAACTCCTCAGCCCGTGGACTCTCCCTCCCGCCCGCTACGAAGAGCAGGGGGAACGTTCTTCGATGGCAGGGTCAAGCTCCAGAAGGAGCCTTCTCCTGCCCGCCTCACGCTCAAGAGAGTCCACTTCGGCTCATCATCGAAGTGTTTCATCGGATGTCAGTTTTGCCTGACGTCCTGGCGATACATACTTTAGAAGTGATCCCTAAAAGTATGATCTTAACCTGTTGCTGCTTCGGAGGCTGATACTATCATTTGACAAATTTGAAGGAAAAGGTGTCTGAATGTTTTGCTTAATATCTTAATATTATCTAGTTTATACTGTTCAATGACTATACTGATTTTCGAAACTTCTATTTTATTTAAGATTTATAGAATGTCAATAGTTGGGGATTACGAATAAGTGAAATATTGGAAAGTATTTATAAAAGTATTTCGGATATATCATCGGTGAAATTTCATGCTTCAAGCGGTGACTTGTGGAACTGGCGCGCGCCTCAGGATTCTGCTGCCATCTACTGCTGCCATCTAGTGTGTCTTCCCAACACTATTGTGCCGGCACTGCCTTAGAACCAGTTCTCACCTAGTATCATGTAGTATAGGCGCTGGGATATTTTATTAGTTTCCCGGGAAAGATCATCGGGTAAAACCATGCGTAAGAAATCGTTAAGATTCTGAGGAATGACAGGATGAGTGTTTATGTAGAATAAACGCACCTCAGGCGACTCGGATCAGAGCTTAATTGCGAGATCTGCAAGGAACGCTGTGCGCGTCTTCTACTAACTATATCCCTATTCATGAGTTGTGGATTGATTGATAAACTTTTAAAAGATCGTAGGGATCGCAATCAGCCGACATCTCCAGCATAAGGGAGGTTTGCAAGCCGGCCTTTGTCTTTTACATATAGTAGTAGGCCTAGATAACATTACCCACCAGAAGCCATTCGGTAAAAAGAAGAAACCTAATAATTGACCGTCCAAAATTATCATTATACCAGAATAGTTTCTTATACAAAGCAAAAGTGGCCTGGAATTCATTACCAACCCGAATCCAGGCAATAGAATCAAAAAAGCATTTCAAACAAGAGGTAGAAAAGACTCAAAAAAAACCAAAAGTGACCTTGAAAATAGAGAAAAACAATAAATATGTACACCCCTCAGATGTGAAAACAATTAGGTGCTAACCACATCTTATCTGTACTACTTTGTATAGGGCTTTATTCCATGATTTGGCCGTGAGCGTACAATATAATCGATATACTTGCCGCTCACAAGGTGGACAATATAAATTCCCTGTATTGTACAGTGACGTCACGACCGTTCGAGACTTGGGGGACAACAAAGTTTGATGAAATTAATGCAAATAAAGTTGTTTTAAGTTAAGAATCATGGAATAAAAGCAAGAATAGCACAGTATCGCGTCTTCGGCGGCCTATATTCTCCTCGTATGGCCGAAAAACAACTCGGCCTACGGCCTCGTAGTTTTCGGCCATACTCGGAGAATATAGTCCCCCTCATATGCGATACTATGCTATTCTTGCTATAGTACTTGTACTGGCTCGCTTTATATTGTTTATATTATATTATATTGTGTTGCTTTTATTCTGTCTTGCCATTTTAACATTCTAGTTGCCTATGTAGATATCTGTCCTTTAGTTAAGGTAACGGCTGGAAGAGCTGGGACCTTCCCAGAGGCCTGTAGACCTGTTTGTCTATCTCTTGTATTACTTAGACAAATAAAAGATTATTCAATTCAATTCAATTATCCATTCCGTCAATGACTGGAAGTGACCATCTACTAGAAATCTTTTATAATTATTGGTATCAGTGCAGTTGTATATTGATATGGATGAGATGTTGATTCTGATTAAACTTGAAAACGTGTCTATTTCTTAAATAATAATTAGATTGATGAATAGATATTGAATATTTAGAGAGTAGTACACATAGGCCTATGCATTGTGTATTGATATATGTAAACGATCGTGGTAAATGAACCACTTTAGTAGCTTTATTTTTTATTATCTGTAAGCCTGCGTATGGACCACATCACAACACACAAATACGCATAGGCCTATAACCAATATTTTTTATTCTTTCCATGCGTTGTCAATTCCACATGGGGCTGCACTAAAAATATGGTTTCACAAAATCAGACAGTCATTACAACGAATTTGAAGCGTTTTTAAACGGGCATTTATAAACATAGCCCTAAGTCAAATGTATCCTACCTTCAAAAAGAATGAACGGAATTTCTGTGATTTTTCTTTTTAAAAAATCCCTAACCGTAACTGTAGATCTAGGCCTCTATGCCTATATACTAGGCCTATAGGCCTACGTTAGCGGTAACTTAGGCCTACACGTTTAACATTTAAAATATTGTAGAACAAAATCCAACATTTGAAAAAATCTGTTTATTTATGTCTATTCATATCACAGATTTCAGCATGCCATAGGGTAAATGACGGGGAATGGTAGGGGGATCTAGGGGGATGTCAGAGAAAATATCCCACCACCCAGACGGGGATTTCCCTTAGTTTAGGCTACCAAAGTAGGCCTACCGTACTTAGTTTACCAAAGTAGGATCAAGAGGTGGCCCAGGGTGGGGGATATCTTTTTTTTTTTTTTTTTACAAAAATAATGCGAAAAATGTGCCCCATAAGGTCGGGGTTTTACCAAATGTTCTTGTCCCTGTGGTCGGAGATTTCATCATTTTCCCAAATGCCCAGGACATACCCCCGGGGTGGGGTGGGGGTGTGGGGAAGACAAGTGCATAGGCCTAGGGCTTAATGGTGCTTAGGCCTTAGCCTAATTATTGGGCCTACCCATACAAGACAACATTCCGTTTAAGTTGTGTCATTAGACTGATACCTGCAATTTTCCTCTTAATTAAAGTAACTAATGCTATCGTTTCTTATAAATACTTGTCCTTGTATTTCTTAGTAGACCTACTGGGCCTACCTCTCTGGATTGGGAGATTTCATCTTGCTCGCGGTTCGTGTCGTCTGCTAGAGCATGTTCAGCTATGTTCCGTATCACTGGAAACAAATACCCTTAAAAGCACCCGGATAACCTCAGTATTTTATGGGATTTAGGTTACTGTTGAATATCAGCTCATTTTATTCGACAGTTTAAGCTCTGCAAGTGAAAATTAGTAATAACTCTGGTTTTATTGACCACCTGTCACAATATTTCGTCCGTCAAATTTTCCTCGTACACGGAATCAACTTCCGGTGCCTACTTGCTGCTGCTTGTACGGTATCCATCGATATTCTCTTCAAATTCAAAGTAAGCATGCTTCTAAAAACTATGATCACCTCGTCAGAATGCACAGAGTTGCCATAAGGTTTGAGCTGTAGTTTTGGTTGGGGATATTGGTATACTTTTCCCGAAGTTGACTCGATTCTTCCTCCCCGGGGGACCGTTTCCATCAGTTGCGGCTGGGCCTGGGGAGTGTGGTGTGGACGGTTGGACCATAGAACTATAACCCAAGTTGAGTATAGTTCTATGGGTGGACCAACCACCTCGGACTCGGAGGCTCAGCTAGGCTCCTGCGTGTGCATGTTTGATGTAGCTTGATTTGACTGTGAATTCTCACCCCAATATCCCCATTGTATCTGCTTTACATGTAGCTAGACTAGACCTCCCTGTTCTGCAATTAATTATTTTCGATGATTATCTTAGTTAGAATCTGGATTCATTATCAAAGTTGTGACTTGTCTTGACACAAGTTTCTGATTTTCTAGATTACAATCACGATCAATTCTGCACTCCCCCCCCCCCCCCCCCCACACACGTACACAGCCCCCCCCCCCTCGCCACCCACCCACCCACACAACACAAATCTCCAAATCAAGATAAATTTAGACCAAGATCGCAGGCCTAGCCCTAGGAAATTAATTGAGTGAGTGAGGTTGCATGGTAGGCCTACACTAAAAGTAGCAAATTTAAAAGAAAAACAACATTTTCAACTCTGTATGTGTGTAGGGAGGGGGGGAGGGGGGGGGATTAACAAAGAAATATAATTCTGTTATCTTAATTTTCTCTGACCAGCTGCACAAAGATTCGAATTACCGTACGTTGTACTCAGGTATTGATCGTGACTGACCCGGTAATTAACGTGTTATTAAAAATTAACTTCTACGTGTTCTAAGCATAGCGCCCGACTTAACGTACACCCAGGCCTGGTCTATTTTCTAAATTCTGTATTACTTTATTTTCGCATGTATGTGATCCTGGGGGCTGCTCTTGAATGTTTTTTCTGCTGCCTTACTCTTGCAGATGTCGCAGGTAGCAGCTGTGAAAGAGAGTAAAAGTGCAGCCACGATCCGCCGTCGACGTCATATGGGATCACTTCTGACTGGACGAACTAGATCAACGGAAGATGATCTAGATTCTGGGGAGGATCCCGAACCAGACATTGAGAAAGTTCAGGTTAGTGGAATATTGATGTAACACCAGTATATCAATTCTATACCGGTATTATTACCGTGATATCCCTTCCATCATGTTGCATTTTTCGAATACATATTACATATACAGGCCTGATTTTGTGAATGCTAATTCTGTTTCTGTTCTGCTCTGTTATGTTGGGTCTAGACCGACCAATAACTGGTGAAAATTGAAATGTTTTGACATGTACTAGTTATAATATATATTTACATTATTAGCTAGTTGAGAAAGTGAAATTATATTATTTTATTCTTCCAGAATACAAATGATAAGGTACTCACTGATACTCACTTGTGGCCAACCTTTATAGCAATAGACAATAGCCACACATGTGTTTCCCAGACTCTACAATTAACCTAACAATTACTTTTAATTTTGACCCACACCCAGTATTTAAGGAACATACTGGAAGACTTGGATTTATATTCAGATGTATGGTTCCTATTTGTATAAAACACTTAGATACAAACGAATAATGTTTTGAATTGAATCGAATTGAACTGGTTTTAGTAAAACTGTACGTGTAATGTATTTGACGTCCATGCAAATTTGATTACGTACAGTTATAATGACCATGGAAAAAGATTTATTCATTACATGTACAAAGGAGGAAAAACTTCTGTAACCTTCTAAATCACCTTTAAATCCAGCTCCAATTGTCTAGTCAGTCAGTATTTCTGAATACACGTATGATTTTATTTTACCAATATTTTTTTTCCCCAACGCCGGGTGTTTATTCAATCTATCAACAAAACATAGCTTCGGGGCGGATAACACATATTTTACATCCAACCCTCTTTTCTCTCTGCATCTGTATCTTGCGTGATTATTAGTTATAGCATGTATTTGCATTATTGGATCATTGTAGCAATCATGACATGCGCCATGTGCAAGTATATAATCTTTTAGCACCTTCTAATATGTAAGGATAACCTCTACGGCATAATACACACCTGTGTTGACCAGATTAGAGCTAGAACGCAGTTTGATACCACGTTACATTACCATATCATGACATGTATAATGACAGCAATCTTTGTTATTTTACCAATATTTATTTATTTTTTTACCAATTCTATTTGACTAGTTTGGACCGTTGGTAGTACAACTGCTGCTCACCTGCGAGAAGACCTTGTTTCTGGGACTATTATCCTTCAGAATCGTCAATGCACTCATGATCCAGACATTCTATGCTCCGGATGAGTATTGGCAGTCGATAGAGGTTTCTCACCGTATGGCTTTTGGGTAAGTAATCTTCCCATTCCTGGACGTTTGCAATGTTTTTTTTCCTTTTGTATTTTTCAATATTTTCCTACCAGGAAATTAACTTTGTACAGCAATGTTGTTTTTTTCATGGCCACTCGTCCGAACAAATAAATCATCTTTTTTTTGGATAGTTACATTTTAAAATGTTTTTTTTTCTGAAATGAAAAAGATACTGTGGACTTATATAATCACAAAACGCCTGCAATGTTTATCCCGAGTTCGTCCCTGTCTCTATGCCTCGATTAATTATTATCAATTGCCTTCCTTGTTCATGATAAAAGACCTTGTCCTTAAATTCTTAGCTATTTGTCTGATCTCAGTCAAGTTTGTATGTCGATATAGTAGTAGTAGCTAGTTCACAGATAGAACCGTGTACCTCATATGGATTTTTGTGATCCGAAATAAAATATTGAATTGAATTGAAAAATTGTTATGACCATTTGATCTTAGTTGATGATTAGTTAATACTACTCAAGTAGAATAGAATAGAGAGTCTTTTATTTGCCGATAATTAATTACAAAGAAAGTGACAAATGGGAGTAAACGTCCGTTCATTAGACATACGCACTAAGCTCTGTATGTCACAGTTTATGCAGCCAACCCTCCAAACCTTTAGTGAATAAATTGGTACCGTCGCCTCTTAGTGCGTCTCAGACAGAGTAAAGACATTAGAATACCCAGGATCCTTAGCATATACCCACAATGCCTTTTTAAAATCTGTATATAAGAGCTCATTTCTACAACATGTATCATTACCATCTTTACCACCTCTAAAGAATGGTCAAAGAGACCACGTCGTTGAACGACAATTGCATTTTTTGATAACTATTGATGTAATTTAATGACTTGGCCTGTAAATGAATACAAAAAAAGAAGACCCGAAACCTTGGGAATGTGAATAAAAACCACCGTATTCAACAAGTCTCCTTCCCTAAGTTAATCGCACAAATCAACGGACAAAGTCAGTTAAGTAGTGAAATCCCCAATCCCTGAGTAAAGACATGTTTGTATCTGTTTCCAGGTATGGCCATCTGACTTGGGAGTGGCAAAAGGGAATCAGAGGATACACATATCCAGCTATTTTCGCGGCTTTGTTTAAAGGATTGGAGATATTACATATTGACTACAGATTATTATTGGTTAGTACATATCACTGGTTTCATCATGAAAGCATAACATTTTGAGAAATAATCGAGAGAAATTCATTATAGTAATCTCAGTCTTTAATTACTAATTACTAACTATAAGCCTGACTTATTGCTCAACCTTCTAATGTCATATGAATCTAGAGGTAGAAAATGACATTTATTATTATTATTATTATTATTAAAAAAAATCAATTAAAGCCCAATAAGAAAATTTTTAATATGTAAATACATTCACATGTAAAAACGCAATATTCGTCACGAATGTTTTCATGCGTCGCCGTTACTTATCGGCATATTTTATCGCATACAAAGTATATTAGATTCAGTGCGATACAGTAAATCAAATCAGATTCATCTATTTGATATGAGTGTTAAATGAAGATGTTTTGACTTTTTTTTTAGATCAAATTACCTCGTGTTGTACAAGCGGTTTTTGCTGCATTTGGGGACCTTTACATATTCAAGTTGTCATGGAAACTTACCAATCAAAAAGTGGCTATGTGGACGCTTTTCTGCCAACTTACGTCATGGTTCACCTTCTTCTGCTCAACCCGAACATTGACCAACAGCACTGAAACAGTTTTTACAACCATGGCGCTTTATTATTTCCCATGGCCAGGGAAAGCAAAGTATGTATCAAGTGTTTTAGAGTGGTTTGGTCTTCACATTTACATGTAGTTTTTTTCCCTTGGACAAATTGTTTAGTACAGACATCCTACACCGAAAATATGATAAAATGTCTGACTACTATTTTACGTTTATCTATTAAGTGGAAAATAAAGTTTTTAATCAATTTGGATTTTTATTCAAATAAACTTAAGTTGTAAAAAAAAAGATATACCTATTTTGATATTAAATAGAGTACAATATGGAATTGTATTTTTTATAATAACAATAATAATAGATTTTTATTTCCATATCACATGTACAACCGGTGTTATACAATGGAAAATCTAAAAAAAAACAAATAGAAACAAATGGAAAAAGGGAAAACTCTCTGCGAATGTCACAGGTCTTCTGAGCATCGCTAGAATGTTGATTACTCTGCTATCTTAGTTTGTTATACATTTCTCTAACTAGATAATATAATATAAAATAAAGGTTTCCGATCTAAGTGAGGTCAGTGTAATGAAAATTTACAACATTCGGGCCGACTTCTTCTGCCCATAATGATCAGACGGATGGCATAATGACCGTACACAGCAAATGCTACCATACAACTGAGGTGTAGAATGTTCCTTAGACGTGGGTAACCAATACCTCACTGTATCCTTGGAGACGTTATCTGAAAAAAAAAACATCTTCTGTCCATAGTGGTGAGAAATCTTGATTGGCAACATGTGGATGTTTTACTGTAACTTGTCACTTCAGGAAAGCTACGTGGAAGTACCTTGCCTTGGTTGGGTTGGCTGTAGTTGTGCGTCCCACTGCTGCCATACTGTGGATCCCACTCTGTGCCTGGCATGTGTTCATGCAGAGACAAGTCATTCTCAGCACCATCAAACTCTATGCTGAAATAGGGTAGGTGGGCCTTATGCCTCAGTTCAATTCAATGGATTTTTTATTGATAGAAGAAAGGTGTACAAAAAGGAAATCTGCATCTGAAAAAGTGTATTCCAGGTGTTCCAACGGGTTCCTGACTAGTTGGTTCTGATAGAATACATTTTTATTTAGATTTTATATCATTATGCCAAAAATAAATTTGAGGGCTATTATTACTATGTCTTAGCTAGTAGTGTTTGGTTAAAGGGAGAAGTAGTTTTTAGTAACAGAAACTATAAATATCAGCTTTTCATCTATCAAGCTAACAGGTAAATTAAGTAAAACATTATTTTATTTGAATATTAGTCAATTCGTGAACAGCTGTTGAGAAATCTCCATATTTTAGTTTGAAGCCCGGATTTTACAGTAATAATATCTCTATAACACGTATTAATTTAATCTTCCTAAAATCCACGAGGTAAGTATGTAATATCATAATCAAACTATAAAATGAATTGTTGCAGAGCAGCAGTATCCAGTTTGACCCATGATAACCTCAAACCGATTGTATATCTCTTTTGTGATGTATTTCAGGGTGAATTTAAGCAGTTATGATCCCATTATGATCCCATAGGTTCACATAATTAGAGTCTGGATTATTACACAGGTATTAAATGTGTATTAAATGTTTTCCAGCTTAATTTCTGTCAATTGAGTCTTGGTTTAATTTCAGGTTCCTGATCATCGGCCTCGGGGCTATTGTAGACAAACTGTTCTATGGGCAGTGGACAAACGTCTATTATAACTTTCTGGAAGTTAATGTTTTTGCCAATATTGGAGCGTTCTATGGCAGCCATCCATGGCATTGGTATCTGACTCAAGGTTTTGCAGTCGTCATGGGAACCCACCTGTTTCCTTTCATACTTGGTGTTAGGAAAGGACTTGACAAGATTATCATTGCCGTTATTGTATGGACAGTCTTCGTGTACAGGTTAGAAGAAATATCTTAATATATGGGTCAGATTTTCAGAAAATGTACAATTCAACTTTGCCAATCTTCTCAAATAGCCCAAATTTCAGACGTAAATGAAGTTCAAAATACAGTTCACCCTAACCAAACAGATGCTAGAATCAATGCAATGCCAAATATTATCGAATTTACCTAATATTGACCAAATTGCAGCCTAATTTTTCAGAATTTACTAAATGTGTACAGCTGCCAATTGTACATTTTCTGAAAATCTGACCCATATATGTATTTTTATTTCTCTTCATCATTTACATAAATAATCAATTGGTAAGAAATTAGGTGAAACCTGTCAGCTCAGAGCTGTTCTTCCCAGGTACCCTAGGCATATTTTGAACAAAATTACATAATCGCATTTACAAAACTTAAATCTAACATTCACTGGTGAAATACAGACTAAACATAGTTAACAGTATGGTTGAAGATTAATTCTTCGACCTTAGACGATGTCTGGCTATGTGACATATAACCGGTTAAAATTATCAAGCATCCTGTACTGGATGAAAAGCTGGACAGTATCCAAGCAATAAGGATATACGGGTCAATAAATGAGTAATTCAAGAGGGCCATGACCATGTCAGAATTCAGTTTTCAGATTTTAAGCTATTTTCACTTTTGAGGCGAGAAAGTTTGGGAGTTTGAGTTGATATGTTCCATAGATCGTTCATAGATTTTTTGCGATATTGATATATAATATAATATCATAGTCAAAAGCAGGCTACATAAAATGTTGCATAATAGAAGTAGCAAATTTGAATTTATCTGGTTTCATCCTCCTACATTCAACAACCTATATTGACAATCATAGAATCCGAGAAATCCAATCTTTGAAAATTTTAAAATTCAGTTCAATCTATGAGTTGCTTTCAACTGGACCTCGATGTATTATGATTATTTTACATACTTTACATCAAGATTGACTTGTAATTTGATTTCACCCTACTCATAATGAAGTCTAGCAGTAACTTCACGCTGACTTATACCAAACCACACCCAACCTATCAACTAGTTTATGTCCCTTAGCGTAGAACTTAGACAAGTGATAGCACTAAATGGTAGTTAGAGACAGCAGTGGGTGGAAGACCATGGAATTCTTAATATATCACCCTTCATCCCATATCACGGAAGTAGACTTGTTTTACAAACTAGACATTGTACCAGTTACATGACTAGTTGTAAGCATTATTGTAATTGTTTATTCGCTGCATAAATATTCTAGATCTATTCTATATGATGATCCCTGATATTTGTTTGATTGCAGTTTGCTCGAACATAAAGAGTTCCGCTTCTTGTTCCCGGTGCTACCATTGTGCATGCACATCTGTGGATATTACCTGCACTCAGCGTGCGACAGCAGCGACGATGCAGAGGAAAACCATACACCCTCCTTCTTCTCCCGGTATGTATTGTTAATTGACAAAATACCGGAAAATGAGTCACAAGTCGCAAAAAATGGATTTTGAGATATCATCATATTTGAAAAGATGAGATCAAGGGGATTCCAATGATAGTAAACATTATGGACATCTCAGAAGTGTTTCTATATTTTATGTTTGATGTATTGATAACCATACACATTCTGTGAGTTGCCCAACGGTGGGCAATAGAACAAACATATATGCTGTATTTCTAAAAACTTGAAAGTTGCCATACATTGGAAAACATTATGCAATTATACATTTTTCTCAGTCCCAGCTGTTATAGAAAATATCGACGAACAGTGTAATACAATCAATCTAGAGATGTTATATAGGTAATATGACCATATGTAAAAAAAAATTAAAAAACCTCAACCCGTGCGGTATCAATTCCATACATTCCAAGGAGCATCTACTAGATTCATTCATAGGAAATAATTATACAATATAATATATATTTTTGTTTAATACTTTTATTCACAAAATTTCACATTCGCGATACGCTTCATTTGCCAACATTATTGAGAAGAAAATACGACAAGTTATACTAATAATTAACAGAGTTATACATGTTATATCCACCTCTGTCTTTCAGGCGGCGATTTATTGTGTTCTTCCTGATAATAACCAACCTTCCAATCGCCCTCTACACGAGTCTCATCCACCAGCGCGGCGCCATAGAGGTCATGAAGCGCATTCATGACGACACGTACAGAACAGACATGCGCTATATGAGCGTCCTATTCCTCACACCTTGCCATTCCACGCCATATTACAGGTACAGTTTAAGGCTGAAATCGTCAGAGAATGTACAATTTGCCTCTGCCAATCCTTCCAAATAAACCAAATTTAAGACAAAAATCTGGTACAAAATACAGTTCAACATAACCAAACAGACTGTTTGAATCAAGGCAATACCAAATATATACTCAGATATACCTATAGTACTGACGATTTTCCAGTCTAATTTAGCAGAATTTACTAAATATGTTGATCTGCCAATTTAAGTTCATATTTTGTATCAATCACCTTTTGTCAACTTTTACCTTATGAGTCATCCTGTGGAAGGTGGGCTTTTCCAGACCCCACAGAGTCCCTTCTATCTAAAGAGTGATAGAGAGCCTGGCTTAGAATAGTCAACATTTTTTCATTCTTCTTGCAGCTACATACATCGCAACGTATCGATGGATTTCCTCACTTGTGAGCCAAACCTCAATAACGTGCCAGACTACATCGATGAGGCAGACGACTTTTTCCTGGATCCGGTGAAGTGGATTGTGACCAGGTATCCAAAGCAACGCACCACCATGCCCACCCACCTCGTCATGTTCAACCCCGTCCACGAGAAACTGAAGAAACTATTAGCCCGGAGAAACTTCATCGATTGTGGCAAGTTTTTCCACACTCACTTTCCCGAGGGAAACGTTGGCAGCCATGTCATGGTCGCTTGCCAGATTGAATGGAAGGTCATGACGTCCTTGACTCCAGAAATGCGACAGGGAAAGTTCGCTGGCGGGAATAGCATCGATATCGGCGAAAATTCCTTCACTTACAAAGGCAAGAAAATACCAAAGAAATCGCGGAAAAATTCATGATGAAATTGGAAGCGCTTAAACATCCAAACGAAGGAAACTCTACCCAATAACATTGTTTCAGGGATGTATGTTCTATTCTGATTTGAAAGCAATCGATTCGGTGTGACTGAACGTTGATGTAAATGTTTTTAGAGACTAGTATCTATTTGGTTGTGAATTTGTACAGAAGATATATGCAATGATTTTTAGACCTTTGTGAATGGATGCAATGAACAGAGTCATCTTGTATCTTCCAGACCTAGCCTCCTCTGTTGAATCTGTGATAGAACAACAAAATCTAGTCACTAGATAGTTCGGTAATAACAGCTGATCTCTCGGGCGTCCATGAATAGTAGAATAATGTACATATCATTCGTTTGAAAACTCTGCTGCATAAAATGATGTGTTAAATTCCTCTGTATATATAATGGCTGTGTCAGGTCATAACCCCCCCCCCCCCAAAAAAAAAAAAAAAAAAAAATCCCAACCCCATAGATCCATCAATTCTCAGATATTTAGCGAATCTTTGGAAGTATCTTTTTCGCCTAACTACTTCATACAAGAAACCCGTCATAGAGTGATTTATAAGTCAACTTTTTAAAACATTTATGATAACAATTGTAGCGAGTATTTCTAATCATGTAATATCTAAACATAGGGTTTACATCAATGGGTATGTAAACGTTGTAACAGTATATTAGCTATGGAGCATAGAATGATAGGGCTGTCGTGGGCTAACGTTAGTGAGGTTCAGCAAGTCTAACCTATATGTAAACGTAAACGTATCCGTATCTCTGTTATACAAACATACATGAAAAGAAAGAAAGGGGTTCAGCAAAACATGGCGGGAAAAACGTAACTCAGCATATCGAGCAAAATGTTTCATCTTACAATTTATTTTATTTTGTATACATAGAAATACTACCTAAGTCACAAAAAAGATACGGATATGGTTACGTAATTGAGATAGGTTTGCTTGCGGAACCTCCCTATTGTATCAGAAGGGTAAGATTTTCAGAAAATGTACAATTCATCTTCACCAATCTCCTCAAATAACCCAAATTTCAGACGAAAATAAAGTTCAAAATACAGTTCAACCTACCCAAACAGATTGCTAGAATCAATGCAATGAAGAATATACTCGAATTTACCTAGTATTGACCAAATTGCAGCCTAATTCAGCAGAATTTATTGAATGTGTAGAGCTGCCAATTGTACATTTTCTGAAAATCTGACCCAGATGTCTTCCTGTGTGCTGTCTCGTCTAATGCAGTCTCCGCACTTTTGGCCTGAAGACATCCCATGCTTTTCAAGGCCTTTCCAGGTCCATTTCAGTCATTTCCCAGACCCATTAAAGTGGTTTCCCAGGCCCATTAAAGTGGTTTCCCAGGCCCATTAAAGTGGTTTCCCAGGCCCATTAAAGTGGTGTCCCAGGCCCATTAATGTGGTGTCCCAGGCCCATTAAAGTGGTGTCCCAGGCCCATCAAAGTGGTTTCTTAGGGCCCTAATGACGGGACCAGGGAGTTGTAGTTATTAGTCATAGACCAATTTAACAAGATTTTATTCAGATTATGTCAATAATCGTTTTTCAACTTTTAATTTGTGAGTCATTTACTGTAAGGTATGAGAGGGGCCAGTCAGGGAAAAGTGCAGTGAAAAACAGAGCATCTTCGAAAATTTCAATGAGATTTAATAGATTTGACCAAAATTCAAGGCCCATAAAATGATTGTTCAGTTCCCTTCGACCAGAATTCCCATTGTTCAGGCGTTCAATTCATTTGTTCAAATTAAAGGTTTTTCCAAGAGACGCTGTATAGTGGCGTCCATGAACAGACAAACTATTCATTCCATTTTGTTTAATTTTTTAATTTTATATTATAAGAGTTGCTGGAAATACATGAATACTACCAATCAATCTTCCATGACCTCCGTGTCGATATTAAGATTAGTTAGGCTGCGATTCCACTGGCTCGCTCTTTTGGCTCGCTCATGGCCCGCTCTTTTTATTTTCCTAAGCAACTAACAAGCGAAGTTAGAGCGAAACCAGAGCCGTCTAATAGAATCGGTTATTGCGCTTTCTATACGCTCCTATTTGCGCTTCTTTAAAAGAGCGCAGGACGTTGCGCTCATATTTGTTGTGTTTGATTTGAGCGCAGCAACACAACGCTCTTTCTACCTGTTAAAGTAGCGGACCAAGAGCGCAGTGGGAGCGCACCAACACATTTGCTATTGATTTCATATAGGAAACAAGCGCAGCAGTAGAATCGCTCTGCGCTTGTCTTGTGCTAAAAATATTAGCGGATGAAGAGCGAATAACAAGCGCCCTCCAAACAAGCGCTGCAAGAGCGAGCCATGAGCACATATATAAGCAAACCAGTGGAATCATACCTTTAAAATATCTACGACATGAAGTATTTGCATCTTGCTTGTTGATGGTTCGTTCTGTTAAATAGTTTGATCCCACAGATCCCACAAATGTCATTAAATACGGTATGTACAATTTTGACCCACCGATTATCCTCGTAGTATTTTGACACACTTTACTGTTTATCTAGCCAAACATGACTTGGATTTATTAAGATGTTATATATGTATATATGAGATCCTTGTGGTTCCAAAGTTGTATATTTTGTTAATGTAATTATTTATGGTATAACATGCCATCACTATCAAATTCCTGTTTCTTAGGAAAAAGATTGAATGATATGCACGAGTAAAATTGATTGACCGAGAATATCTCTTGCGTTATTTGGTTATTTCTGGGGTTTTTTACGCAGAGTGTAAAGTAACAGCCCCCCCCCAACCCCCCTCCAGCCCCGATATACGAAAACAAATAACCTCATTTTCCCCCACAATCTCTTTCCATATCTAGTCTCACCATTTCATACGTGGGTCAGGTTTTCAGAAAATGTACAATTCCCCTTCGCCAATCTTCTCAAATATGCCAAATTTCAGACGAAAATAAGATTCAAAGTACAGTTCAACCTAACCAAACAGATTGCTAGAATCAATGCAATGCCGAATATTCTCGAATTTACCTAGTATTGACCAAATTGCAGCCTAATTTAGCAGAATTTACTAAATGTGTAGAGCTGCCAATTGTACATTTTCTGAAAATCTGACCCACGTAGTATTTCGATAAATCGCCCATCTGTTCCCATACCGCTTTTCTTTGTACAGAGAATTCTACTTTAAATATTTGAAAAGTATTACGAACAGGTGCTGCTAATTCCTGGTGGAATCGTCCCCTCGTTTATTCGACAGAATTCTAACTTTGGATGATGCTTTAAATGACACTTGACTTTTATTGCTGCGATATAAAACCTGTTAAATAAATACATGCATGCATTAAAACATCTCCCCGTATCCTAGGAGGATATTTGGCGAGTAAAATATTGGTATACTATAATCATTCTCTGGTACGGATTTTAACCATACTACAACATGGATTTCAATATTATACCGACCCTGTTCACGTATATACTTTGGCCGATGTACTCATATGTATGTACATAACAGTGTATATAATAATACGATATATTTCTGGGAAATCGATAACATTTTCATACAATTCCAATCAATTTCAGACCTCAACATATTTGATTAACACTAAAGGGCCTAGTCCACTAAGCGATTTTGCGTCTCAGAGGACTCTTTTCCACTAAATCCTGTGAGAATCGGCTTAGTGGACGAGGCCCTTAACATGAAATACTCGTCCATTCCTGATGAAGTAACTTTGGCATCGGTGAGTCGCATAGTTTGTAAAGCTTTCTATTGAACTTGAATTACTGTTGCAAAACCGCGAATAGCCAGACCATTATACCCATATGGTGGCAATTACTCAACGTATTTTCCACAAAAACTGAACTAACACCAAAACGACTAGTGTCTACACTTTACTAACACTCTTGGTTGTCTGCCCCTCTATTAACATTCATTGAGATAGATCTAAACTGACTGAAAATTATATTTGGGTGAAATCGCCAGCAAATGTACAATTCCCCTTCACCAATCCTCTCGCATAATCCAAATTTAAGACAGAAATAAGGTTAAAAATACAATCCAACATAACCAAACAGATTGTTTGAATTAAGGCATTATATCAAATATACTCAGATATACATAGTATTGACCATTTTTCAGTCTAATTCAGCAGATTTGACTAAATGTGAAGAACTGCGGATTGTACATTTGTTGACAACATGACCGATAATATATACTACGGTATATACAATTTGGGCCTTATTTTGTTTGACAATAATAGTTATAGCTGTCTTGCGATGCGCATATGGGTGAGATTTTCAGAAAATGTACAATTCACCTTCACCAATCCTCTCAAATAACCCACATTTAAGACAAAAATGAGCTTCAAAATGCAGTTTAATATAAAAGAACTGATACTTTAAATCAATGCGATACCAAATATACTCAGATATACCTGGTATTCATCATTTTTTCAGCCTAATTTAGGAGAATTTACTAAATGTGTAGAACTGCCAATTGTACATTTTCTGGAAATCTGACCCATATGTATATATGACATGGACCGCTTTTATACAGATGTTTGAGCCATGAAGAGTTACAATATATATGAGTTAATCCATTGGAATGTGCACACGGATTGCATACGACCTGTCCAGTAACTCCTCAGATGGGTACGTATTTTTGGTAATGATACAGAATTTAAAGTTTTGTATGCGACCTGAATCAAACCTGATCCTGTCATATTCTGGACCGTCATCTTCTTTCATCAACTTCATGTAACTAAAAACAAATACAATGTGAGTTTTAAGACATGAGCGACTTTCTTGAGAAAAATAGATTCGCATCAATTTTGATATCAGTCAAACATTTTACAAGTGAGCTGAGACCTTTTCATTGTATCAGAGATTAAAGTGGGGCCATGGCAAAGATACTGAAAAAAGCAGGGAGTTTTAAGGCATGACCGACTTTCTTGAGAAAAAAAGATTTGCATCAATTTTGATAGCAGTCAAACATTTTACAAGTGACCTCAGACATTTACATTACATTATGCGGCCATGACAAAAATACTGAAAAAAGCAGGGAGAAATTCAAAGGTTATTTTAATGATATTAATCTTTTTCAACGAAATTTGGTAAATAGAATTTTGTGAAATGTTTCTGAAGCTTTGAGAATATAAAAAAAAAATGTCTCCAAGACATTAGTTTGTGAGTGAGTTGTGAGTGAGTTTGTGAGTGAGTTGTTCTATGAGGATGTTAAAAACAGTAGTCCTTAATGTTTCAACTTACTTGACTTCTTCCAAAATGCTCTTGTCCATAATCATGTCCATCAAGCCTGGGATGACTTCATTAAATCGATCAGATATTGTATCAAACATGTCGACCATCATCATGTCAACCACCAGGGGCTTTCCAAACCTAATTACAAGAGACACATTATGAGTTTTAGAAATGTTGCTTTTGGAGCGTCCGCCGCTATTCATTTATTTATTATTATATATGATTTATTTAATTAATCATACTCAGACAAATCATCAATTGCAGTATACAGTCTTCAATCATACACAGTAAATTGGTGAAAGATCAATTCACCAATTCCCTATTAAATTTGTTTGAAGATAAGAGTTTAAACAATATCATAGAAAGATTGCAAATCAGAATAAAATTAACAATGATAGCATTTCCAACATTATTCGATTCTCTGGTCCAATTATTAACATATTGATATATGGTAGTTAGAGACAGCAGTGGGCGGAAGACCATGGAATTCTTAACCAAATACATCACCCGTGAGCCCACATCACTGAAGCAGACCTGTTTTAAAAGGTTTTACATTGTTTTACAAAACAGACATTGTATAGCGGTTACATGACTACATGTATGTAGTTGTAAGCATTATTGTAATGATTGATACGCTGTATTATTATTCTAAATAAGAAAAATAATTCCCAAAACAGATCTACCAACCTGATTGCTCCTAGAAGCGCCATTCTGATCTTTTCTGGTTCCATCTGGGTAGGACTTAATGCATTGAGGTAATTGGTGTCTCTGTAGCGAAGGAACGTGGCTGCGTTTTGGGATGGGTCAATCAGCAGAGGCCATCTATAGATAAGAACAATTGATTATTTCATTGTCACCTTTTCATTGTCACATTCTTTTATGTAGCTATACATATATGGATTATCAATAGGGAGGTTCCACAAGCAAACCTATCTCAATTACGTAACCATATCCGTATCTTTTTTTGTGACTTAATAGGTCGTATTTTTATGTATAAGAAATAAATTGTGAGATGAAGCACTTTGCTTGATATGTTACATTTTCCCCGCCATGTTCTGCTGAACCGCTTTCTTTTCATGTATATTTGTACATCAGAGATACGGATACGTTTACGTATAGGTTAGACTTGCTGAACCGGGCCTCCCTATTAGCCCCATTTATTTCCTCAAGCATTATGAAGTACCCCCTCCTCTCCTTTTTGGTCATATAAAACAAACGACTTTAGAAACTAATAGGAGTGATTTAGCCAAAGAAAACAAAATTAAGCATAAATACATGTCTTACTTTCCAGACTCACGAATTTTGTTGCCAACATCTCGAAGCAATACATCATCCAGTTCCCGTATCAACACTGGCAGTCCGGGTTTGTCCTCTCCCTTCAGGTCGGCTGAGAAGAAATAATTAAAAATAAATTGCACTGAATAACATTATATTGTGAAAAACGGTCTAACTGGGCGGCAGTATGTGATGTGTTTCAGCAAGATGAGTCGCAAAGTCGCAAAATTCTTTATTTTTTTATTTTTTTATTTTTTTAAATTTTACACAATTCCGATAGCAAAATTCAGGGTAAATGTGAATGGGGCGGACCCAGTCTGGGTTTAAAAACAAATCCCAGGGGGCTAGCCCCCCCTGATTTGGCTGAGTGATGATAATGTAGGCAAGTTATCACCACCAGATAATGTCTCACGATTTTTTGGACATGACCTGTCATTGTTTTAAATGAGTCACACACACAAGACTTCATTTATCTCAATTTTTCTTCTTTATTTAATTCAAATAAGGAGTTGGATGACCCACAACATCCATTTACCAACCCCCCATTGACCCAGTTAACTCAGGGTTGATGGCCTGAAGAGCTATTATTAGCGAAACCATGTAGTGCCAAACTGGAGAACAATATATCTCTGGAAAGAGGGATTTATATAAAATTATTTAGTCTGACACCTCCTACTGAGGGTCAGATCACTTAATATTATGATTTCCCTGTCAGATGCACCTCCACTTGCCCTGGAGCTGCATCTGACACCACCTGGATACATATCCAGGTGACAAGAGCACCCCTTGTTGATGTTGAGACACATCACCAAGGGCACACACGAGGTCTTAGTAACCCACGTCTGGAGAATGTGACGTTCTCCAGTTGCATGGTAGCTTTCAAGGGGAGAGGAGTGGCAGTAGTTTCGTCGAAATAAAAATATTTTTGTAGCATGAACACATGTACCAAATTTCAAGACTGTGTATTAAATATATCCTTGTATTTCTAAGTTACTAGTACCCAGAAATATTGCAAACTTTTTTTTTCAAAAATAAAAATATAAAATTAAAACATAAAAGTTTATAAGATATCCTAATATTTACTATCATAAGAATCCCCTTGATCTCATCTTGTCAAACATGATGATATTTCAAAATCCTTTTTTTTTTTCGACTTGTGGCTCATTTTCCTGTAACACATCACATGTCTAGATATTCACAATATTATCTAACATGTAGCATCCCACCTGCAGGTAACAGATGCGGGTTCCGTTCTGATCCCGGTCAACAATAAAGATTTTTCGGCATTTATCGACAAATTATATATATAAAGAATCTCTTTAAAATAGTAGATCATAATGAAAATGCGTCACTAAAACGAAAAATCAGATATAATAGGAGGAGTCACCCTCATGCGTCACTAAAAGCAAATATAATAGTTTGGTTGAAGTGAAATTTTGAATAGAAAAAAATGGTGGGCAGTGTGTCCTATTTTTGTTATATGGGTGAAATCGCCAGAAAATGTACAATTCAACTGCACCAATCCTCTCAGATAAACCAAATTTAAGACAAAAATGAGCTTCAAAATGCAGTTTAACATAACAGAACGGATACTTAGCTATACTTTAAATCAATGCGATACCAACTACTCAGATATACCTAGTATTGACAAATTTTTAGTCTAATTTAGCAGAATGTCTTAAATGTGTAGAGCTGCCAATTGCACATTTTCTGACGATCTGAGCCATATAGCTACCAGTGACACTAACATGCGTATGAATGTCACATGGGCTCCTTCATTATTTATAACAATCTTTACAAAGTGATCTCATTCCCGAGTGGGCATTAGTCCTTACCACGGAAAAATCCGTATCCTTTTGACAGCGAAAAACACAAAATCAAGAATGAAAAATCATATACCGGATCCTGTCAATAGGGTTAACTTGTAACTTTCCACGGTGCATCTATTGAGTTTGCATCAATACGTATATTGTATATATTATCTCATCCTGACAATAGATTAACAAGAGTAGAATTTGTAATTTTACAATTATATGCGAAATTTAAAAGCTCTTAAAATGATCCATGCCTTCCAGACGCAAGTCCTAAACCTTTCCTCCCTAACTTAACTCTTAATGGAAAAAAATTAAAATGAAAAAAAAAAAAGTCTTAAACCTATTCACAGTTAAAGCAGGTTTCGAACATGTAAACTTTTCTAAAGGACAAATTCACTCAAACATGTGTTTTTTGCTTTAAGGAGATTTATACCTCCTAGTGATTGACTGGATCAGTAATTAATTAATTATTGGAATTGATTGTTATATTGTTTACCTGCGTTCTCTGCTTTCTGCTCCCTGAGTGTAAGCCTTGCTTCTGCTAATTTGTCTCGAGTCTGTTCAAGATTAATCTTTGCGACTTCCAATTCAAGTTCTGCCTGGTTGATTGACTGCATTAATTAAAGAAAGTCTGATTAATAGTCTATTCACTAACTATATTTATAAGTATTTTTATTCCAATATACAGCAGTTACAATAAAATAGAAAAGGACTGACTCTTCCGATCAACTCAGTTCGTCCAGTGTGTCCGGAATTCAACGTCCATGTTCGGTTTACAAAGTAGTTATAAATCAATTTCCAATACATAGTTTGATTTCACTCCAGTTCTTTACTATTGAAAAAGTGATGGAAGTGATTAAATTAAAATTGAATTATATAAATGTCTGAATGAAAAACAAAGACATCAATATTACCTCAATGGTAATATCTGGTCTGTCGTAACCTTCCCTAACAGCCACATCGTGCTCCGTAATTCGCTTCTCCCTTTCTTCAATAAGTTTTTCAACCTAAAAGAATATTACAGGTATACCAATACATCAAATGGTCCTTACTAGATATTTCATGGAGAACTAATTACTGATCAATCCAAATTTGCGGTAGGCGAGATACACACCCAAAGAAAATGAGTCATATAGAGGTTTTGATACTAATCTTTATGCCTATATCAACTCAGCAAAAAATTGCACTAATTTGCACTAACAATTTGAATTTCTTATATAATGGATGATTGATCAATATTTTCAAGGGGCCTTATTTTCGATATAGTCGGAGCTATAACGAGCTTATCTCACACCACCAGAACTATATTTACAACAGAACAAAAATGAATAAAACTGTGTTTAGAACCATAGCAATATTCCCTTCCCTCAATATTTTACCATGAATACTTTAACCGAATTTCTCTGAAACTATTAAAACAACTTACTTTTTTCTGCATCGCTTTGTATTCTTTTTCAATTTCCAAAACTACCTCTTCCATTCTAAAGAACAAAAAGGCACATTAGTTCAATTCGCTCTTATTCAATTAAAGTGAACATTACATCTCGATATTGAAAAGGATTTTTTTCCACATCATATAAAAGCATATACCATGAGGAATTATAACGGATCTTACTCTTTGGTTTCGTTTTCTTTCCTCTTCCTCTGCATGTCCTTCCGTCTTTCCTTCTCTGCGTCGAGTTTCTTCAAAAGTTGTTCTGTTTGATTTACATCCCAACCTGATAACAGTTCCTGAACTCCAACTTGTGACGCAATCTATTGGAAAAGAGAACAGAAGTATATAATGGGTCAGATCTTCAGAAAATGCACAATTCGCCTTCACCAATCCTGTCAAACAACCCACATTTAAGATAAAAATGAGCTTTAAAATGCAGTTTAACATAACATAACTGATACATTAAATCAATGCGATACCAAATATACTCAGATATACCCAATATTCATCATTTTTCAGCCTAATTTAGGAGATTTTCCTAAATGTGTAGAGCTGCCAATTGTACATTTTCTGAAAATCTGACCCATATATGGATCATGATCGCCAGCTATCGCCATTATTCCTCTGAACATCTCCCAATCCATTAATCGCGAGTGTAATAGGGGATTTGCATGTGCCACTGCGCATGTTTGTTACAGTGCATCCAGCATCATCCTGGGATGGATTCAGCTTAAATCTGACATACAAATATTTGGCAACATTTTTATCGAAAATTGCAAGAATATTTTCACCAATAGCATACCTTATGTAGATGATTTATGAAAACCAAATACATGATGGGAAAGATGGGACTTCTGATACTATAGAAACATGTTTAACACATGTAGATTGGCATTAGAGCATTAATAAATAGTCCATGGTGAACATGGCATGTTTTCTATAGAGTTTACACTGTACCATTATAGTCCCATAATTCCATGTGAATACAAATACAAAATGGCGGCTATGCAAATCCCTAGCTATTAGCTCAGTTTACTGATATTGTAGGAATCGCTATTTGTGATGTGTCACCGGAAAGTGAGTCACAAGTCGCAAAAAGTGGATTTTGAGATTTTAATGATGGTAGACATTAGGGCAACTAATAAATAATTCCATATTTTAAGTTTGATACTTAGTTTGCAATATTTCCGAGTGAGCAATAACAAGTAATGTAGCTAAATATTCTCTATAAGGTGACCTTAGAAATACATGGACATATTTAATGCACTGTCTTGAAATTTGGTAAATGAACTCACACGGCTTACAGCGCTCAATACCCAAAAGACGAGAACATTCCTACAAAGAAATCTTGTGAATAGAACACTTTGAAAAAACATCAATGTTGCGACTTGCGACTCAAGTTCCTGAAACACGTCACATTTGAAATAGCTTACATGTTGAGGCGTTTGCCCGTCCTCTGCGTATAGTCTTGGGTCGGCGCCATTCTGCAGCAAAGTTTGACAAGCTTCAAG